>CM066031.1:1900637915-1901034510 GCA_033557465.1 Ichthyophis bannanicus
ATACAGAGATCAGCACCAGTGTGCTTAAGAGTGATACAGAGATGCCTGCGAGTGCAGTGTGGGCAGTAGAACGTGTGTGTGACTGATACAGAGATCAGCACCAGTGTGCTTAAGAGTGATACAGAGATGCCTGCGAGTGCAGTGTGGGCAGTAGAACGTGTGTGTGACTGATACAGAGCCCAGCGCCAGTGTGCTTAAGAGTGATACAGAGATGTGTGTGATTGCACTGTGGACAGTAGAACGTGTGTGTGACTGATACAGAGATCAGCACCAGTGTGCTTAAGAGTGATACAGAGATGTGTGTGATTGCACTGTGGACAGTAGAACGTGTGTGTGACTGATACAGAGATCAGCACCAGTGTGCTTAAGAGTGATACAGAGATGTGTGTGATTGCACTGTGGACAGTAGAACGTGTGTGTGACTGATACAGAGATCAGCACCAGTGTGCTTAAGAGTGATACAGAGATGTGTGTGAGTGCAGTGTGGGCAGTAGAACGTGTGTGTGACTGATACAGGGACCTGCGCCTGTGTGTTAGGAGTGATACAGAGATGCCTGCGAGTGCAGTGTGGGCAGTAGAACGTGTGTGTGACTGATACAGAGATCAGCACCAGTGTGCTTAAGAGTGATACAGAGATGCCTGCGAGTGCAGTGTGGGCAGTAGAACGTGTGTATGACTGATACAGAGATCAGCACCAGTGTGCTTAAGAGTGATACAGAGATGTGTGCGAGTGCAGTGTGGACAGTAGAACGTGTGTGTGACTGATACAGAGATCAGCACCAGTGTGCTTAAGAGTGATACAGAGATGTGTGCGAGTGCAGTGTGGGCAGTAGAACGTGTGTGTGACTGATACAGAGATCAGCACCAGTGTGCTTAAGAGTGATACAGAGATGTGTGCGAGTGCAGTGTGGACAGTAGAACGTGTGTGTGACTGATACAGAGATCAGCACCAGTGTGCTTAAGAGTGATACAGAGATGCCTGTGATTGCAGTGTGGACAGTAGAACGTGTGTGTGACTGATACAGAGATCAGCACCAGTGTGCTTAAGAGTGATACAGAGATGCCTGCGAGTGCAGTGTGGGCAGTAGAACGTGTGTATGACTGATACAGAGATCAGCACCAGTGTGCTTAAGAGTGATACAGAGATGCCTGCGAGTGCAGTGTGGGCAGTAGAACGTGTGTATGACTGATACAGAGATCAGCACCAGTGTGCTTAAGAGTGATACAGAGATGCCTGCGAGTGCAGTGTGGGCAGTAGAACGTGTGTATGACTGATACAGAGATCAGCACCAGTGTGCTTAAGAGTGATACAGAGATGCCTGCGAGTGCAGTGTGGGCAGTAGAACGTGTGTGTGACTGATACAGAGATCAGCACCAGTGTGCTTAAGAGTGATACAGAGATGCCTGCGAGTGCAGTGTGGGCAGTAGAACGTGTGTGTGACTGATACAGAGATCAGCACCAGTGTGCTTAAGAGTGATACAGAGATGCCTGCGAGTGCAGTGTGGGCAGTAGAACGTGTGTGTGACTGATACAGAGAACAGCTCCAGTGTGCTTAAGAGTGATACAGAGATGCCTGTGATTGCAGTGTGGGCAGTAGAACGTGTGTATGACTGATACAGAGATCAGCACCAGTGTGCTTAAGAGTGATACAGAGATGCCTGCGAGTGCAGTGTGGGCAGTAGAACGTGTGTATGACTGATACAGAGATCAGCACCAGTGTGCTTAAGAGTGATACAGAGATGCCTGCGAGTGCAGTGTGGGCAGTAGAACGTGTGTGTGACTGATACAGAGATCAGCACCAGTGTGCTTAAGAGTGATACAGAGATGTGTGTGAGTGCAGTGTGGACAGTAGAACGTGTGTGTGACTGATACAGAGATCAGCACCAGTGTGCTTAAGAGTGATACAGAGATGCCTGCGAGTGCAGTGTGGGCAGTAGAACGTGTGTGTGACTGATACAGGGACCTGCGCCTGTGTGTTAGGAGTGATACAGAGATGTGTGCGAGTGCAGTGTGGGCAGTAGAACGTGTGTGTGACTGATACAGAGATCAGCACCAGTGTGCTTAAGAGTGATACAGAGATGCCTGCGAGTGCAGTGTGGGCAGTAGAACGTATGTATGACTGATACAGAGATCAGCACCAGTGTGCTTAAGAGTGATACAGAGATGCCTGCGAGTGCAGTGTGGGCAGTAGAACGTGTGTGTGACTGATACAGAGATCAGCACCAGTGTGCTTAAGAGTGATACAGAGATGCCTGCAAGTGCAGTGTGGACAGTAGAACGTGTGTATGACTGATACAGAGCCCAGCGCCAGTGTGCTTAAGAGTGATACAGAGATGCCTGCGAGTGCAGTGTGGGCAGTAGAACGTGTGTGTGACTGATACAGAGATCAGCACCAGTGTGCTTAAGAGTGATACAGAGATGCCTGCGAGTGCAGTGTGGGCAGTAGAACGTGTGTATGACTGATACAGAGATCAGCACCAGTGTGCTTAAGAGTGATACAGAGATGCCTGCGAGTGCAGTGTGGGCAGTAGAACGTGTGTGTGACTGATACAGAGATCAGCACCAGTGTGCTTAAGAGTGATACAGAGATGCCTGCGAGTGCAGTGTGGACAGTAGAACGTGTGTATGACTGATACAGAGCCCAGCGCCAGTGTGCTTAAGAGTGATACAGAGATGCCTGCGAGTGCAGTGTGGACAGTAGAACGTGTGTGTGACTGATACAGAGATCAGCACCAGTGTGCTTAAGAGTGATACAGAGATGTGTGCGAGTGCAGTGTGGGCAGTAGAACGTGTGTATGACTGATACAGAGATCAGCACCAGTGTGCTTAAGAGTGATACAGAGATGCCTGCGAGTGCAGTGTGGGCAGTAGAACGTGTGGATGACTGATAAAGAGATCAGCACCAGTGTGCTTAAGAGTGATACAGAGATGTGTGCGAGTGCAGTGTGGGCAGTAGAACGTGTGTATGACTGATACAGAGATCAGCACCAGTGTGCTTAAGAGTGATACAGAGATGCCTGCGAGTGCAGTGTGGACAGTAGAACGTGTGTATGACTGATAAAGAGATCAGCACCAGTGTGCTTAAGAGTGATACAGAGATGCCTGCGAGTGCAGTGTGGGCAGTAGAACGTGTGTATGACTGATACAGAGATCAGCACCAGTGTGCTTAAGAGTGATACAGAGATGCCTGCGAGTGCAGTGTGGGCAGTAGAATGTGTGTGTGACTGATACAGAGATCAGCACCAGTGTGCTTAAGAGTGATACAGAGATGCCTGCGAGTGCAGTGTGGGCAGTAGAACGTGTGTGTGACTGATACAGAGATCAGCACCAGTGTGCTTAAGAGTGATACAGAGATGCCTGCGAGTGCAGTGTGGGCAGTAGAACGTGTGTGTGACTGATACAGAGCCCAGCGCCAGTGTGCTTAAGAGTGATACAGAGATGCCTGTGATTGCAGTGTGGGCAGTAGAACGTGTGTATGACTGATACAGAGATCAGCACCAGTGTGCTTAAGAGTGATACAGAGATGCCTGCGAGTGCAGTGTGGGCAGTAGAACGTGTGTATGACTGATACAGAGATCAGCACCAGTGTGCTTAAGAGTGATACAGAGATGCCTGTGAGTGCAGTGTGGGCAGTAGAACGTGTGTGTGACTGATACAGAGATCAGCACCAGTGTGCTTAAGAGTGATACAGAGATGTGTGTGAGTGCAGTGTGGACAGTAGAACGTGTGTGTGACTGATACAGAGATCAGCACCAGTGTGCTTAAGAGTGATACAGAGATGCCTGCGAGTGCAGTGTGGGCAGTAGAACGTGTGTGTGACTGATACAGGGACCTGCGCCTGTGTGTTAGGAGTGATACAGAGATGTGTGCGAGTGCAGTGTGAGCAGTAGAACGTGTGTGTGACTGATACAGAGATCAGCACCAGTGTGCTTAAGAGTGATACAGAGATGCCTGCGAGTGCAGTGTGGGCAGTAGAACGTGTGTATGACTGATACAGAGATCAGCACCAGTGTGCTTAAGAGTGATACAGAGATGCCTGCGAGTGCAGTGTGGGCAGTAGAACGTGTGTGTGACTGATACAGAGATCAGCACCAGTGTGCTTAAGAGTGATACAGAGATGCCTGCGAGTGCAGTGTGGACAGTAGAACGTGTGTGTGACTGATACAGAGATCAGCACCAGTGTGCTTAAGAGTGATACAGAGATGTGTGCGAGTGCAGTGTGGGCAGTAGAACGTGTGTGTGACTGATACAGGGACCTGCGCCTGTGTGTTAGGAGTGATACAGAGATGCCTGCGAGTGCAGTGTGGACAGTAGAACGTGTGTGTGACTGATACAGAGATCAGCACCAGTGTGCTTAAGAGTGATACAGAGATGCCTGCGAGTGCAGTGTGGGCAGTAGAACGTGTGTGTGACTGATACAGGGACCTGCGCCTGTGTGTTAGGAGTGATACAGAGATGTGTGCTAGTGCAGTGTGGGCAGTAGAACGTGTGTGTGACTGATACAGGGACCTGCGCCTGTGTGTTAGGAGTGATACAGAGATGTGTGCGAGTGCAGTGTGGGCAGTAGAACGTGTGTGTGACTGATACAGGGACCTGCGCCTGTGTGTTAGGAGTGATACAGAGATGCCTGCGAGTGCAGTGTGGGCAGTAGAACGTGTGTATGACTGATACAGAGATCAGCACCAGTGTGCTTAAGAGTGATACAGAGATGCCTGCGAGTGCAGTGTGGGCAGTAGAACGTGTGTATGACTGATACAGAGATCAGCACCAGTGTGCTTAAGAGTGATACAGAGATGCCTGCGAGTGCAGTGTGGGCAGTAGAACGTGTGTATGACTGATACAGAGATCAGCACCAGTCTGCTTAAGAGTGATACAGAGATGCCTGCGAGTGCAGTGTGGGCAGTAGAACGTGTGTGTGACTGATACAGAGATCAGCACCAGTGTGCTTAAGAGTGATACAGAGATGCCTGCGAGTGCAGTGTGGGCAGTAGAACGTGTGTATGACTGATACAGAGATCAGCACCAGTGTGCTTAAGAGTGATACAGAGATGCCTGTGATTGCAGTGTGGGCAGTAGAACGTGTGTGTGACTGATACAGAGATCAGCACCAGTGTGCTTAAGAGTGATACAAAGATGTGTGTGATTGCAGTGTGGACAGTAGAACGTGTGTGTGACTGATACAGAGCCCAGCGCCTGTGTGTGTATGAGTGATATAGAGATGCCTGTGATTGCAGTGTGGACAGTAGAACGTGTGTGTGACTGATACAGAGATCAGCACCAGTGTGCTTAAGAGTGATATAGAGATGCCTGTGATTGCAGTGTGGACAGTAGAACGTGTGTGTGACTGATACAGAGATCAGCACCAGTGTGCTTAAGAGTGATACAGAGATGCCTGCGAGTGCAGTGTGGGCAGTAGAACGTGTGTATGACTGATACAGAGATCAGCACCAGTGTGCTTAAGAGTGATACAGAGATGCCTGCGAGTGCAGTGTGGGCAGTAGAACGTGTGTGTGACTGATACAGGGACCTGCGCCTGTGTGTTAGGAGTGATACAGAGATGTGTGCGAGTGCAGTGTGGACAGTAGAACGTGTGTGTGACTGATACAGAGATCAGCACCAGTGTGCTTAAGAGTGATACAGAGATGTGTGCGAGTGCAGTGTGGGCAGTAGAACGTGTGTATGACTGATACAGAGATCAGCACCAGTGTGCTTAAGAGTGATACAGAGATGCCTCAAAGTGCAGTGTGGGCAGTAGAACGTGTGTGTGACTGATACAGAGATCAGCACCAGTGTGCTTAAGAGTGATACAGAGATGTGTGTGAGTGCAGTGTGGACAGTAGAACGTGTGTGTGACTGATACAGAGATCAGCACCAGTGTGCTTAAGAGTGATACAGAGATGTGTGCGAGTGCAGTGTGGGCAGTAGAACGTGTGTATGACTGATACAGAGATCAGCACCAGTGTGCTTAAGAGTGATACAGAGATGCCTGCGAGTGCAGTGTGGACAGTAGAACGTGTGTGTGACTGATACAGAGATGCCTGCGAGTGCAGTGTAGACAGTAGAACGTGTGTGTGACTGATACAGAGATCAGCACCAGTGTGCTTAAGAGTGATACAGAGATGTGTGTGAGTGCAGTGTGGGCAGTAGAACGTGTGTGTGACTGATACAGAGATCAGCACCAGTGTGCTTAAGAGTGATACAGAGATGCCTGCGAGTGCAGTGTGGGCAGTAGAACGTGTGTATGACTGATACAGAGATCAGCACCAGTGTGCTTAAGAGTGATACAGAGATGCCTGCAAGTGCAGTGTGGGCAGTAGAACGTGTGTATGACTGATACAGAGATCTGCACCAGTGTGCTTAAGAGTGATACAGAGATGCCTGCGAGTGCAGTGTGGACAGTAGAGAACGTGTGTATGACTGATACAGAGATCAGCACCAGTGTGCTTAAGAGTGATACAGAGATGCCTGCGAGTGCAGTGTGGGCAGTAGAACGTGTGTGTGACTGATACAGAGATCAGCACCAGTGTGCTTAAGAGTGATACAGAGATGCCTGCGAGTGCAGTGTGGGCAGTAGAACGTGTGTGTGACTGATACAGAGATCAGCACCAGTGTGCTTAAGAGTGATACAGAGATGCCTGCGAGTGCAGTGTGGGCAGTAGAACGTGTGTATGACTGATACAGAGATCAGCACCAGTGTGCCTAAGAGTGATACAGAGATGCCTGCGAGTGCAGTGTGGGCAGTAGAACGTGTGTATGACTGATACAGAGATCAGCACCAGTGTGCTTAAGAGTGATACAGAGATGCCTGCGAGTGCTGTGTGTGGGCAGTAGAACGTGTGTGTGACTGATACAGAGATCAGCACCAGTGTGCTTAAGAGTGATACAGAGATGCCTGCGAGTGCAGTGTGGGCAGTAGAAAGTGTGTATGACTGATACAGAGATCAGCACCAGTGTGCTTAAGAGTGATACAGAGATGCCTGCGAGTGCAGTGTGGGCAGTAGAACGTGTGTATGACTGATACAGAGATCAGCACCAGTGTGCTTAAGAGTGATACAGAGATGCCTGCAAGTGCAGTGTGGGCAGTAGAACGTGTGTGTGACTGATACAGAGATCAGCACCAGTGTGCTTAAGAGTGATACAGAGATGCCTGCGAGTGCAGTGTGGGCAGTAGAACGTGTGTATGACTGATACAGAGATCAGCACCAGTGTGCTTAAGAGTGATACAGGGATGCCTGCGAGTGCAGTGTGGGCAGTAGAACGTGTGTGTGACTGATACAGAGATCAGCACCAGTGTGCTTAAGAGTGATACAGAGATGTGTGTGAGTGCAGTGTGGACAGTAGAACGTGTGTGTGACTGATACAGAGATCAGCACCAGTGTGCTTAAGAGTGATACAGAGATGCCTGCGAGTGCAGTGTGGGCAGTAGAACGTGTGTGTGACTGATACAGAGATCAGCACCAGTGTGCTTAAGAGTGATACAGAGATGCCTGCGAGTGCAGTGTGGGCAGTAGAACGTGTGTGTGACTGATACAGAGATCAGCACCAGTGTGCTTAAGAGTGATACAGAGATGCCTGCGAGTGCAGTGTGGGCAGTAGAACGTGTGTATGACTGATACAGAGATCAGCACCAGTGTGCTTAAGAGTGATACAGAGATGCCTGCGAGTGCAGTGTGGGCAGTAGAACGTGTGTGTGACTGATACAGAGATCAGCACCAGTGTGCTTAAGAGTGATACAGAGATGTGTGCGAGTGCAGTGTGGGCAGTAGAACGTGTGTATGACTGATACAGAGATCAGCACCAGTGTGCTTAAGAGTGATACAGAGATGCCTGCGAGTGCAGTGTGGGCAGTAGAACGTGTGTATGACTGATACAGAGATCAGCACCAGTGTGCTTAAGAGTGATACAGAGATGCCTGCGAGTGCAGTGTGGGCAGTAGAACGTGTGTATGACTGATACAGAGATCAGCACCAGTGTGCTTAAGAGTGATACAGAGATGCCTGCGAGTGCAGTGTGGGCAGTAGAACGTGTGTGTGACTGATACAGAGATCAGCACCAGTGTGCTTAAGAGTGATACAGAGATGCCTGCGAGTGCAGTGTGGGCAGTAGAACGTGTGTGTGACTGATACAGGGACCTGCGCCTGTGTGTTAGGAGTGATACAGAGATGTGTGCGAGTGCAGTGTGGGCAGTAGAACGTGTGTGTGACTGATACAGGGACCTGCACCTGTGTGTTAGGAGTGATACAGAGATGTGTGCAAGTGCAGTGTGGACAGTAGAACGTGTGTGTGACTGATACAGAGATCAGCACCAGTGTGCTTAAGAGTGATACAGAGATGTGTGCGAGTGCAGTGTGGGCAGTAGAACGTGTGTGTGACTGATACAGAGATCAGCACCAGTGTGCTTAAGAGTGATACAGAGATGCCTGCGAGTGCAGTGTGGGCAGTAGAACGTGTGTGTGACTGATACAGAGATCAGCACCAGTGTGCTTAAGAGTGATACAGAGATGCCTGCGAGTGCAGTGTGGGCAGTAGAAGTGTGTGTGTGACTGATACAGGGACCTGCGCCTGTGTGTTAGGAGTGATACAGAGATGTGCGAGTGCAGTGTGGACAGTAGAACGTGTGTGTGTGACTGATACAGAGATCAGCACCAGTGTGCTTAAGAGTGATACAGAGATGTGTGCGAGTGCAGTGTGGGCAGTAGAACGTGTGTGTGACTGACTGATACAGAGAACAGCACCAGTGTGCTTAAGAGTGATACAGAGATGCCTGCGAGTGCAGTGTGGGCAGTAGAACGTGTGTGTGTGACTGATACAGGGACCTGCGCCTGTGTGTTAGGAGTGATACAGAGATGTGTGCGAGTGCAGTGTGGACAGTAGAACGTGTGTGTGTGACTGATACAGAGATCAGCACCAGTGTGCTTAAGAGTGATACAGAGATACCTGTGAGTGCAGTGTGGGCAGTAGAACGTGTGTGTGACTGATACAGAGATCAGCACCAGTGTGCTAAGAGTGATACAGAGATGCCTGCGAGTGCAGTGTGGGCAGTAGAACGTGTGTGACTGATACAGAGATCAGCACCAGTGTGCTTAAGAGTGATACAGAGATGTGTGCGAGTGCAGTGTGGGCAGTAGAACGTGTGTGTGACTGATACAGAGATCAGCACCAGTGTGCTTAAGAGTGATACAGAGATGCCTGTGAGTGCAGTGTGGGCAGTAGAACGTGTGTGTGACTGATACAGAGATCAGCACCAGTGTGCTTAAGAGTGATACAGAGATGCCTGCGAGTGCAGTGCAGTGTGGGCAGTAGAATGTGTGTGTGACTGATACAGAGATCAGCACCAGTGTGCTTAAGAGTGATACAGAGATGCCTGCGAGTGCAGTGTGGGCAGTAGAACGTGTGTGTGACTGATACAGAGATCAGCACCAGTGTGCTTAAGAGTGATACAGAGATGCCTGCGAGTGCAGTGTGGGCAGTAGAACGTGTGTGTGACTGATACAGAGATCAGCACCAGTGTGCTTAAGAGTGATACAGAGATGTGTGTGTGTGCAGTGTGGGCAGTAGAACGTGTGTGTGACTGATACAGGGACCTGCGCCTGTGTGTTAGGAGTGATACAGAGATGTGTGCGAGTGCAGTGTGGGCAGTAGAACGTGTGTGTGACTGATACAGAGATCAGCACCAGTGTGCTTAAGAGTGATACAGAGATGCCTGCGAGTGCAGTGTGGGCAGTAGAACGTGTGTGTGACTGATACAGAGATCAGCACCAGTGTGCTTAAGAGTGATACAGAGATGCCTGCGAGTGCAGTGTAGACAGTAGAACGTGTGTGTGACTGATACAGAGATCAGCACCAGTGTGCTTAAGAGTGATACAGATATGTGTGAGAGTGCTGTGTGGGCTGTAGAACGTGTGTGTGACTGATACAGAGATCAGCACCAGTGTGCTTAAGAGTGATACAGAGATGCCTGCGAGTGCAGTGTGGGCAGTAGAACGTGTGTATGACTGATACAGAGATCAGCACCAGTGTGCTTAAGAGTGATACAGAGATGCCTGCGAGTGCAGTGTGGGCAGTAGAACGTGTGTATGACTGATACAGAGATCAGCACCAGTGTGCTTAAGAGTGATACAGAGATGCCTGCGAGTGCAGTGTGGACAGTAGAACGTGTGTATGACTGATACAGAGATCAGCACCAGTGTGCTTAAGAGTGATACACAGATGCTGCGAGTGCAGTGTGGGCAGTAGAACGTGTGTGTGACTGATACAGAGATCAGCACCAGTGTGCTTAAGAGTGATACAGAGATGCGTGCGAGTGCAGTGTGGGCAGTAGAACGTGTGTGTGACTGATACAGAGATCAGCACCAGTGTGCTTAAGAGTGATACAGAGATGCCTGCGAGTGCAGTGTGGGCAGTAGAACGTGTGTGTGACTGATACAGAGATCAGCACCAGTGTGCTTAAGAGTGATACAGAGATGCCTGCGAGTGCAGTGTGGGCAGTAGAACGTGTGTGTGACTGATACAGAGATCAGCACCAGTGTGCTTAAGAGTGATACAGAGATGCCTGCGAGTGCAGAACGTGTGTATGACTGATACAGAGATCAGCACCAGTGTGCTTAAGAGTGATACAGAGATGCCTGCGAGTGCAGTGTGGGCAGTAGAACGTGTGTGTGACTGATACAGAGATCAGCACCAGTGTGCTTAAGAGTGATACAGAGATGCCTGCGAGTGCAGTGTGGGCAGTAGAACGTGTGTGGACTGATACAGAGATCAGCACCAGTGTGCTTAAGAGTGATACAGAGATGCCTGCGAGTGCAGTGTGGGCAGTAGAACGTTGTGTATGACTGATACAGAGATCAGCACCAGTGTGCTTAAGAGTGATACAGAGATGCCTGCGAGTGCAGTGTGGGCAGTAGAACGTGTGTGTGACTGATACAGAGATCAGCACCAGTGTGCTTAAGAGTGATACAGAGATGCCTGCGAGTGCAGTGTGGGCAGTAGAACGTGTGTATGACTGATACAGAGATCAGCACCAGTGTGCTTAAGAGTGATACAGAGATGCCTGCGAGTGCAGTGTGGGCAGTAGAACGTGTGTGTGACTGATACAGAGATCAGCACCAGTGTGCTTAAGAGTGATACAGAGATGCCTGCGAGTGCAGTGTGGGCAGTAGAACGTGTGTTGTGACTGATACAGAGATCAGCACCAGTGTGCTTAAGAGTGATACAGAGATGCCTGCGAGAGCAGTGAGGGAAGTAGTACGTGTGATGGACTGATAAAGAGCTCAGCACCTGTGTGCTTAAGAGTGATACAGAGATGCCTGCGAGTGCAGTGTGGGCAGTAGAACGTGTGTGTGACTGATACAGAGATCAGCACCAGTGTGCTTAAGAGTGATACAGAGATGCCTGCGAGTGCAGTGTGGGCAGTAGAACGTGTGTGTGACTGATACAGAGCTCAGCACCAGTGTGCTTAAGAGTGATACAGAGATGCCTGCGAGTGCAGTGTGGGCAGTAGAACGTGTGTGTGACTGATACAGAGATCAGCACCAGTGTGCTTAAGAGTGATACAGAGATGCCTGCGAGTGCAGTGTGGGCAGTAGAACGTGTGTTGGACTGATACAGAGATCAGCACCAGTGTGCTTAAGAGTGATACAGAGATGCCTGCGAGTGCAGTGTGGGCAGTAGAACGTGTGTGTGACTGATACAGAGATCAGCACCAGTGTGCTTAAGAGTGATACAGAGATGCCTGCGAGTGCAGTGTGGGCAGTAGAACGTGTGTGACTGATACAGAGATCAGCACCAGTGTGCTTAAGAGTGATACAGAGATGCCTGCGAGTGCAGTGTGGGCAGTAGAACGTGTGTGTGACTGATACAGAGATCAGCACCAGTGTGCTTAAGAGTGATACAGAGATGACTGCGAGTGAAGTGAGGGCAGTAGAACTGTGTGTGTGACTGATACAGAGATCAGCACCAGTGTGCTTAAGAGTGATACAGAGATGCCTGCGAGTGCAGTGTGGGCAGTAGAACGTGTGTGTGACTGATACAGAGATCAGCACCAGTGTGCTTAAGAGTGATACAGAGATGATGCCTGCGAGTGCAGTGTGGGCAGTAGAACGTGTGTGTGACTGATACAGAGATCAGCACCAGTGTGCTTAAGAGTGATACAGAGATGCCTGCGAGTGCAGTGTGGGCAGTAGAACGTGTGTGTGACTGATACAGAGATCAGCACCAGTGTGCTTAAGAGTGATACAGAGATGCCTGCGAGTGCAGTGTGGGCAGTAGAACGTGTGTATGACTGATACAGAGATCAGCACCAGTGTGCTTAAGAGTGATACAGAGATGCCTGCGAGTGCAGTGTGGGCAGTAGAACGTGTGTGTGACTGATACAGAGATCAGCACCAGTGTGCTTAAGAGTGATACAGAGATGCCTGCGAGTGCAGTGTGGGCAGTAGAACGTGTGTGTGACTGATACAGAGATCAGCACCAGTGTGCTTAAGAGTGATACAGAGATGCCTGCGATTGCAGTGTGGGCAGTAGAACGTGTGTGTGACTGATACAGAGATCAGCACCAGTGTGCTTAAGAGTGATACAGAGATGCCTGCGAGTGCAGTGTGGGCAGTAGAACGTGTGTGTGACTGATACAGAGATCAGCACCAGTGTGCTTAAGAGTGATACAGAGATGCCTGCGAGTGCAGTGTGGGCAGTAGAACGTGTGTGTGACTGATACAGAGATCAGCACCAGTGTGCTTAAGAGTGATACAGAGATGCCTGCGAGTGCAGTGTGGGCAGTAGAACGTGTGTATGACTGATACAGAGATCAGCACCAGTGTGCTTAAGAGTGATACAGAGATGTGCCTGCGAGTGCAGTGTGGGCAGTAGAAAGTGTGTGTGACTGATTCTGAGTTCTGCACCAGTGTTCTTAAGTGTGATACAGAGATGCCTGCGAGTGCAGTGTGGGCAGTAGAACGTGTGTGTGACTGATACAGAGATCAGCACCAGTGTGCTTAAGAGTGATACAGAGATGTGTGCGAGTGCAGTGTGGGCAGTAGAACGTGTGTGTGACTGATACAGAGATCAGCACCAGTGTGCTTAAGAGTGATACAGAGATGACTGAGAGTGCAGTGTGGGCAGTAGAAAGAGTTAGTGACTGATACAGAGAACAGCGCCAGTGTGCTTAAGAGTGATACAGAGATGTGTGCGAGTGCAGTGTGGGCAGTAGAACGTGTGTGTGACTGATACAGAGATCAGCACCAGTGTGCTTATGAGTGATACAGAGATGCTGCGAGTGCAGTGTGGGCAGTAGAACGTGTGTGACTGATACAGATCAGCACCAGTGTGCTTAAGAGTGATACAGAGATGCCTGCGAGTGCAGTGTGGGCAGTAGAACGTGTGTGTGACTGATACAGAGAACAGCACCAGTGTGCTTATAGAGTGATACAGAGATGAGTGCGAGTGCAGTGTGGGCAGTAGAACGTGTGTGTGACTGATACAGAGACCTGCAGCACCAGTGTGCTTAAGGAGTGATACAGAGATGTGTGCGAGTGCAGTGTGGGCAGTAGAACGTGTGTGTGACTGATACAGAGATCAGCACCAGTGTGCTTAAGAGTGATACAGAGATGCCTGCGAGTGCAGTGTGGGCAGTAGAACGTGTGTGTGACTGATACAGAGATCAGCACCAGTGTGCTTAAGAGTGATACAGAGATGCCTGCGAGTGCAGTGTGGGCAGTAGAACGTGTGTGTGACTGATACAGAGATCAGCACCAGTGTGCTTAAGAGTGATACAGAGATGCCTGCGAGTGCAGTGTGGACAGTAGAACGTGTGTGTGACTGATACAGAGATCAGCACCAGTGTGCTTAAGAGTGATACAGAGATGCCTGCGAGTGCAGAGTTGGCACTAGAAAGTGTGAGACACTGATAACGATATCAGCACCAGTGTGCTTAAGAGTGATACAGAGATGCCTGCGAGTGCAGTGTGGGCAGTAGAACGGTGTGTGTGACTGATACAGAGATCAGCACCAGTGTGCTTAAGAGTGATACAGAGATGCCTGCGAGTGCAGTGTGGGCAGTAGAACGTGTGTGTGACTGATACAGAGATCAGCACCAGTGTGCTTAAGAGTGATACAGAGATGCCTGCGAGTGCAGTGTGGGCAGTAGAACGTGTGTGTGACTGATACAGAGATCAGCACCAGTGTGCTTAAGAGTGATACAGAGATGCCTGCGAGTGCAGTGTGGACAGTAGAACGTGTGTGTGACTGATACAGAGATCAGCACCAGTGTGCTTAAGAGTGATACAGAGATGCCTGCGAGTGCAGTGTGGGCAGTAGAACGTGTGTGTGACTGATACAGAGATCAGCACCAGTGTGCTTAAGAGTGATACAGAGATGTGTGCGAGTGCAGTGTGGGCAGTAGAACGTGTGTGTGACTGATACAGAGATCAGCACCAGTGTGCTTAAGAGTGATACAGAGATGCCTGCGAGTGCAGTGTGGGCAGTAGAACGTGTGTGTGACTGATACAGAGATCAGCACCAGTGTGCTTAAGAGTGATACAGAGATGCCTGCGAGTGCAGTGTGGGCAGTAGAACGTGTGTGTGACTGATACAGAGATCAGCACCAGTGTGCTTAAGAGTGATACAGAGATGCCTGCGAGTGCAGTGTGGGCAGTAGAACGTGTGTGACTGATACAGAGATCAGCACCAGTGTGCTTAAGAGTGATACAGAGATGCCTGCGAGTGCAGTGTGGGCAGTAGAACGTGTGTGTGACTGATACAGAGATCAGCACCAGTGTGCTTAAGAGTGATACAGAGATGCCTGCGAGTGGAGTTTTGTCTTTAGAACGTGTGTGTGACTGATACAGAGATCAGCACCAGTGTGCTTAAGAGTGATACAGAGATGCCTGCGAGTGCAGTGTGGGCAGTAGAACGTGTGTGTGACTGATACAGAGATCAGCACCAGTGTGCTTAAGAGTGATACAGAGATGCCTGCGAGTGCAGTGTGGACAGTAGAACGTGTGTGTGACTGATACAGAGATCAGCACCAGTGTGCTTAAGAGTGATACAGAGATGCCTGCGAGTGCAGTGTGGACAGTAGAACGTGTGTGTGACTGATACAGAGATCAGCGCCAGTGTGCTTAAGAGTGATACAGAGATGCCTGCGAGTGCAGTGTGGGCAGTAGAACGTGTGTGTGACTGATACAGAGATCAGCACCAGTGTGCTTAAGAGTGATACAGAGATGCCTGCGAGTGCAGTGTGGGCAGTAGAACGTGTGTGTGACTGATACAGAGATCAGCACCAGTGTGCTTAAGAGTGATACAGAGATGCCTGCGAGTGCAGTGTGGGCAGTAGAACGTGTGTGTGACTGATACAGAGATCAGCACCAGTGTGCTTAAGAGTGATACAGAGATGCCTGCGAGTGCAGTGTGGACAGTAGAACGTGAGTGTGACTGATCCAGAGATCAGCACCAGTGTGCTTAAGAGTGATACAGAGATGCCTGCGAGTGCAGTGTGGGCAGTAGAACGTGTGTATGACTGATACAGAGATCAGCACCAGTGTGCTTAAGAGTGATACAGAGATGCCTGCGAGTGCAGTGTGGGCAGTAGAAAGTGTGTGTGACTGATACAGAGATCAGCACCAGTGTGCTTAAGAGTGATACAGAGATGCCTGCGAGTGCAGTGAGGGCAGTCGAACGTGTGTAATACAGTGACCTCGATCAGCACCAGTGTGCTTAAGAGTGATACAGAGATGCCTGCGAGTGCAGTGTGGGCAGTAGAACGTGTGTGTGACTGATACAGAGATCAGCACCAGTGTGCTTAAGAGTGATACAGAGATGCCTGTGAGTGCAGTGTGGGCAGTAGAACGTGTGTATGACTGATACAGAGATCAGCACCAGTGTGCTTAAGAGTGATACAGAGATGCCTGCGAGTGCAGTGTGGGCAGTAGAACGTGTGTATGACTGATACAGAGATCAGCACCAGTGTGCTTAAGAGTGATACAGAGATGCCTGTGAGTGCAGTGTGGGCAGTAGAACGTGTGTGTGACTGATACAGAGATCAGCACCAGTGTGCTTAAGAGTGATACAGAGATGTGTGTGAGTGCAGTGTGGACAGTAGAACGTGTGTGTGACTGATACAGAGATCAGCACCAGTGTGCTTAAGAGTGATACAGAGATGCCTGCGAGTGCAGTGTGGGCAGTAGAACGTGTGTGTGACTGATACAGGGACCTGCGCCTGTGTGTTAGGAGTGATACAGAGATGTGTGCGAGTGCAGTGTGAGCAGTAGAACGTGTGTGACTGATACAGAGATCAGCACCAGTGTGCTTAAGAGTGATACAGAGATGCCTGCGAGTGCAGTGTGGGCAGTAGAACGTGTGTATGACTGATACAGAGATCAGCACCAGTGTGCTTAAGAGTGATACAGAGATGCCTGCGAGTGCAGTGTGGGCAGTAGAACGTGTGTGTGACTGATACAGAGATCAGCACCAGTGTGCTTAAGAGTGATACAGAGATGCCTGCGAGTGCAGTGTGGACAGTAGAACGTGTGTGTGACTGATACAGAGATCAGCACCAGTGTGCTTAAGAGTGATACAGAGATGTGTGCGAGTGCAGTGTGGGCAGTAGAACGTGTGTGTGACTGATACAGGGACCTGCGCCTGTGTGTTAGGAGTGATACAGAGATGCCTGCGAGTGCAGTGTGGACAGTAGAACGTGTGTGTGACTGATACAGAGATCAGCACCAGTGTGCTTAAGAGTGATACAGAGATGCCTGCGAGTGCAGTGTGGGCAGTAGAACGTGTGTGTGACTGATACAGGGACCTGCGCCTGTGTGTTAGGAGTGATACAGAGATGTGTGCTAGTGCAGTGTGGGCAGTAGAACGTGTGTGTGACTGATACAGGGACCTGCGCCTGTGTGTTAGGAGTGATACAGAGATGTGTGCGAGTGCAGTGTGGGCAGTAGAACGTGTGTGTGACTGATACAGGGACCTGCGCCTGTGTGTTAGGAGTGATACAGAGATGCCTGCGAGTGCAGTGTGGGCAGTAGAACGTGTGTATGACTGATACAGAGATCAGCACCAGTGTGCTTAAGAGTGATACAGAGATGCCTGCGAGTGCAGTGTGGGCAGTAGAAACGTGTGTATGACTGATACAGAGATCAGCACCAGTGTGCTTAAGAGTGATACAGAGATGCCTGCGAGTGCAGTGTGGGCATTAGAACGTGTGTATGACTGATACATAGATCAGCACCAGTCTGCTTAAGAGTGATACAGAGATGCCTGCGAGTGCAGTGTGGGCAGTAGAACGTGTGTGTGACTGATACAGAGATCAGCACCAGTGTGCTTAAGAGTGATACAGAGATGCCTGCGAGTGCAGTGTGGGCAGTAGAACGTGTGTATGACTGATACAGAGATCAGCACCAGTGTGCTTAAGAGTGATACAGAGATGCCTGTGATTGCAGTGTGGGCAGTAGAACGTGTGTGTGACTGATACAGAGATCAGCACCAGTGTGCTTAAGAGTGATACAAAGATGTGTGTGATTGCAGTGTGGACAGTAGAACGTGTGTGTGACTGATACAGAGAACAGCGCCAGTGTGAGTATGAGTGATAAAGAGATGCCTGTGATTGCAGTGTGGACAGTAGAACGTGTGTGTGACTGATACAGAGATCAGCACCAGTGTGCTTAAGAGTGATATAGAGATGCCTGTGATTGCAGTGTGGACAGTAGAACGTGTGTGTGACTGATACAGAGATCAGCACCAGTGTGCTTAAGAGTGATACAGAGATGCCTGCGAGTGCAGTGTGGGCAGTAGAACGTGTGTATGACTGATACAGAGATCAGCACCAGTGTGCTTAAGAGTGATACAGAGATGCCTGCGAGTGCAGTGTGGGCAGTAGAACGTGTGTGTGACTGATACAGGGACCTGCGCCTGTGTGTTAGGAGTGATACAGAGATGTGTGCGAGTGCAGTGTGGACAGTAGAACGTGTGTGTGACTGATACAGAGATCAGCACCAGTGTGCTTAAGAGTGATACAGAGATGTGTGCGAGTGCAGTGTGGGCAGTAGAACGTGTGTATGACTGATACAGAGATCAGCACCAGTGTGCTTAAGAGTGATACAGAGATGCCTCAAAGTGCAGTGTGGGCAGTAGAACGTGTGTGTGACTGATACAGAGATCAGCACCAGTGTGCTTAAGAGTGATACAGAGATGTGTGTGAGTGCAGTGTGGACAGTAGAACGTGTGTGTGACTGATACAGAGATCAGCACCAGTGTGCTTAAGAGTGATACAGAGATGTGTGCGAGTGCAGTGTGGGCAGTAGAACGTGTGTATGACTGATACAGAGATCAGCACCAGTGTGCTTAAGAGTGATACAGAGATGCCTGCGAGTGCAGTGTGGACAGTAGAACGTGTGTGTGACTGATACAGAGATGCCTGCGAGTGCAGTGTAGACAGTAGAACGTGTGTGTGACTGATACAGAGATCAGCACCAGTGTGCTTAAGAGTGATACAGAGATGTGTGTGAGTGCAGTGTGGGCAGTAGAACGTGTGTGTGACTGATACAGAGATCAGCACCAGTGTGCTTAAGAGTGATACAGAGATGCCTGCGAGTGCAGTGTGGGCAGTAGAACGTGTGTATGACTGATACAGAGATCAGCACCAGTGTGCTTAAGAGTGATACAGAGATGCCTGCAAGTGCAGTGTGGGCAGTAGAACGTGTGTATGACTGATACAGAGATCAGCACCAGTGTGCTTAAGAGTGATACAGAGATGCCTGCGAGTGCAGTGTGGACAGTAGAACGTGTGTATGACTGATACAGAGATCAGCACCAGTGTGCTTAAGAGTGATACAGAGATGCATGCGTGATGACTCAGGGCAGAATAACGTGTGTCTGACTGATACAGAGATCAGCACCAGTGTGCTTAAGAGTGATACAGAGATGCCTGCGAGTGCAGTGTGGGCAGTAGAACGTGTGTGTGACTGATACAGAGATCAGCACCAGTGTGCTTAAGAGTGATACAGAGATGCCTGCGAGTGCAGTGTGGGCAGTAGAACGTGTGTATGACTGATACAGAGATCAGCACCAGTGTGCCTAAGAGTGATACAGAGATGCCTGCGAGTGCAGTGTGGGCAGTAGAACGTGTGTATGACTGATACAGAGATCAGCACCAGTGTGCTTAAGAGTGATACAGAGATGCCTGCGAGTGCAGTGTGGGCAGTAGAACGTGTGTGTGACTGATACAGAGATCAGCACCAGTGTGCTTAAGAGTGATACAGAGATGCCTGCGAGTGCAGTGTGGGCAGTAGAAAGTGTGTATGACTGATACAGAGATCAGCACCAGTGTGCTTAAGAGTGATACAGAGATGCCTGCGAGTGCAGTGTGGGCAGTAGAACGTGTGTATGACTGATACAGAGATCAGCACCAGTGTGCTTAAGAGTGATACAGAGATGCCTGCAAGTGCAGTGTGGGCAGTAGAACGTGTGTGTGACTGATACAGAGATCAGCACCAGTGTGCTTAAGAGTGATACAGAGATGCCTGCGAGTGCAGTGTGGGCAGTAGAACGTGTGTATGACTGATACAGAGATCAGCACCAGTGTGCTTAAGAGTGATACAGGGATGCCTGCGAGTGCAGTGTGGGCAGTAGAACGTGTGTGTGACTGATACAGAGATCAGCACCAGTGTGCTTAAGAGTGATACAGAGATGTGTGTGAGTGCAGTGTGGACAGTAGAACGTGTGTGTGACTGATACAGAGATCAGCACCAGTGTGCTTAAGAGTGATACAGAGATGCCTGCGAGTGCAGTGTGGGCAGTAGAACAGATCTGAAGATCATCCAGTGATCAGCACCAGTATCCTTAAGAGTGATACAGAGATG
The DNA here is from genome assembly GCA_033557465.1 of Ichthyophis bannanicus. Taxonomy (NCBI): domain Eukaryota; kingdom Metazoa; phylum Chordata; class Amphibia; order Gymnophiona; family Ichthyophiidae; genus Ichthyophis; species Ichthyophis bannanicus. The sequence continues at coordinate 1,900,657,770 of CM066031.1, forward strand.
CCTGCGAGTGCAGTGTGGGCAGTAGAACGTGTGTGTGACTGATACAGAGATCAGCACCAGTGTGCTTAAGAGTGATACAGAGATGCCTGCGAGTGCAGTGTGGGCAGTAGAACGTGTGTATGACTGATACAGAGATCAGCACCAGTGTGCTTAAGAGTGATACAGAGATGCCTGCGAGTGCAGTGTGGGCAGTAGAACGTGTGTGTGACTGATACAGAGATCAGCACCAGTGTGCTTAAGAGTGATACAGAGATGTGTGCGAGTGCAGTGTGGGCAGTAGAACGTGTGTATGACTGATACAGAGATCAGCACCAGTGTGCTTAAGAGTGATACAGAGATGCCTGCGAGTGCAGTGTGGGCAGTAGAACGTGTGTATGACTGATACAGAGATCAGCACCAGTGTGCTTAAGAGTGATACAGAGATGCCTGCGAGTGCAGTGTGGGCAGTAGAACGTGTGTATGACTGATACAGAGATCAGCACCAGTGTGCTTAAGAGTGATACAGAGATGCCTGCGAGTGCAGTGTGGGCAGTAGAACGTGTGTGTGACTGATACAGAGATCAGCACCAGTGTGCTTAAGAGTGATACAGAGATGCCTGCGAGTGCAGTGTGGGCAGTAGAACGTGTGTGTGACTGATACAGGGACCTGCGCCTGTGTGTTAGGAGTGATACAGAGATGTGTGCGAGTGCAGTGTGGGCAGTAGAACGTGTGTGTGACTGATACAGGGACCTGCACCTGTGTGTTAGGAGTGATACAGAGATGTGTGCAAGTGCAGTGTGGACAGTAGAACGTGTGTGTGACTGATACAGAGATCAGCACCAGTGTGCTTAAGAGTGATACAGAGATGTGTGCGAGTGCAGTGTGGGCAGTAGAACGTGTGTGTGACTGATACAGAGATCAGCACCAGTGTGCTTAAGAGTGATACAGAGATGCCTGCGAGTGCAGTGTGGGCAGTAGAACGTGTGTGTGACTGATACAGAGATCAGCACCAGTGTGCTTAAGAGTGATACAGAGATGCCTGCGAGTGCAGTGTGGGCAGTAGAACGTGTGTGTGACTGATACAGGGACCTGCGCCTGTGTGTTAGGAGTGATACAGAGATGTGTGCGAGTGCAGTGTGGACAGTAGAACGTGTGTGTGACTGATACAGAGATCAGCACCAGTGTGCTTAAGAGTGATACAGAGATGTGTGCGAGTGCAGTGTGGGCAGTAGAACGTGTGTGTGACTGATACAGAGAACAGCACCAGTGTGCTTAAGAGTGATACAGAGATGCCTGCGAGTGCAGTGTGGGCAGTAGAACGTGTGTGTGACTGATACAGGGACCTGCGCCTGTGTGTTAGGAGTGATACAGAGATGTGTGCGAGTGCAGTGTGGACAGTAGAACGTGTGTGTGACTGATACAGAGATCAGCACCAGTGTGCTTAAGAGTGATACAGAGATACCTGTGAGTGCAGTGTGGGCAGTAGAACGTGTGTGTGACTGATACAGAGATCAGCACCAGTGTGCTTAAGAGTGATACAGAGATGCCTGCGAGTGCAGTGTGGGCAGTAGAACGTGTGTGTGACTGATACAGAGATCAGCACCAGTGTGCTTAAGAGTGATACAGAGATGTGTGCGAGTGCAGTGTGGGCAGTAGAACGTGTGTGTGACTGATACAGAGATCAGCACCAGTGTGCTTAAGAGTGATACAGAGATGCCTGTGAGTGCAGTGTGGGCAGTAGAACGTGTGTGTGACTGATACAGAGATCAGCACCAGTGTGCTTAAGAGTGATACAGAGATGCCTGCGAGTGCAGTGTGGGCAGTAGAATGTGTGTGTGACTGATACAGAGATCAGCACCAGTGTGCTTAAGAGTGATACAGAGATGCCTGCGAGTGCAGTGTGGGCAGTAGAACGTGTGTGTGACTGATACAGAGATCAGCACCAGTGTGCTTAAGAGTGATACAGAGATGCCTGCGAGTGCAGTGTGGGCAGTAGAACGTGTGTGTGACTGATACAGAGATCAGCACCAGTGTGCTTAAGAGTGATACAGAGATGTGTGTGTGTGCAGTGTGGGCAGTAGAACGTGTGTGTGACTGATACAGGGACCTGCGCCTGTGTGTTAGGAGTGATACAGAGATGTGTGCGAGTGCAGTGTGGGCAGTAGAACGTGTGTGTGACTGATACAGAGATCAGCACCAGTGTGCTTAAGAGTGATACAGAGATGCCTGCGAGTGCAGTGTGGGCAGTAGAACGTGTGTGTGACTGATACAGAGATCAGCACCAGTGTGCTTAAGAGTGATACAGAGATGCCTGCGAGTGCAGTGTAGACAGTAGAACGTGTGTGTGACTGATACAGAGATCAGCACCAGTGTGCTTAAGAGTGATACAGAGATGTGTGTGAGTGCAGTGTGGGCAGTAGAACGTGTGTGTGACTGATACAGAGATCAGCACCAGTGTGCTTAAGAGTGATACAGAGATGCCTGCGAGTGCAGTGTGGGCAGTAGAACGTGTGTATGACTGATACAGAGATCAGCACCAGTGTGCTTAAGAGTGATACAGAGATGCCTGCGAGTGCAGTGTGGGCAGTAGAACGTGTGTATGACTGATACAGAGATCAGCACCAGTGTGCTTAAGAGTGATACAGAGATGCCTGCGAGTGCAGTGTGGACAGTAGAACGTGTGTATGACTGATACAGAGATCAGCACCAGTGTGCTTAAGAGTGATACAGAGATGCCTGCGAGTGCAGTGTGGGCAGTAGAACGTGTGTGTGACTGATACAGAGATCAGCACCAGTGTGCTTAAGAGTGATACAGAGATGCGTGCGAGTGCAGTGTGGGCAGTAGAACGTGTGTGTGACTGATACAGAGATCAGCACCAGTGTGCTTAAGAGTGATACAGAGATGCCTGCGAGTGCAGTGTGGGCAGTAGAACGTGTGTATGACTGATACAGAGATCAGCACCAGTGTGCTTAAGAGTGATACAGAGATGCCTGCGAGTGCAGTGTGGGCAGTAGAACGTGTGTGTGACTGATACAGAGATCAGCACCAGTGTGCTTAAGAGTGATACAGAGATGCCTGCGAGTGCAGTGTGGGCAGTAGAACGTGTGTGTGACTGATACAGAGATCAGCACCAGTGTGCTTAAGAGTGATACAGAGATGCCTGCGAGTGCAGTGTGGGCAGTAGAACGTGTGTGTGACTGATACAGAGATCAGCACCAGTGTGCTTAAGAGTGATACAGAGATGCCTGCGAGTGCAGTGTGGGCAGTAGAACGTGTGTATGACTGATACAGAGATCAGCACCAGTGTGCTTAAGAGTGATACAGAGATGCCTGCGAGTGCAGTGTGGGCAGTAGAACGTGTGTATGACTGATACAGAGATCAGCACCAGTGTGCTTAAGAGTGATACAGAGATGCCTGCGAGTGCAGTGTGGGCAGTAGAACGTGTGTGTGACTGATACAGAGATCAGCACCAGTGTGCTTAAGAGTGATACAGAGATGCCTGCGAGTGCAGTGTGGGCAGTAGAACGTGTGTATGACTGATACAGAGATCAGCACCAGTGTGCTTAAGAGTGATACAGGGATGCCTGCGAGTGCAGTGTGGGCAGTAGAACGTGTGTGTGACTGATACAGAGATCAGCACCAGTGTGCTTAAGAGTGATACAGAGATGTGTGCGAGTGCAGTGTGGGCAGTAGAACGTGTGTGTGACTGATACAGAGATCAGCACCAGTGTGCTTAAGAGTGATACAGAGATGCCTGCGAGTGCAGTGTGGGCAGTAGAACGTGTGTATGACTGATACAGAGATCAGCACCAGTGTGCTTAAGAGTGATACAGAGATGCCTGCGAGTGCAGTGTGGGCAGTAGAACGTGTGTATGACTGATACAGAGATCAGCACCAGTGTGCTTAAGAGTGATACAGAGATGCCTGCGAGTGCAGTGTGGGCAGTAGAACGTGTGTGTGACTGATACAGAGATCAGCACCAGTGTGCTTAAGAGTGATACAGAGATGCCTGCGAGTGCAGTGTGGGCAGTAGAATGTGTGTGTGACTGATACAGAGATCAGCACCAGTGTGCTTAAGAGTGATACAGAGATGCCTGCGAGTGCAGTGTGGGCAGTAGAACGTGTGTGTGACTGATACAGAGATCAGCACCAGTGTGCTTAAGAGTGATACAGAGATGCCTGCGAGTGCAGTGTGGACAGTAGAACGTGTGTGTGACTGATACAGAGATCAGCACCAGTGTGCTTAAGAGTGATACAGAGATGCCTGCGAGTGCAGTGTGGGCAGTAGAACGTGTGTGTGACTGATACAGAGCCCAGCGCCAGTGTGCTTAAGAGTGATACAGAGATGCCTGTGATTGCAGTGTGGACAGTAGAACGTGTGTGTGACTGATACAGAGATCAGCACCAGTGTGCTTAAGAGTGATACAGAGATGCCTGTGAGTGCAGTGTGGACAGTAGAACGTGTGTGTGACTGATACAGAGATCAGCACCAGTGTGCTTAAGAGTGATACAGAGATGCCTGCGAGTGCAGTGTGGGCAGTAGAACGTGTGTGTGACTGATACAGAGATCAGCACCAGTGTGCTTAAGAGTGATACAGAGATGCCTGCGAGTGCAGTGTGGGCAGTAGAACGTGTGTGTGACTGATACAGGGACCTGCGCCTGTGTGTTAGGAGTGATACAGAGATGCCTGCGAGTGCAGTGTGGGCAGTAGAACGTGTGTATGACTGATACAGAGATCAGCACCAGTGTGCTTAAGAGTGATACAGAGATGCCTGCGAGTGCAGTGTGGGCAGTAGAACGTGTGTATGACTGATACAGAGATCAGCACCAGTGTGCTTAAGAGTGATACAGAGATGCCTGCGAGTGCAGTGTGGGCAGTAGAACGTGTGTGTGACTGATACAGAGATCAGCACCAGTGTGCTTAAGAGTGATACAGAGATGCCTGCGAGTGCAGTGTGGGCAGTAGAACGTGTGTGTGACTGATACAGAGATCAGCACCAGTGTGCTTAAGAGTGATACAGAGATGCCTGCGAGTGCAGTGTGGGCAGTAGAACGTGTGTGTGTGACTGATACAGAGATCAGCACCAGTGTGCTTAAGAGTGATACAGAGATGCCTGCGAGTGCAGTGTGGGCAGTAGAACGTGTGTGTGACTGATACAGAGATCAGCACCAGTGTGCTTAAGAGTGATACAGAGATGCCTGTGATTGCAGTGTGGACAGTAGAACGTGTGTATGACTGATACAGAGATCAGCACCAGTGTGCTTAAGAGTGATACAGAGATGCCTGCGAGTGCAGTGTGGGCAGTAGAACGTGTGTGTGACTGATACAGAGATCAGCACCAGTGTGCTTAAGAGTGATACAGAGATGCCTGCGAGTGCAGTGTGGACAGTAGAACGTGTGTGTTTGACTGATACAGAGATCAGCACCAGTGTGCTTAAGAGTGATACAGAGATGCCTGCGAGTGCAGTGTGGGCAGTAGAACGTGTGTGTGACTGATACAGAGATCAGCACCAGTGTGCTTAAGAGTGATACAGAGATGTGTGCGAGTGCAGTGTGGGCAGTAGAACGTGTGTGTGACTGATACAGAGATCAGCACCAGTGTGCTTAAGAGTGATACAGAGATGCCTGCGAGTGCAGTGTGGGCAGTAGAACGTGTGTATGACTGATACAGAGATCAGCACCAGTGTGCTTAAGAGTGATACAGAGATGCCTGCGAGTGCAGTGTGGACAGTAGAACGTGTGTATGACTGATACAGAGATCAGCACCAGTGTGCTTAAGAGTGATACAGAGATGCCTGCGAGTGCAGTGTGGGCAGTAGAACGTGTGTGTGACTGATACAGGGACCTGCGCCTGTGTGTTAGGAGTGATACAGAGATGTGTGTGAGTGCAGTGTGGGCAGTAGAACGTGTGTGTGACTGATACAGGGACCTGCGCCTGTGTGTTAGGAGTGATACAGAGATGTGTGCGAGTGCAGTGTGGGCAGTAGAACGTGTGTGTGACTGATACAGGGACCTGCGCCTGTGTGTTAGGAGTGATACAGAGATGCCTGCGAGTGCAGTGTGGGCAGTAGAACGTGTGTATGACTGATACAGAGATCAGCACCAGTGTGCTTAAGAGTGATACAGAGATGTGTGCGAGTGCAGTGTGGGCAGTAGAACGTGTGTGTGACTGATACAGAGATCAGCACCAGTGTGCTTAAGAGTGATACAGAGATGCCTGCGAGTGCAGTGTGGGCAGTAGAACGTGTGTGTGACTGATACAGGGACCTGCGCCTGTGTGTTAGGAGTGATACAGAGATGTGTGCGAGTGCAGTGTGGGCAGTAGAACGTGTGTGTGACTGATACAGAGATCAGCACCAGTGTGCTTAAGAGTGATACAGAGATGCCTGCGAGTGCAGTGTGGGCAGTAGAACGTGTGTATGACTGATACAGAGATCAGCACCAGTGTGCTTAAGAGTGATACAGAGATGCCTGCGAGTGCAGTGTGGACAGTAGAACGTGTGTGTGACTGATACAGAGATCAGCACCAGTGTGCTTAAGAGTGATACAGAGATGCCTGCGAGTGCAGTGTGGACAGTAGAACGTGTGTGTGACTGATACAGAGATCAGCACCAGTGTGCTTAAGAGTGATACAGAGATGCCTGCGAGTGCAGTGTGGACAGTAGAACGTGTGTGTGACTGATACAGAGATCAGCACCAGTGTGCTTAAGAGTGATACAGAGATGCCTGCGAGTGCAGTGTGGACAGTAGAACGTGTGTGTGACTGATACAGAGATCAGCACCAGTGTGCTTAAGAGTGATACAGAGATGCCTGCGAGTGCAGTGTGGACAGTAGAACGTGTGTATGACTGATACAGAGATCAGCACCAGTGTGCTTAAGAGTGATACAGAGATGCCTGCGAGTGCAGTGTGGACAGTAGAACGTGTCTGTGACTGATACAGAGATCAGCACCAGTGTGCTTAAGAGTGATACAGAGATGCCTGCGAGTGCAGTGTGGTCAGTAGAACTAGTGTTTGACTGATACAGAGATCAGCACCAGTGTGCTTAAGAGTGATACAGAGATGCCTGCGAGTGCAGTGTGGGCAGTAGAACGTGTGTGTGACTGATACAGAGATCAGCACCAGTGTGCTTAAGAGTGATACAGAGATGTGTGCGAGTGCAGTGTGGGCAGTAGAACGTGTGTGTGACTGATACAGAGCCCAGCGCCAGTGTGCTTAAGAGTGATACAGAGATGCCTGCGAGTGCAGTGTGGGCAGTAGAACGTGTGTGTGACTGATACAGAGATCAGCACCAGTGTGCTTAAGAGTGATACAGAGATGCCTGCGAGTGCAGTGTGGGCAGTAGAACGTGTGTATGACTGATACAGAGATCAGCACCAGTGTGCTTAAGAGTGATACAGAGATGCCTGCGAGTGCAGTGTGGACAGTAGAACGTGTGTGTGACTGATACAGAGATCAGCACCAGTGTGCTTAAGAGTGATACAGAGATGCCTGCGAGTGCAGTGTGGGCAGTAGAACGTGAGTGACTGATACAGAGATCAGCACCAGTGTGCTTAAGAGTGATACAGAGATGCCTGCGAGTGCAGTGTGGGCAGTAGAACGTGTGTGTGACTGATACAGAGATCAGCACCAGTGTGCTTAAGAGTGATACAGAGATGCCTGCGAGTGCAGTGTGGGCAGTAGAACGTGTGTGTGACTGATACAGAGATCAGCACCAGTGTGCTTAAGAGTGATACAGAGATGCCTGCGAGTGCAGTGTGGACAGTAGAACGTGTGTGTGACTGATACAGAGATCAGCACCAGTGTGCTTAAGAGTGATACAGAGATGCCTGCGAGTGCAGTGTGGGCAGTAGAACGTGTGTGTGACTGATACAGAGCCCAGCGCCAGTGTGCTTAAGAGTGATACAGAGATGCCTGTGATTGCAGTGTGGACAGTAGAACGTGTGTGTGACTGATACAGAGATCAGCACCAGTGTGCTTAAGAGTGATACAGAGATGCCTGCGAGTGCAGTGTGGGCAGTAGAACGTGTGTATGACTGATACAGAGATCAGCACCAGTGTGCTTAAGAGTGATACAGAGATGCCTGCGAGTGCAGTGTGGGCAGTAGAACGTGTGTGTGTGACTGATACAGAGATCAGCACCAGTGTGCTTAAGAGTGATACAGAGATGCCTGCGAGTGCAGTGTGGACAGTAGAACGTGTGTGTGACTGATACAGAGATCAGCACCAGTGTGCTTAAGAGTGATACAGAGATGCCTGCGAGTGCAGTGTGGGCAGTAGAACGTGTGTGTGACTGATACAGAGCCCAGCGCCAGTGTGCTTAAGAGTGATACAGAGATGCCTGTGATTGCAGTGTGGGCAGTAGAACGTGTGTATGACTGATACAGAGATCAGCACCAGTGTGCTTAAGAGTGATACAGAGATGCCTGCGAGTGCAGTGTGGGCAGTAGAACGTGTGTATGACTGATACAGAGATCAGCACCAGTGTGCTTAAGAGTGATACAGAGATGCCTGTGATTGCAGTGTGGACAGTAGAACGTGTGTGTGACTGATACAGAGATCAGCACCAGTGTGCTTAAGAGTGATACAGAGATGCCTGTGAGTGCAGTGTGGGCAGTAGAACGTGTGTGTGACTGATACAGAGATCAGCACCAGTGTGCTTAAGAGTGATACAGAGATGCCTGCGAGTGCAGTGTGGGCAGTAGAACGTGTGTGTGACTGATACAGAGATCAGCACCAGTGTGCTTAAGAGTGATACAGAGATGCCTGCGAGTGCAGTGTGGACAGTAGAACGTGTGTGTGACTGATACAGAGCCCAGCACCAGTGTGCTTAAGAGTGATACAGAGATGCCTGCGAGTGCAGTGTGGGCAGTAGAACGTGTGTATGACTGATACAGAGATCAGCACCAGTGTGCTTAAGAGTGATACAGAGATGCCTGCGAGTGCAGTGTGGGCAGTAGAACGTGTGTATGACTGATACAGAGATCAGCACCAGTGTGCTTAAGAGTGATACAGAGATGCCTGCGAGTGCAGTGTGGGCAGTAGAACGTGTGTATGACTGATACAGAGATCAGCACCAGTGTGCTTAAGAGTGATACAGAGATGCCTGCGAGTGCAGTGTGGGCAGTAGAACGTGTGTATGACTGATACAGAGATCAGCACCAGTGTGCTTAAGAGTGATACAGAGATGCCTGTGAGTGCAGTGTGGGCAGTAGAACGTGTGTGTGACTGATACAGAGATCAGCACCAGTGTGCTTAAGAGTGATACAGAGATGCCTGCGAGTGCAGTGTGGGCAGTAGAACGTGTGTATGACTGATAGATCAGCACCAGTGTGCTTAAGAGTGATACAGAGATGCCTGCGAGTGCAGTGTGGGCAGTAGAACGTGTGTATGACTGGTGAAAATCCCCGTCCCCATGGCTCTCCAGCATTTCAAAGCCTGCCATCAACATTACTGTTCTTATGTCCACCTTGCCTTGTGCACCTATTTCTCTATGGTTATCTCCCCTGCACCAAACTCCACATGCCATCTTTACTCTGTTCTTAGGATCCTTTCCAATTTGCTGCCCAACTCTTCTGCTACTTCTCGATCAGCTCTCAGCTCTTTCCTGCTGGCTTCTTTCTTCGCCTCCAAAGTCCATGAACTTACTACCCATATGTCCCTCTTCCTTGTCATCTCCCCTACCTCCCCCCTCTTCCATGTCTGGGCCACGTTTTGCCCTCTTACCACTGCATTGCTCTCAAAATCTATCTCCACATCTCGCAAGATTAACTGCCCTTTAGATCCTCTACCCTCATCCTGGCTATCAGAACCTTCCCTTGCCCTTTTGCCTTTTGTACTTACCATGTTAAACTCTAGACTCTTTTCTGAAACTTTTCCCACCCTCTAGAAACATGCCTTAATTTGCCCATTTCTCAAGAAACCATCCCTTGATTCACTTGACCCCATTCACTATCATTCAGTCTCGACTCCCCTTCCTCTTAAAAATTCTTGAAAAGGCTGTTTTCTCTCAACTCTCTCATCATCTTAGATTCCATCCATTTTCTCCATCCTCGACAGTTTGGTTTCTGTCCTAATCATTGTGCTGAAACTATTCTACTTGCATTCCTCAATGAGCTCCAAACCCTCATGATTGCAATGATGTTTCTATGATGGTGTCCCTGGATCTTTCTGCAGCCTGTGATCTTGTGGACCACTTCATTCTTCTCTCTTGTCTGCGTGAGGCTGGTCTTCGGGGCTTGGGGTATCGCTGGTTTCACTATTTTCTCTTCTCTCGGTATTTCTTGGTCACTTCAAGCACCACCTCCTCTGATCTGGTTTCTCTCCATTGTGGGATCCCCCAAGGTTCATTTTTAGCACCCCTTCTGTTCATTATCTTTCTTGCACTACTTGCTCTACTTATGTAGCAAACAGGGATGTTGGCATACTACTACACCGATGATATTATTTTGCTTCATCACGCAAATCCATCTCAACCTGATCTTTCTTCCCTCAATACTTGTCTGTCTCAATTTTCTAATTGGCTAACTACTAACTGTCTTCACCTCAACTTGTCTAAAACTTCAGCTATATGGTTCGCACCTGGTGGCACCTGCCCCTCCATGGCCCTAGTTCTCTTTAATTCTCCTATTCCTTTAGTATCTTCCCTTCTCTATTGGCATAGTTCTCGACTCTGATCTGTCTTTGCATAATCGTATCTCTCTGCTCACTAAGAGATCCTTTTTATCTTCATCAAATTCGGGCATTCCTTCCTTTCCTCACACCTCCAGCATTAACAACTCTTATTCTGTCTTTAGTCATCTCCTGTCTTGATTTTTGTAATTTTGTCCTTGCCGGTACCCCCCAGTTTCAACTTCATCGCCTTCAACTGATTTAAAATACAGCAGCCAGAATCATTACACACACCACACGTTGAGATCATAACACACTACTCCTCTTTCAGCTTCATTGGCTCCCCATAGAATTCCGCATTCGCTATGAGATTCTCATACTAGTTCATCAAGCTATTTATACTTATACACCACAATACCTGTCAGATCTCCAATTCCACACTCCCACGCGCAGCCTTCATTCAATATATATTAATCGCCTATCTCCCTTCACATAAGAACATAAGACATGCCATACTGGGTCAGACCGAGGTCCATCAAACCCAGTATCCTGTTTCCAACAGTGGCCAATCTAGGTCATACGTACCTAGCAATATCCCCAAAAGACACAGGTTCCACAATGCTTGTACTGGGTCAAGCATTGATATCCTGGGTCTCTTTTTAATAGTGGTTTATGGACCTTTCCTCCAGGAACTTGTCCAAACCTTTTTTAAACCCAGCTATACTAACAGCCCTTACTACATCCTCCGGTAACAGATTCCAGAGTTTGATTACACGTTGAGTGAAAAAATATTTTCTCTTATTTGTCTTAAATAGTTTACCCTGTAGCTTCATTACATGTCCCCTAGTCTTTCTATACTCTGATAGCGTAAACAATTGATTCACCTTCTGTGCTCAATTACATTCCACACACAAGTTAGCTTTCTTCTTCCTAGGTCCATCCCTATGGAACTTTCTTCCCACCATCATCTGACTGGAAGAGACTCATTCTAGATTTAGGTCTCTTCTAAAAAGCGAGATGTCTCTACAAAAGGTGAAAAAGCGAAAACGGCCAAAGTGGATGACAGACAAAATTCTGAAAATTGCTCAGAAACACATAGAAGCTAAAGCCAGAGGAGAAAGAGAGGCATTCACAGAAATCAACAGAGATTTCCAACATGCAGCAAGAGAAGACAAGGAAAAGTACTGTAATGACGCATGCAAGGAAATAGAAGCAGAAACTATTAGAAAAAGAACAAGGTCGGCTTTCCTAAAGCTACGAGAATTAAAGAAAAAATTCCAGCCTCGAATTGGAATGTTACAAGATGCTCAAGGATCTCTGTTGAATGATGCTGAGAAGATCAAGAAAAGGTGAAAAGAATATACAGAGTTTTTATATGATAAAGATCAAGTGGACCAACAGCCGTTTCAACCCGTACCTTATGATCCGGAACCATTGGTGATGAAAGAAGTCGAAGCAGCATTGAAAGCCTTATCAAACAACAAAACTACTCTCATTAACCTAACAATATCCCCCCACACAGTTATATCACTCCAAAAGTAGAGGAAAACCTAACAGTGGAACACACTAATTTTTGTTGGAGCGCATGCCTAAAAGGAAGGAAGAGAAACCTCCCCTTCTAATGGCATGTTGCTTCGTTTTTATCTTAAATAAAAATAGGGACTACCACCCTATAAGGATCGAGGGACTCACACCCTCAATACCAACCAGCAGTTAGTGAAATTGGAAAGGTACTTAGCTTGAGATTATCATGATAACTAGGGGCTCTCGATAGCAAACGCCGACCCAATCCACGCTGTCACTCGAAAACGTTCGGAGTCTTCACCATCCAGATGGCGTGAAGTAGGCGTTGTGATTTCAACTGTCGGTTGTTATCAAACAACAAAGCACCAGGCATTGATGGCATTCCCATTGAAGTATTACAGCAATCTGATGCAGCTGTTACCATACTTACAAGGCTCTGCCAGGACATTTGGAAGACAACATCATGGCCAACTGACTGGAAAAGATCTGTGTTTATACCAATACTAAAGAAAGGTTATCCAACTGACTGTGGAAATTATCGCACAATCGCTCTGATCCCACATGCCAGCAAGATTCTACTGAAGATTATTCAACAGAGACTACAACCATACCTGGAACAAGAACTACCTGAAGTGCAAGCAGGGTTCAGGAAATGGTGAGGAATGAGAGACTCATCGCAGATGTGAAATGGATCCTCGAAAAGACTAAAGAATACCAAAAGGATATCTATTTGTGCTTTATTGACTACAGCAAGGCTTTTGACTGTGTAAACCATGAGAAACTCTGGGCCACATTAAGAAGCATAGGTATACCAGAACACCTGTTCGTTCTCTTGCACAGACTTTACATTGATCGAGAAGCAAGAGTTTGAATGGAACAAGGAAAAACAGAATGGTTTAAAAATCAGCAAAGGTGTACGACAAGGCTGCATAACTTTCCTCCTACCTGTTTAATTTATATGTAGAACAAATCATCAAAGAAGCAGGATTGAATGAAGACAACAGCGGTGTGAAGATTGGTGGAAGACTTATCAACAACCTTCGCTATGCTGATGATACCACATTACTGGCTGAAAGTGAAGACGATCTGAAATATTTGCTTCTCAAGATCAAGCAACATAGTCTTAAAATGGCCTTGCACCTTAATTCAAAGAAGACAAAGATCATGACAACTCACAAAATCCATAACTTCATCATTGATGGAGAAGAAATTGAAATTGTGGACAACTTTAACCTACTTGGATCAACTATCAATAAAGAAACAACAAGCAGTCAAGAAGTCTGATGACAGAATGGCTATGAAGGACCTAGACAAGATTTTCAAGAGCAGAGATGTCTCTCTCCATACAAAGATTTGACTCATTCAAGTCATGGTATTTTCAATAACATCAAATGGATGCGAAAGTCAGACAGTGAAAAAGATAGACAGGAAGAAAATTGATGCCTTCAAATTATGGTGATGGCGGCGAATACTGTGTATACCATGGACTGCCCGAAGAACAAACCAGTCAGTACTAGAGGAGATCAAACCTAAGCTTTCTTTAGAAGCTCAGATGACAAGACTTTGGACACATCATGCGAAGAAAGAGATCATTAGAGAAAGACATCATGCTTGGCAAGGTAGAAGGTCATCGCAAAAGAGGAAGGCCGGCGATGAGATGGATCAATACAGTAACAGCAGCTATGGGTGCCAGGCTGTCAACAATGAGCCACCTGACTAAGAACATAAGATATGCCATACTGGGTCAGACCAAGGTCCATCAAGCTCAGTATCCTGTTTCCAACAGTGGCCAATCTAGGTCATACGTACCTAGCAGTATCCCCAAAAAACACAAGTTCCACAATGCTTGTATTGAGTCAAGCATTGATATCCTGGGTCCCTTTTTAATAATGGTTTATGGATCTTTCCTCCAGGAACTTATCCAAACCTTTTTTAAACCCAGCTACACTAACAGCTCTTACTATATCCTCCGGTAACAAATTCCAGAGTTTGATTACACGTTGAGTGAAAAAATATTTTCTCTTATTTGTCTTAAATAGTTTACCCTGTAGCTTCATTACATGTCCCCTAGTCTTTCTATATTCTGATAGCGTAAACAATTGATCTACGTTTACCCGTTCCACTCCATTCATTAATTTATAGACCTCTAGCATATCTCCCCTCAGCCGTCTCTTTTCCAGGTTGAAGAGCCCTAACCTTTGTAGCCACTCTTCATAGGAGTAGCCTTCCATCCCCTTTACCATTTTGGTGGCTCTTCTCTGTACCTTTTCTAATAACGCTATATCCTTTTTAAGATACGGCAACCAGAATTGCACACAATATTCAAGATGCGGTCGTACCATGGAACGATACAGAGGCATTATAATATCCTTTGTTTTATTTTCCATTCCTTTACTTATGATACCTAGCATTCTATTTGCTTTCTTGGCCGCCGCTGCACACTGGGCGGAGGGTTTTAACATGTTATCCACGATGACTCCTAAATCTTTTTGCTGGGTGGTGGTTCCCAATGTGGAACCTTGCATCGTGTAACCATAGTGTGGGTTGTTCTTTCCTAGGTGCATAACTTTGCACTTGTCCACATTAAATTTCATCTGCCATTTGGATGCCCAGTCTTCCAATTTATCAGATCCTCCTGCAGTTTTCCACAGTCCTCTTGGGTTTTAACAACTTTAAACAGTTTTGTTTCGTCTGCAAATTTGATAACCTCACTAGTTATTCCCTTTTCCAAGTCATTTATGCATATGTCAAAAAGCAGCGGACCCAGCACAGATCCTTGGGGTACACCACCTTTTTCCATAGGGAAAATTGGCCATTTAGCCCAACCCTCTGCTTTCTATCTTTTAACCAGTTCCTGATCCACAGTAGTACACTGCCTCCTATCCCATGACTTTTTAGTTTTGCCAAAAGTCTCTGATGAGGGACCTTGTCAAAGGCTTTCTGAAAGTCCAGATACACTATATCAACCGACTCACCTTTGTCTACCTGTTTATTCACACTTTCAAAAAAACATAACAGATTAGTAAGACAAGATCTTCCTTATCTAAAGCCATGTTGGCTGTCTCCCATTAGGTCATGACTATCTACATGCTGTGTAATTTTATTTTTTATGATGGTTTCTAAAGACCAAACACAATTTAGAACAACTATCCTGAGGGTCACCATGAGTCGACAACGACTTCACGGCACTTAACAACATAAAAACCCATCTTTTCTGCTCCTTATTTGATCTTCCCTCCTCCATCATCTGATTGTATGTTTATCCACTGGTCTTTCTTTCTTTAATGATAGAGTTGTCCTGTCCCTTTCCTGTCTAGCATTGCAGTTTATATCCTTTTCTGGCTTTGGCCGCATCTTTATGTTTATAAATTGTACACCGCCATGATATCAGGAAGCAGCGGTATATCAAATAACTCAATAAACATAAACATACAGAGACCAATGCCTGTGTGGGTATGAGATGCGTGTGAGTGCTGTATGGACAGTTGAATGAGTGTATGACTGATACAGAGACCAGCGCATGTGTGGGTATGAGTGATACAGAGATGCATGTGATTGCTGTATAGACAGTAAACTGAGCGTATGAGTGACTGACACCAGAGTCTGTATATATGAGTGTTAGTGTTGCGGAGACCAGCACCTGTGTGCGCATATGACACTTTGACCCAGTGAAGAATGGTATATAAGCACAGCTAAATAAATAAATATGAGCGATACAAAAACATCATCTTTATCTTTATTGCACTGTTTGATATATCGCCCAAGCGAAGCGTCAGGGCGGTGTACAAGCAATATGGGCTGCAGGTGAAAATGAAGAGAGAAAAGAAAGCCATTGTTTTGACAGGAAAGCAGCAGACGGAGAGACACATAGAAGAAGGAGAAACAGATACACCTGTCACATATAGGAGGAGGGGGGTAAGGGAATCTTGACCAAAGGAAGGGGGTCGAAAGCGAGGTGGAAGAGATCGGTTTTGAGCATGTTCTTGAACCAAAGGAATGACGTTTCAGTATGGAGGGCATGTGGCAGTGGGTTCCAGAGTTCAGTGCCTAGGAAAAAGAATGCATAGTGGTGGGTGAGTTCGAGATGGGCCTGCACAGGGGAGTGGAGGAAAAGATGATTCCCGTGAGTGGACCAGAGAGGGCGAGGGGAGGGCTGAAGTCGAATGAGATTGGCTAGGTACTGAGGGGCACCAGTGTATAATACTTTATGGGCAATCGTGAGTATCTTATAAGTGAACCTGGATTTGATTGGGAGCCAATGGAGATGTATAAGCAAGGGAGTGACGTGGTCAGATGGGGAGGAGTGGGTAAGAAGATGGACCATGGTGTTCTGGATGAGTTGTAAGCGATGGAGTTGATATTGGGGGAGACATGCGAGAATGATGTTACAGTAATCAAGTCTGGAGATGATAAGTGATAGTACAAGAGTGACGAGGGAAGATGAAGAGAGAAAAGGACAAATGGCATGAATTTGGAAATTAGCAGAGAGATATGTTGGTGAAAAGTGAGTGAGGAATCCAGCGTGATCCCAAGGTATCGAAAAGTTGATACGAGAGGTATTGGGGTGTCAAACAGTGTGGGGGATGGAGTAGGAGAGGGGGCTCCGAAGGAAAATCAGAGGGCCGTGGACTTCGAGGGGTTAAGGTGGAGAAAGTTGCTGTTCAGCCAAAAGGAGACGCAAAAGAGGCAGGCATTGAGAGGGGTAAAATCAGGAGAGAGGGAACTGGTATGGTACAAGAGGAGGATATCGTTAGCATAGTAGTACCCAGAAATCCTAGATTGCTGAATGATAAGGGCGAGTGGAGCAAGAAAGACATTAAGTCCCGCAGCCCAGCAGCCTAGCTCCCCCGATCGGGGTAGAACGCCTGAGCGGTAAACCACCTGCTCAGAAGCTCCTGCCCAATCGGGGCAATGGAAGGCCTCAAAAGGACACCGACGCCGCAGAACCCTCACTCACCGACCAGCTGCCCAGCAGCCCAGCTCCCCCGATTGGGGTAGAGCGCCTGAGCAGGAAACCTCCCGCTCAGAAGCTCCTGCCCAATCGGGGCAGTGGGAGGCCTCAAAAAGACACCAACGATGCCGCAGAACCCTCACTTGCCATCCCGCAGCCCAGCACCCACTTTCGGGGTAGAGCGCCTGAGTGGGAAACCTCCCGCTCAGAAGCTCCTGCCCAGTCAGGGCAGTGGGAGGCCTCAAAAGGATACCAACAACGCCGCAGAAGGCAGAACCCTCACTCACCGTCCTGCAGCCCAGCTCCCCCGATTGGGGTAGAGCGCCTGAGTGGGAAACCTCCTGCTCAGAAGCTCCTGCCCAATCGGGGCAGTGGGAGGCCTCAAAAGGACATCACCGAAAAGCGCGCCCGCGCCTGAGGGCCTCGCCAGAGGGCCCTTTGGCGTGGCCCTTAGGCAGGGCACAGAGGCGGCTCCACCGTTCATCACCTCCGCTCACAGACACAACCAACCCAGCAACAACCAGCAGGATACAGACTCCATCATCTCCCCAGCAGCAAGCCAATCCTATCTCCGCCCAGGCCAGCACCAGGATCTCAAGGTACTCCTGCAACCATACCACTTTTCCAGGCTCCAACATACCTCCTAACTCCGTTACCGATAAGCTTGTTCTACTGGCACATTCTTGCCAACATGCACCCTAACCACACCACCCCAAACACCACACCACCCCAACCCACAAACCCCACCAAACCCCCCTCTAAATGGGGCAGCATTCACACACCTCCCATACCAACCTACACCTCTTACCTCACAAACACTCACTCTCTCTCAATCACTCTAATAAACACACGCTCCGTCAGGAACAAACTCCCCATGCTCCATGACCTGATCATATCTCAAAAGATTGATATCCTCTGCATAACCGAAACATGGCTGACGGATACCGACATAGTACTCATGAACCAACTAACACCTAATGGATACAGTCTTCAGAACTGCTCATGAACTCATGCCAGAGGAGGAGGAGTGCCAATCATAGTGAAATCTGACCTCCACCTCAGAAACCACGCATCAGAAACAATCAACGAAGCAGACATACCCTCACCAACAAACACCTCTCCATATGCCTAATCTACCGAACACCCACTGCACATACCGACCTATCGGACATACTGAAGCATATATCAGAGAGTACCATCACCACAAAAGAACAGCTAATCCTCGAAGACTTCAACCTCCCCTCATTGCAAGAAAAGCATGTTGAGGCCTTCATCAGTGCTCTGGAAGCAATGGACCTGACTCAGATGATACATGAACCAACACATGAAAAAGGAAATATTCTCAACCTGATATTCCTTAACTCCCAAAGTGCCACTATATGCAAGAACCCTACGATCACAAGTGTACCATGGTCTTACTACCATCTCATTAACCTTACCTACATCTACCAACACACCAGCATCAAAGAAAACAATCAACTCACCAGAAGATTTAAACCATTTAACAGAGAGGATTTCCTAGCCCAAATATTACTTAAACTCCAAACAGACTCCTCCAAAATCAAAGACCTAATCAACAACTGGAACACTACAATCTCATCTGCATCATGTACAACGACGAACAGCACCAAAACCAGACCTACTGCAACAAGAGCCCGCTGGTTCACCACTGTCCTACGAAGATTAAAGACCCAACTCAGGAGAACCGAGAGAAAATGGAGAAAAAACAAAAATGAAACAGATAAAGCAAGATACATGAGTGAACTTGATACCTACCGCACAGAAACAGATAATGCAAAAAGGACCTACCACTCAAAAATCATAAATACTTCACTAAACAGACCACGTGAGCTCTTTGAGATTGTCAAGAAACTAACAAAGGCACCCAGCCACTCTGACCAGCTCCTGAACATTTCACCGGAACAACTAGCACTCCAATATAAACAGCTTCAACAGCCACTAAACCCAAAAGTGAGTGCAACAACAACAACCAACCCTACTACTAAAGACACTGACTGGAGCACATTCGAAACAGTCACCAAAGAAAAGATAGAATCCACTATCTCATGCCTCAACACCGCCACCTCTCCACTAGATCCCTGTCCTGTGGAGTGGATAAAGAAAACTAAAGAAGACATAAGTACAGCCCTAACCCACATAGTCAATGAATCTCTCAAGCAAGGACACATGCCAGACATCCTCAAAACCTCCATCATCCGCCCAACTCTTAAGAAACACAACCTGGACCCCCTCAACCCTGCCTCCTTCAGACCTATAGCAAGTCTCCCATTCACTGCCAAAGTAATTGAGAAGATAATCCAACAACAGCTCCAAGACCACCTGGATATTAACAACATCCTGGACCAACAACAACATGGATTCTGCCCATCGCATGGAGTTGAGACCCTCATGATATCACTACTAAACACTCTACTCAAAAGGTACGCAGGCCAAACATTCTGGATATGCTATGGTCTTTCTTGACATATCAGCAGCTTTTGATACCATCTCCCACCACACCCTCCTACACAGACTACAGGAGATTGGTGTCAATGACATCATGCTACAATGGTTCTGCTCCTACCTGACCAATAGACAACAACTGATCCACACAAGCATAGCAACCTCCCCCCCCCTTTCAACAACACCAAGGAGTAACCCAAGGCTCCACATTATCCGCCATGCTCTTCAATATCTACCTGCAGCCACTCTGTTCAATAATACACGCTCACAACATCAACTACCATATCTACGCAGACGACATAATGCTTTATGGACCCATCACAACCACTGACCCAACAAACAGTCACCTATTAGACTGCTTCACCGATGTCTCCAGCTGGCTATAGGAAAACAACCTATCCATCAACATCAAAAAAACAGAAGCCCTCATTGTGACCAAGGACCCAAACATCACCCCACCACCACACCTCACCTTGGGAACCACCCAAATACTAGTTCAACCCCACATAAAATATTTGGGAATCATCATTGATCAAGCGCTTACATTTAAACAGATAAAAAAAGACTACCAGAACAATATTCCACAAAGCAAAGACAGTACAATGGCTCAGACCACTCATCGACCCACAGGACTTCAGAACAGTCATGCAGGCTATGATGCTCCCCCACCTGGACTACTGCAATGCAATCTATCACGGACTACCTGCCACCCACACCATCCCCCTCCGGACTGCCTTAAATACCACCGCAAGGATCATCCAGAGGGCGAAAAAGCATGACCACATCACCCCAGTCCTAAGAGAACTTCACATCCTCCCCCTCGAAGCAAGAATTAAATACAAATCTCTGCTACTTATCCACAAAGCCCTCCATCAAAAACAAACTTCTCAATTCCGGATGCTACTACCTCAGCCTACCCTCAACAGGCCGACCAGACAGACCACCAGCAACACTCTCACTATCCCCCATAAATGAACTAAGTTCAACCAACAAACCTGTAATAGAGCATTCAAACTTTATGCACCCTCCCTCTGGAACTCCCTTCCGCACCAGATCTTAAACAATAGAGACCTCTCCACATTCCGGAAGCAGTTAAAAACCATCCTGTTTCATGAATATCTTGGATCTGAAAAGGACATCTCTCACTGACTACCCTACCATATCCCCCAACTTACCTCCCCTGCTACCAACTAAGAGATTTACACCAACTGTCTAATACTGTTACCCTTGTTCAGATCTTCACTATTGGCCCCTTGGTGATCCCCCCCCCCCCAATTGATTCAAGTTCCCACCCCCCCTTTTTTTATCTAAACCGCTTTGACCCGGTGAAAAGCGGAATATAATTGCAGCTAAATAAATAAAGGGGAGTGAGCACTGAGCCCTGGAGGACACCGCAGTGAAGGGGAAATGCTGGAGAGGTAGCGGAGATGGTCTGGATGAAAAAGGTGCTAGATGAAAGGAAAGAGCGAAACCAATGGTGAACTGTTCCATGGATCCCGAGATCATGGAGACGGGTGAGGAGTGTGCGATATTCAACCAGATTGAAAGCAGAGGACAAGTCCAGGGAGAGGTCCCTCATTCATGTGACTGGTGGACCTCGTTCAGAAGTGCAAGGAGAATGGTTTCAGTGCTGTGACCAGCTCTAAATCCAGATTGACAGGGGTGAAGGGAAAGGATGGTATCAAGGTGAGTGGAGAATTGCAAGAAGACTGTTTTTTTCCAAGATTTGAGAGGAAGGGGAGGTTAGAGACAGGATGCCAGTTAGCCAAGGTGGTGGATTCGGAGGATGGTTTCTTCAGGATGAGTCAGATAAAGGCATGTTTCCAGGCAACAGGAAAAAGACCGGAGGAAAGGCTTGAATTCATCATGTACAGAATGTACAGCAGCAGTGTGAGGGAAGCTCCAGGATCCAGGAGGATGTAAGGGAGTCAAGTGGGCAGGTAGTCTTTTGTGTGAGGAGATAATGGCTTTAGTGAGTTCAGCGGCCATGACAGATCGAAAGGTGTGCAGGTTATGGGGAAAGGCAGGGGAAGAGGGAGGAGAAGGGAGAGAGGAAGATGGGGGGGGGGGAGGAGACAGGAGGGGAAGGAAGCGCAGAAGGACTGTATTTTCCCGTAGAAAAAGGAAGCCAATTGGGCCAGATCTGTGGCAGCAGAGGGGAAGGTAGGAGGCATGGAGGAGGTGGTGGATGCTGAGAGGGAGGACATGGTATAGCTGTCGGGAGGAGTTAGAGGAGAAAGAAGTGATTAGTTCCTAGTAGTATGACTGCTTGGCTGTATGGAGCATGGAACGGTATTGCTGCTAACAGAGGTGAAATGAGGCAAGCGAATGCAGGGTAGGGTGCTTGTGCCAGGCCTGCTCAGCGCGGCGAAGATAGATACAAGCCTGGGTGATACAAAGGATGGTGGGCAGAAGAGCGTGGCAATGGAGTGGAGCGAAGGGGAGCTAGGTGGCCTAGGGTCATGGACAAAGCAGATGTCCAGATGTCCACCTATTCATTCACCGGAAGGGAGGTGAAATTAGAGGGAAGAAGAGTCAGCAGAAGGGAACTGCTGTAGTGTGAGTGGGGTGATATGGGACTTAGGTCTTTGAAAAGGTGAGCTGCGGGTTCTAGACAGGAGCTGCACAGGAGGGAGAGGGAAAGTAGAAATAGTTCGACCAGGTAAGTGAGAGGGGTGAGATACAGGATAGGACAAATGGAGTATCAGTCGGCATAAGAATGAGATCCAACGTGTGGACTATAATGTGTGTGGGACAGGAGACATGCTGGTGGAGGGACAGATCCTCCAGCAGGGACAGGAGAATTCTGTCCTTTTGCCGGGAAGGAGAGTCGTAGTGGGCGTTAAAGTCGCCCAAAATCACTAAGTGAGGGGATATGAGGGACACCTCGAAAGCAGAAGTGCATCCCATAGATCTGGACGGAGAGAAGGAGGAGCATAAAGGAGAAGGAAATGGACAGGCGATGAGGAACCAAAGCAAAGTAAAAGGGATTTAGGGTAGCGGGGCAAGGGGCTGACCTCTGCAATGGGAAGAGAGGAGCAGTAGATAACCACCATGCCCCCTCCGCTCCGGTTGGGATGTGATGTATAAAAAACAGAGTATCTGGGCGGGAGGCAATGGTGTAGGAAGGCATCCTCCCCCTCA
This sequence comes from Ichthyophis bannanicus, assembly GCA_033557465.1. Taxonomy (NCBI): domain Eukaryota; kingdom Metazoa; phylum Chordata; class Amphibia; order Gymnophiona; family Ichthyophiidae; genus Ichthyophis; species Ichthyophis bannanicus. The sequence continues at coordinate 1,900,680,447 of CM066031.1, forward strand.
CAGAGCCAGGTCTCCGTGAGGAACAAGGTATCCAGGGAGTGTTGGGTTGTCAGGTCATGGATAAGGTGTGTCTTGGAGCAGAGTGAATGGCAGTTTAACAAGGCAAAGGAGAGAAGGACCAGCGAAGCTGTTTGGGACCAGGTGGAGGGGGGCTGAGTGGACAGGCAGGGCAAGAGATTGGCTGGGTTGCGGGTGACGTGCCCTGGGAGAAGAGGGCAAAATGGGGGGGAGGGGAGCAATGGCCCTAGAAGACGGGAATGGCGGCCATAGTGACTGCAACCAGGAAGAGTGAGGCTAAGAATGAGAGCCGTCATGACCAGATGGGATGTAAGGAGTACAAGGGCAGGAGGTCGCTGCGGAGCAATGGTGGCTCAGTGGAAAGTGTGGATGTTGAGTGCTGGTGCCCGATCCCCCGTCGTTGCCCCAAGGAGCCCTCCTGTTAGGTTGGTGGTTCCCTCTTGGGATCTAACCATTGTTCTTTGGGCTCTAGTAAGGCTGCCCTCTCTTCCTTGGAAGTGCACTATGCTTAAGGACTTGACCCTGAAGGCTATCTTTTTGATGACCATGACCTTGGTGCATCACATCTTGTAGTTTGTCACAGCTCCTCCCGGTGGCAGCGTGCTGAAGGGTCAGGGTGGACATTTATTGTTTGTTGAAGCCGGGAACTCTAACTTAGACCAGGTGCATTATGGTCCTTGTAGTTCCCTTCTTTATAAAGAATAGTCGTGTGAGCCTTGTGCTGGGTTAAATATAAGGTTTTATTCCCTTGATGCGCTAAGGTTCTCCAAGAAGACAACAGAATTCACCTTGATTCAGGGTTTCTACCAAAGTATTTACAAAGTCCAAAACTGTTATAAGAGCTTCACAGTCTTTTCCATTCAAGCAGGATTTTTCAATATCAACAGGTTAAATAAACACAAAAAGCTTCTTCTTTTCAGCTCAACAAAGCAATGACATTTTAGAGCATGTCTTATGCTATGACTCTGTGAGAGATTCTATACTCTCAGCTACACAGAGAGTACAGTCCATAGGATATTCAGGTAGCAATGATTCTAATTCTACAAGGTCTGTTTGCATATCTTCTTGCTCAGATCTGGTGTCTGCTAAGCCTGAGCTTTCCCTAGGCAAAACTGGATGTACTTCAGTAGTTCTCTCCAAGACTTTCCAGCCTGGCTGGACCTGGTCTGGCAAACAATTAATATGGCTTTTATCTAGGAGCTTCTGCACAGGTTTCCAAAGCTTTCCCCAGCTTTGTTTCTCATATCTATGGCTCTCTGGTTTATACGCCTTTCTAGGACCTGGCACACATTCAGGAAAGGAGGTGTGAATGTACCTTTGTTCTCTGAGACGTGCGTTGCTGGTATTCCCTCTACCAGGCACTCTCCTGCTTACACTGTCTTCCCTGGAGACCTCTTTCTGGAGCTTTTCAGCATGGGCTTGTCCTTCCTGGAAGTTGTCCCTTCCTTGTAAGGACTGCAAGCTTAACTGCCTTTCCTTCCGTAGTTGGAGCTTTCCCCTTTCTCTCTCCTTAGTAGCAGGGGTTTCTGTTGCTTTCTGTTTTTGTGGTCCTCTCTGCTCCTGTGGTCGTCTCTCTATTCGAGGTCCTCTCTGCTCCTGTGGTCGTCTCTCTATTCGAGGTCCTCTCTGCTCCTGTGATTGTCTCTCTATTCGTGGTCCTCTCTCTATTCTCCTGAGTGAGCACTGCTTATAAAGCTGTTTCTCTAGTGAGCTTTCTGGCCCCCTACTCAGGTGTGTGTGATTAGCTATTGCATCATTACAATCTGGGTGTGTCAACCTACCTTCTGCAGCCTCATGCCTACTCCCTCTAGCTGCACTTCTTGGTAACTGCATTCTCTGTAAATCAGTTTCTTTAAAAGAAACTGAGTTTTCTCCTAACTCCATAGCTTCAGTAGTGTCAGCTTCATCACATATCCCCCCTCTTAAGATATTACGGGCTGGCACTTCTTCATCTGCACAGCACGTAATCCGGGACATGGCATCGGCATTGTGATGCAGTTTTCCCGCTCTGTGCTCAACCTTATGTAATTTCTCCTCCCTCGGCCCTATTTCAGCTAAGGTGACTAAGGCCGTTTGGTCATGCCATGGTCTGAGGACATTAATGTGATATACTTGCTGATGACCGCTCTTATTCTCTACCCTATACAACACTGGACCAAGTTGCTTAACCACTTTATATGGTCCTTTCCATTGGCCTTCAAATTTGGGAGTAGCGCCTGTTACCATCACTATCACCTTCTCACCTATTGATAGTTTATTTATTTATTTAACAAATTTTATATACCGTCTTTCTACAAATCAAGACGGTTTACATAAAACAATTAAAATAGAGTGTTTCCACTGTTTACATAGAACAAAGTAACAAATATATAAGATAACAATGAGAACTAATCATGAGAATAAACAACTATTTACAAAGGTATTTACCAAGATATCGGTTGTCAGTATGAAAGGTTTAGAAGGGGTAGGAGCTGGGGGGAAGCAGATGAAGGTTAGGAACTAAGGTGGAAGGGAAAAATGTTCCTGAAAAAGGAGGGTTTTTAAGTTCTTTCGGAACTCTAGGTGAGTTCTAGTGTTCCGCAGCTCATGGGGAAGGGAGTTCCATAGGGTAGGAGCATAGAGGGAAAAGGCCCTGTTACTGGTAAATTGTTTGCAATATCTTATGGTTGTTGGGATAGAGATGAGGTTTTTGGTAATAGAACGGCGGGTTCTAGAGCTGGAAGAGAAGGGAATGAGAGGGGAAAGGCATGGAGCTGATTCGTTGGAGATGATTTTATGTATAAAGGTAAGCACTTTGAACTTAATCCTGCAGTAGATGGGGAGCCAGTGGAGATCATATAGGACTGGTGTGATGTGTGATCGCCTGGGAATGTTGGTTATAAGTCGCGCAATCGTGTTCTGGGCAAGTTGGAGCGGTTGTATAGCGTTCTTGGGAAGGCCATGATAGATTAGGTTGCAGTAATCAAGAGAGGGGGTTCTGAGGGCTTGACAGACAGAACAAAAAGAAGTGGGGCTTATGAGGGGTTTGAGATTCCGGAGGGTATGTAGCTTTGCATATAGTTGTCTTGGTTTTGTGTCCCTATCATAGTATTTTTTTTGTCGGCCTTGACTGGCTTTTAATTTCTCTTCTGCTAATTGGGAGGTCCTCTGTAGACGACTCCTCAAGTCTCGCAGAAACTGGGGTACTCCTACTTCCTTTTCAACAGGTTCTACCCATTGTTCACAGAGTATGTCCAAAATCCCTCAAGGGGCAAGTCCATACATCAGCTCATAGGTTGAAGTCCCCAAAGAAAGTTGCGTCCGCTTGCGGCAAGCATATAATATGAACGGGAGCATGGTATCCCATTCCGCCATCTTACCATCCAAGGCACGCCTCAACATTTGTTTTATGGTTTGGTTTAGTCTCCCTACCAACCCATTACACTGAGGATGATAGGCGGCTGTCTTGATGTGTCGTACGCCAAAGGTGTCCCACACTTGGGCCAAATACTTCGACATAAAGTTACTGCCCCTATCTGTTAGTACCTCCTGTGGAAAACCTATTTCACAGAATAGTTTTATTATTTCCGAGGCTATAGTCTTGGCTGATATGTTCCTTAAGGGAACAGCCCACGGAAATCTCGTGGCTTGGTCCATCATAACCAACATATATTGAAAACCTCTGGGCGTTTTCAATAAGGGTCCTACTATATCCATAGCTATTCTCCGAGTTGGTTCCGATATAATGGGCATCGAAAGCAAAGGTACCTCGGGTGGTCGGGCAGAGGTTACTCTCTGGCAGGAGGAACAGGACTCGCAGAATCGCGTGGTCTCTTTAAAGATTCCTGGCCAGTAAAATTGGGTTAGTATTTGGTCTAGGGTCCCCTGTACCCCTTTGTGACCTCCTACTGGGTGGTCATGAGCTAACCTCAAAACCAGGGACTTAAAAGTGGCGGGCACTACTAATTGCCTACGGACCGATCCGGTCTGCGGATCTACACTTTCCCTGTATAGCACCTCTTTATCAAACAGGAACCTTGGGAAGGTATGCCTTTCCACCTGGGCATACTCTAACGCCCGAGCGAGTGCGGGATCAGCTCTTTGCTCTTTGGGGAAAGATAGGAACCTTTTTACCAGCTCTGCTGGGACCCAGGGCAATCCCTGTCCTGCCTCTAACTCAGCTCTCCCCTGCGAGCGGGATTGCCTTTCTTTGCGTTTTTCCGCCCTAGCCTTCCTATTCCTTTCGGCTGGGGTGGTTATTAAGTCTTCATGTGAGGGCAACTCTGCTAGCGTTTCGTCCTGGGCTTCAGAGGTTTTGCATGGAGCTTTGGATTGGGTTCGTGTGGATACAAGGGCTTCATAGGGAGATAGGCCCTTCTCCAACCCCTTTTTTATTTATTTATTTAGACAGTTTTGTATACCGTCTTATCCTTCAATCAAAGCGGTCACAACACAATTCGGGGATACATTTAACACGCAGGGATATGAGACACATACACTAATACTTACAGGGAACATGGGCAATGGAGGATTAAGTGGCTTGCCCAAGACCACAAGGAGCATCTGTGGGACTAGAAACCCCAGTCCTTCCGGCCCAAGGTTGCTGTCCTCTAGTGGGATTTGAACCCCTGACCTTCCGGCCTGAAGTACCTTGCCCCAACCACTAGGCTACTCCTCCCTCTGAAATTTTAAATTGGGGCCAATCCCTGCCTAGCACTAAATCGTGTGGCAACTTGGGAATTACGGCTACCAATATATCCTTTTCTATCCCTAATCCTTTTACTAACAATTTATACACCGGATAGAAAGAAGAGGCTCCATAAATGCATTTAATTTTCACTTTTTCCTCTGCTCGGTTCGGTGCTGACTCAGCTTGATCCTTTATAACATGCCAGAGCCTCCTGGAGATCATGCTCTGATCTGCCCCCGAATCGAGTAGAGCAGTGGTGGTTATACCTTGTACCTTAACATCTAACAAAAATCCTTCTCTTAACATTTTTGCATTTTCACTTATTAGTGCTGTACGCACCTTACATTCATTCTGTACATGCCCTAATTTCACACAATGAAAACATCTCTTTTCCACAAAGTGCTTTCTGGGCTTAGGTATACCAGCTTTGAATCCTCCTGATTTATATTTTGACACCCTTTCTGATGACTGCATCATAGCCTCTGCTGCTGTTTTTGAAGCCTCACCACCTTTCTGCGTAGCCAATTCCGCTTCAAAATACCTTTCTGTGAGGAGGATGGCTTCCTCCGTGGTACGGCAATTTTGCAATATCAGGAAGGTCTGCACCTCTTTGGGCACAGCAGCCATAAACTGCTTTAGTACAATAGTGTCGAGTATGTGGTTTTACCCTCGGGCCTCAACCATTTTATTGTTAGGCTTTTAAGCCTTTGACCTAGAGCTTTTGTTGTTTCTCCGGCTTTAAGTTGGGTAGCTCTTAACATTCGGTTGTACACCGTTGGAGTTAACCCAAGGCGATCTCTTATAGCCTTTGTTACTTCTGTGTAATTGTTGGCAAGAGCTGTGGGCATAGCCCTATACGCAGACAGCGCCTCTCCAGTGAGCGAGGTTGCCAGGCGTATGGCCCACTGCTCCTTTGGCCACCCTATCGTATGGGCTATCCTATCAAAGGATTAAAGAAAATCATCTATGTCATCACTAGGTGATAATTTTCCCAATGTCAATGTCACGTAAGACCACGGTCCTACCACACAGTTACTAGACATCGCATCTAGTCCTTGAGGAGACGGAACCGGTTCACTCGCTGTCTTCTGTTTAGCCAACCAAGCTTCCATCAACTCTAGCACGGGTTTTTGCTGCGCTTGCATGGCTGTCACCGCCTGTTCCTGCACGTGATAAGCCATCTCCCGCTGCTTGTCGAATTGCGCTGCCATCCATTGCAGGATCTCTTTCGGCTCCATGGTGGTTACTTCCTATAGAGAGAAAAACAGAGAAAAAAAAACCAAGTGCAGTACTGTCAACTCCTTTGTCAGTCCCCCTTTTACTGGATTCTCAGGTCTTTTGCACCTGAATCCGCCACAGGTTATGCCCAATTACTTATTACCTGTATCAGGTGTGGACTCATGCTTCTAGAAAAGATGTGTCGGTCTGTCGTTCAGCGCTCCTCCGGTGCTGGCAGCAACACTTCACTGTTTCACTTGGTGCTCTTTTCCTTCCTTGAACTTGGCAGTTTCTTCCTGAATTGGTATATTCTTCTTTGCTTCCCAGAAGGAAATCCGAAAAACTACGCCATTATGTCACAGCCCCTCCCGGTGGCAGCGTGCTGAAGGGTCAGGGTGGACATTTATTGTTTGTTGAAGCCGGGAACTCTAACTTAGACCAGGTGCATTATGGTCCTTGTAGTTCCCTTCTTTATAAAGAATAGTTGTGTGAGCCTTGTGCTGGGCTAAATATAAGGTTTTATTCCCTTGATGCGCTAAGGTTCTCCAAGAAGACAACAGAATTCACCTTGATTCAGGGTTTCTACCAAAGTATTTACAAAGTCCAAAACTGTTATAAGAGCTTCACAGTCTTTTCCATTCAAGCAGGATTTTTCAATATAAACAGGTTAAATAAACACAAAAACTTCTTCTTTTCAGCTCAACAAAGCAATGGCATTTTAGAGCATGTCTTATGCTATGACTCTGTGAGAGATTCTATACTCTCAGCTACACAAAGAGTACAGTCCATAGGATATTCAGGTAGCAATGTTTCTGGTTCTACAGGGTCTGTTTGCATATCCTCTTGGTCACATATGGTGTCTGCTAAGCCTGAGCTTTCCCTAGGCAAAACTGGATGTACTTCAGTAGTTCTCTCCAAGACTTTCCAGCCTGGCTGGACCTGGTCTGGCAAACAATTAATATGGCTTTTATCTAGGAGCTTCTGCACAGGTTTCCAAAGCTTTCCCCAGCTTTGTTTCTCATATCTATGGCTCTCTGGTTTATACGACTTTCTAGGACCTGGCACACATTCAGGAAAGGAGGTGTGAATGTACCTTTGTTCTCTGAGACTTGCGTTGCTGGTGTTCCCTCTACCAGGCACTCTCCTGCTTACACTGTCTTCCCTGGAGACCTCTTTCTGGAGCTTTTCAGCATGGGCTTGTCCTTCCTGGAAGTTGTCCCTTCCTTGTAAGGACTGCAAGCTTAACTGCCTTTCCTTCCGTAGTTGGAGCTTTCCCCTTTCTCTCTCCTTAGTAGCAGGGGTTTCTGTTGCTCTGTGTATTTGTGGTCCTCTCTGCTCCTATGGTCGTCTCTCTATTCGTGGTCCTCTCTCTATTCTCCTGACTGAGCACTGCTTATAAAGCCATTTCTCTAGTGAGCTTTCTGGCCCCCTACTCAGGTGTGTTTGATTAGCTATTGCATCATTACAATCTGGGTGTGTCAGCCTACCCTTCTGCAGCCTCATGCCTACTCCCTCTAGCTGCACTTCTTGGTAACTGCATTCTCTGTAAATCAGTTTCTTTAAAAGAAACAGAGTTTTCTCCTAACTCCATAGCTTCAGTAGTGTCAGCTTCATCAGAAGTTACAGGCTCTTTCCTGCCAGGATCCCTTCTTGCCCTTTTCAACTGAGGGTGTTACCTTGTGGCCATGCCTTCCTTTCTGCCCAAAGTGATTTCATCTCCTCAAATCAATCAGGTAATTTCTTTGCCATCCTTTATCACAGATCAGTGTTCTGGAAAGGACAAGCATCTTTGTTTGCTGGATGTCCAAAGGGTGTTGCTGTGGTACTTGGAGGTCACAAACTCCTTCCATCTTTCAGATTGCCTGTTTGTCCCTTTTGCTGATCCTCACAAAGGCCAGGCAGTGTCCAAGAACATCTTCATTCTCTGGATTAGAGAGGCCATTTCCTTGGCCTATTTGCTAGTGGGCAGACTGGTCCCACCAGGGTTAAAGGCCCATTCTACTCAATGCCCAGGCTGCATCTTTGACGGAGTTGTCCTGTGTGTTGCTGCTGGATATTTGTAGAGTGGCAACATGGTCTTCCTTGTCCACTTTTGTGAATCATTACCATTTGGAGGTCCAAGTTAGGACAGCAGCTCATTTTGGTACCAAGTTGCTCGCAGCTGCAGTGTCTTCCTGCCTAGAGGTGGCATTACCTTGGCACTTCCCACTCATCTGGACTGGTCTAACAGGAAGATCTGGAAAGGGAAATTTTATTTACCGATAATTTCCTTTCCTGGAATCCTGCTAGACCAGTCCAGGACCCGCCTAGCTTTGTGCTTTTGCTTATGGCAATTTGTTGCACAGACTAGTTTCTGCTCCTGTGCATTCTGTATATAGTTCATATTCGGTTCATGGTCATAGTTCTGGTTCAGGGGCCCCTTCAGAGGATTCTCCTAGGGTTCCAATTGCTTTGTTATGAAAACACTGGAGAGTGCCCCTAGCTGCATTGGGTTTTATGCTAGTGATGTCACAGCACTGTTCTAGTAGATTCTCTGTCTCCATCATCTGATGGTGTATTTTATTTTATTTTATTTGTTTGAGTGTTTTTATATACCACTTTATCAATCAATCAAAGTGGTTTACAGAGAAACAATACAATATACATAAAAATTAGGTGCAGTTAACCCATAAACATTGAACTTAAGTTAAACATATTATAACATTGTAGTTTGAATAAGGTAACTGTACAGGGTGGCCCAAAACAAAGTGAGAACATCTCGTAAATTAAAAGCTTAAATAGTTTACTTATTTACCTTTTTTAGCTATATAATGTCTTTATTTCAACAATTTCCAGTCGCCATCTTGTTTTTTTTAATTTGTCAATCGTTTATATCTGTCTTTTTGAATTTTTAAATAACTTATATGCTACGAGATGTTCTCACTTTTTTTGGGCCACCCTGTATACATTAGTGTTTTAGCATGGACTTCAGTAGTTTGAGATTGTAAAAGAACTCTTGCCTTTTACCTCAACAGGACTCAGCCACATAGAAAGTCTTCCCAACATTTTGTGGCTTTTGATCCTTCTCATTTGGGACTTCCAGTCTCCAAACGTACACTTTCCAATTGGATTGCTCAGTGTATTTCCTTTGCTTACCAGAGTAAAAACATTTCTCTGGAAGGCCATGTCACAGCTCACAATGTGAGAGCCATGGCCACTTCTATGGCTCATCTTCACTCTGTATCCATAGATCAGATCTGTCGAGCCGCCACCTGGGCCTCGGTTCATACCTTCACAGCCCATTACTATTTGGACAAGGACTCCCGCCGGGATGCCTTGTTTGGTCAGGCTGTCCTCAAACACCTGTTCCATACTTGAACAACTCCTGCCCACCTTCCCAGGATGGATGCCTGAGATCCATACGAAGATGGCGAACCCTTGGAAGGGGATCTCCCAGGCATCTTAGATAGGGAGTCCCCATATGTGAGGACTTATTCCTGCTTGTTCCTGGAGATAGCACAGTTACTTACCTGTAACAGGTGATCTCTGGGAACAGTAGGAATTAGTCCTCACAACCCACCCACCTCCCCTAGGAGTTGTATCTTCTATCTATCTTCCTTTCCTCTCTCTATTGTCTCAGCTATAAACTCGAACTGAGGAGAGCTGGTCAGGAAGGCGGGAAGGCAGCGCGCATGTGCAGTGGGAGGCCCCAAAAGCTTCCTTCTGGGAAGCTGGGGAGCTTTCCCGCGCAGGCTCCGTCGGTACCGACATACCCATATGTGAGGACTAATTCCTGCTGTTCCCAGAGATCACCTGTTACAGGTAAGTAACTGTGCTTTCCTGGATAGTGGTTCCTAATGTGGAACTTTGCATCTTCTAACTATAGTTGGGGTTGTTCTTTCCTAACTGCATAATTTTGCACTTGTCCACATTAAATTTTATCTGGAATTTGGATGCCCAGTCTTCTAATTTATCAAGATCCACTTGCAATTTTCCACAATACTCATGGGTTTTAACAACTTTGAATAGTTTTGTGTCATCTGCAAATTTGATAACCTCATTCGTTATTCCCATTTTCAGGTCATTTATGGATATGTTAAGCAGCGGACCCAGCACAGATCCCTGGGGTACTCCACTATTCACCTTTCTTCATTGGGAAAATTAGCCATTTAGCCCTACCCTCTGCTTTCTATTTTTTAACCAGTTCCTGATCTACAATAGTACACTGCCTCCTATCCCATGACTTTTTTGCCTACATTTTCTCATGAGGGACTTTGTCAAAGGCTTTCTGAAATTCCAGATACACTATATCAGCCGACTCACTTTTGTCTGCCTATTTATTCACACCTTCAAAAAAACATAACAGATTGGTAAGACAAGATCTTCCTTGGCTAAAACCATGTTGGCTGTCTCCCATTAAGCCATAACTATCTACATGTTCAGTAAGTTTATTCTTTATGATGGTTTCTACCATTTTTCCCTGTACTGACGTCAGGCTCAACAGCCTGTATTTTCCCGGATCACCCCTGGAGCCCTTTTTAAAAATTGGCATTACATTGGCCATCCTCCAATCTTTAGGTATTACAGATTATTTTAATGATAGTTTACAGATTACTAATAGCAGGTCTGCAATCTCATATTTCAGTTCTTTCAACACCCTTGGATGTATACTATCCAGTCCAGATGATTTGTTACTCTTCAGTTTATCAAGTAGGTATAATACATCTTCCCGGTGTTTCGATATTTCTTTCAATTCTTCCACAGCATCTCCTTTAATTATTAACATCCCTACATCTTCCTCAGTAAAGACCGAAGCAAAGAATTCATTCAGTCTCTCCACTATGGCCTTGTTCCCTCCTAGTGCCCCTTTTACCCCTCTATCATCTAATGGTCCAACTGACTCTCTCACAGATTTTTGCTACGAATGTACTTGAAAAAGTCTATATTATGCATTTTTGCTTCCGCAGTATGCTTCTTCTCAAATTCTCTCTTTGCCTGCCTTATCAATGCCTTGCATCTAACTTGCCAGTGCTTGTGTTGTTTCCAGTTTTCATTTGGCACGTTTTTCCATTTCATGAAAGATGCTTTTTTGGCAACAACAGCCTCTCTGACCTCACCTTTAAACCATGCTGGCAGTTTTTTGGATTTCCTTCCACTTTTCTTAAAGCATGGAATACAGCTGGTCTGGGCTTCCAAGATACTATTTTTAAACACCACCCAAGCTTGATGTAAATCTTTAACCTTTGCAACTGCTCCTTTTAGTTTTTTCTTAACTATTTTCCGCATTTTATCATAGTCTCTCTTTGGAAATTTAAAAGCTTGTATTGTGGATTTCCTTACCCTCCCTCCTCCATTTATTTATTTATTTAACATTCCCTATATACCGCCTTTCATGACATCAAGGCGGTTTACATTGAACAAACTTAAATAATATTGAACAGGGCATTATAACTTGGAGATAACTATTTTACAGGGAACATGGGTCCGCTACTTTTTGACATATTCATAAATGACCTGGAAAAGGGAATAACTAGTGAGGTTATCAAATTTGCAGATGACACAAAACTGTTTAAAGTTGTTAAAACCCAAGAGGACTGTGGAAAACTGCAGGAGGATTTGGATAAATTGAAAGACTGGGCATCCAAATGGTAGATAAAATTTAATGTGGACAAGTGCAAAGTTATGCACCTAGTAAAGAACAACCCACACTATGGTTACACGATGCAAGGTTCCACATTGGGAACCACCACCCAGGAAAAAGATTTAGGTGTCATCATGGATAACATGCTAAAACCTTCTGCCCAGTGTGCAGCGGCGGCCAAGAGAGCAAATAGAATGCTGGGTATCATAAGGAAAGGAATGGAAAATAAAACAAAGGATATTATAATGCCTCTGTATCGTTCCATGGTACGACCGCACCTTGAATATTGTGTGCAATTGTGGTCGCTGTATCTTAAAAAGGATATAGCGTTATTAGAAAAGGTACAGAGAAGAGCCACCAAAATGGTAAAGGGGATGGAAGGCTACTCCTATGAAGAGAGGCCACAAACATTAGGGCTCTTCAACCTGGAAAAGAGACAGCTGAGGGGAGATATGATAGAGGTCTATAAATTAATGAATGGAGTGGAACGGGTAAATGTAGATCGATTGTTTACGCTATCAGAATATAGAAAGACTAGGGGACATGTAATGAAGCTGCAGGGTAAACTATTTAAGACAAATAAGAGAAAATATTTTTTCACTCAACATGTAATCAAACTCTGGAATTTGTTACCAGAGGATGTAGTAAGAGCTGTTAGTGTAGCTGGTTTTAAAAAAGGTTTGGACAAGTTCCTGGAGGAAAGCTCCATAAACCATTATTAAAAAGGGACCCAGGATATCAATGCTTGACCCAATACAAGCATTGTGGAACCTGTGTCTTTTGGGGATACTGCTAGATACTGTCACAGGGCCTACCTTGGCAGCGTACTGGAGCGAGGTAGGTGGGACATAAAAACATTTAAGGTTGGGTTTGGCCAATATCTTACAGGGCCCAGGGACTTTCAGCCCTGGTAGCGTCCTTTGGTACCAAAATCCCACAGAAAACAACAGGTCCGAGTGGAGGGAAAACAAAAGGCATTTATTTCCCCTTTCATGCAAAAAGGTTCATATGCTTGGACACAAAAACGTCAAACACAAATTCCTTAATTCAGGTTAAAGAAAAAGAAAGCATTAAAGGAAAACTGTTATCTTCACAGTAAATGGTATAGCAGGCAAACAAACATTCTCAGCTCCCAAGACCTAGCTTAGTTGCTCAGTAAGGACTCCAAGCTTCCTGTCTTACAGAAGCTACAGTCCATCTCAGTGTCTGATGCAAATTCCACCTGCATCGGTTCCCCTTCTGAAGCCTCTGAGCCTAAGTCAGTATTTGTTGGTAAGTTGTAATAAGGCTTTTAATATATCTTCTGCACAACCTCCCAATGCTCAGGGTTGAATACAGGGCGTCGGTCCTGCGCCCTCATATACTGGGAACTGTCTTCCTTTGGCAAGTGTTTTATCTTAGCTGCCTGTAAAGCTTTGTCCTTAACAAGTCTCTTAGTTGGTGCCTGTTTCTTGCACCTTATCTCATAGGCATTCTTACAAGGATAATTTATTTATTTATTTATCTATATTTTTCTATACCGCCCCTTCCAGCGATCAAGGGCGGTTTACAAGGAACATTTTAACAATTGTACACAGATGTATACATTTACATTGAACAATCAGATTCAACTATTTACAATGAACGGTTAAGTTTAACTATTTACATTGAACAAAACTTAATAATATTCCTGTGCTCCCTGTACTCCCCATACATCAGCAGTTTGTACCCTGTTTTTAGTTAAATATGGGTTACCTTTTCTTCCCGGCTTGTCTGCTCCAGGTGAGGTTTGAGGCTTGCTCCAGTTGGGATCCTGCCTGGCCTGAGCAACAGGCCTTGAACTCTCCCAGCGTCTTTCTGTTAGCTTTAGACCACAGTCACAGCCACGCCTTTGCCTCTCTGTACAACAAACACTCACTCTGGCTGGAGTTGTCCCCCCTTCTCCACGGGGTCTCCTTTCTCCAAACCAATGCGGCGGCTGCTGCCTCCTGTGGAACCGTGGTTCAGGGATTACTGCTCCTTCTGGATATCTAGCCCATTCACTCGGATGTCCTGCCCAGCCTGCTGGTTCTGCGGGTTCTCCTGGCAGTCCTCTTTCCCCAGGCCGTCCTGCCTGTGCCTTTCTCCAGGGCTGTCCTGTCTCCTCAGGGTATCCTCCTCTCCAGAGCGGTTCCTCTTTCCCAGCTTGTTCTCCTTTCCCAAGCTGTTCTCTTCCTGGTCGTTCTGCCTGTTCCACCTGTCCTGCTCCTGGTTCTAATTCTGCCTTCCAACCTTCCCAATTCCCTTTAAGAGGCACTCCTCTCTTTCTTGATTGGAAGCTGGCTGGCATTACCTCATGACCTAGGAGGTGTGGTTCCTCTGTTACTCGGAGGTCCCTCCTGCTCCCCCTATGTGGTTCCTCGCGATATTGCAGGTTGTGCTTGACTTTTCCAGCATTTAAAACATTTTCTTCCCCTCTCAGAGGGTCTGCAGCATCACAATACGCATGACCTAGATTGGGCACTGTTGGAAACAGGATACTGGGCTTGATGGACCTTGGTCTGACCCAGTATGGCATATCTTATGTTCTTATGGGCAATGGAGGGTTAAGTGGCTTGCCCAAGACCACAAGGAGCACCTGTAGGACTAGAGCCCCCAGTCCTTCTGGCCCAAGGTTGCTTTCCTCTAGTGGGATTTGAACCCCCAACCTTCTGGCCTGAGGTATCTTGCCCCAACCACTAGGCTAATTCTCCACTCTATTAAATCAAATGTGATCATGCTATGATCACTATTGCCAAGTTGCCCCAATATCTTTATCTCTTGCACCAGATCTTGAGTTCCACTAAGGACTAGGTCCAAAATGGCTTCCCCTCTTGTTGGTTCGTGAACCAGCTGCTCCAAGAAGCAGTCATTTATTTCATCTAGAATCTTTATCTCTCTAGCATGTCCTGCCGTGACACTGACCCAGTCGATACCGGGGTAATTGAAATCACCCATTATTATTACTGTGCTGTGACTTTTGTTAGCTTCTCTGATTTCTTTGAGCATTTCATCATCCATTTGTTCATTCTGGCCAGGCGGTCGATAGTACACCCCCACTGCCATCACCTTCCCCTTTTTACATGGAATTTCAATCCATAGAGATTCTACAGCAAATTTTGTTTCCTGCAAAACTTTAATCCTTTCTGACTCAATGCCCTCTCTAACATAGAGCGCAACCCCTCCACCAATTTGATCAGCTCTATCATTACGATATAGTTTGTACCCAGGTATCACAGTGTCCCACTGGTTGTCCTCCTTCCACCATGTCTCTGAGATTCCAATCATATCTAACCTCTCATTTAGTGCTATATATTCTAACTCTCCCATCTTATTTTTTAGACTTCTGGCATTTGCATACAAGCATTTTAGAGGTTTTATTTTATTCATATTAATCTGGCTATTGGTAGGCAGGGGTAATTTGGAATCTTTAACCCTTTCAAGGCCTACTTTAAATTTTTAATCCACATTCTGCAGCCTGGTTAATTTTTACATATTTCAGGAAAATTGTACCCATCTTATTCAATATGTTCTAATAGTGATTTTCTTTCTGCTATGGTCATGTATTATATACCTTTTGATAGGAATATTTAGTCAGAATTTTGGATCCCAAGAGTTTTGGGTTCGGCCTGGAAAGGGTTAAGCTCTGACTGCCCTGTACTCAAGGGCATTTTGGCTACTTTTATCTTTATTGGAACTTCTCTGCTGATATTTATTTATTTATTTTTATTTATGTACATTCTCTTTTATACCGCGCTATTCTGCATCAGTGCGGTTTACATTGAACAAACCGAAATTACATTGAACAGGGCATTATAACTTGGAGATAACTATTTTACAGGAAACATGGGCTATGGAGTGTTAAGTGGCTTGCCCAAGACCACAAGGAGCACCTGTGGGACTAGAAACCCCAGTCCTTCCGGCCCAAGGTTGCTGTCCTCTAGTGGGATTTGAACCCCCGACCTTCCGGCCTGAAGTACCTTGCCCCAACCACTAGGCCACTCCTCCACTCCAACTTCAGTGTTTTGCTAATATCCTTCAAGGATACATTGTTCTGAACCATGTGCTCTTGGGCGACTGTCGGCTTTCATCTATTATCTAGCTTAAAAGCTGCTCTATCTCCTTCTCAGTTCTTGCTGCCTTCTGGCCACAACCGTGGCCTTCCCCTCCTGTTCTGCTCATGGGGATCCAATATCTCGTGGACAGATGAAAGGAGATTTTCAGCTTTCTTTCTGACTGTGGGAGATCAGAATCCCGCGGGCAGGCGGCTTCCTTCTTGGCCGCGTCCCTTCTTTTCTTCCCACAGGGATCCAATCTCCTGAATGCAGAACAGAAGGGGAAGGGCCACGATCATGACTGTCTTGTGCCCCACAGTTACTTCTTTTTTTGTTTGAACGTGGGGGGAGAATATCTCAGGTGCCAGGTGTAAATTTCTGGTCACCATGTTGACCTGGCACCTGGGACTTGTTGAGCCCTGTTTTGATCTACAGTTGTGGTCAACATTATTGGCACCCTTGCATTTTAGATATATTGTGTACAATATCTCGAGAAATAATCAGAAATATTCAGACTGTATTTCATCATAATATTTTAATAGTATGTTCCAAGATATACAACAACAAACAAAATGTATGTGCAACAGACATAGTTATTTCTGAGAAAAAAAAAACAAAATATGACCTGGACATGATTAATGGCTCCCTTGATTAATATTTGGTTGTGCAACCCTTGGCAGTGATGACAGCCTCCAAATGTTTCTTTTAGCCATCTATAAGTTTCATACATCTGTCTGCTGGTAGTTTCTCCTACTCTTCAACTGCGATTTGTTCCAGCTCATGAATTTTTCCAGGATTCCTTTTACCAATGACAGATTTCAGCTCTTTCCAAAGGTTTTCGATTGGATTGAGATCAGGACTCATTGCTGGCCAGTTCAAAACAGTTCCGTTCTAACCATTCTTTTGTACTTTTGGATGTATTTTGTGGGTCATCCTGCTAAATCGCAATCCTTAAGAGAACTCTACTGGTTGCCAAAGGGCTCATCCTGACTTTTAGGGCCTGTAGGCACTGGCATGATAGACTGAAAAGACACATCCCAGGATCGAGTTGGGATTTTCAGCTAGAAATTCCAGAGTACAGGAGGTGAGGGAGGAAAGGTTCAGGAGTAAGAGTCTTGAATGTTTTGCCTAATTTGTGCAGAGGATGATATGAAACGATTTAGGGCCCTGAATAAAGAATGGGGTATAAGGAGAGGGTCAGCAGTAGAGGAAGAGGGAGGAGGGAGGGGCGGCCCAAGGGGGGTGCGGGGCCATGTGCGAAAATTCATTGTGTGGCCTCATTTGCATAAATATTTGCATAATGTTAATGTGCACTAACCTTTAGTAAACATGCCTCTTAATGAGTGTATAGATAAAGAAAGACTAAAAGATTTCTACATTACTATAATCCAGTGCCAACCGCCAGGCACATTAGGAACTACTACAAACACTGCCCATTTAGAACCCATAGCAAACCCGCCGTATCCTAACAGCACTACCAGGACACACAAAGCACCATACCCTACCTATCAAAAGGCAACACTGCAAATATTAAACCAATACATTTCAGAGAATAACAATACATGACCTACTGGGGAAAGGGAACAAGTGGCAATGTCAAATAGGAATTACATAGACAGAATACCTCAGCTCAGTTACACATGCAGAACATAGACCATCACCAAACAAGGAATCACAATTTAGAAACACGAAGACAAAACTGGGAACCCCAAAAGCCCAACAACACTGTAGAAATAAAACTATAAATTAATTTCCTCTTGTACTAAACAAAGTGCAGACGTTAATTATGCACATTTCCCAGAGCTGACATATTCCAGTTAATAAATTCAAAATAAAGAGATATCTTTCTACCTTTTGTGCCTTTTTTTTCAGTTGCAATTGCTCCAGCCACTTTCTTCTGGTTTCTTTGTGTCTTCTGCGAGCTTTCCATTTGTTCTTTCTTCTCTCTTCTAGATATTTTCCATTCTCTCTCTCTATCTGCTGTAACATACTGATCTTTCCCCTTTTGCTCTTTCCTCCATTTCTTTCTTTATTCCTTTATCATCCACTCAAATGCCACCCTTCCATCCTCAATCCCCACTTACTCTCCCAATACCCGGCCCATCGTAGATTTTTCTTCCACACAAAATATCTTTTCCCCTCTCCATCCTCATTCTCCCGACCCCATCCCCTTCTAGTCCTCCCCCAAAATCAGCTCCCTTCTAGTTCTAGATCCACCGAGCATCTGCTCCCTTCTATTCCCATTCTCCCATGCCCCCACATCAGCCCATTTCCAGTCCTATTCCAGCTCCCATCAGCCCATTTCCAGCCCTTTTCCAGCTCCCATCAGCCCATTTCCACTCCAAGCTCCCCCATCAACCAATTTCCAATCCTAGCCCCCCATCAGCCCACTTCCAGTCCTATTCCAGCCTATCAGCCCATTTGCAGTCCAAGCTCCCCCATCAGCCCATTTCCAGTCTTAGCCCTTCCCATCAACCCATTATCAGTCCTATTCCAGCCCCCCATCAGCTTTTCCAGTCCTAGCCCCCCATCAGCCCATTTCCAGTCTAAGCTTCCCCCCTATCAGCCCATTTCCAGTCCCAGCTTACCCTCCCATCACAGCCCATTTCTAGTCTTGCCCCCCAATCACCGCCCATTTGCAGTCCCAGCTTACCCTCCCATCACAGCCCATTTCCAGTCCTAGCCCGCCTCCCATCACAGCCCATTTCCAGTCCAAGCTCCCACTCATCAGCCCATTTCTAGTGCTATTCCAGCTCCCCATCAGCCCATTTCCAATCCTATTCCAGCCCCCATCAGCCCATTTCTAGTCCAAGCTCCCCCTCATCAGCCCATTTCTAGTGCTATTCCAGCCCCCATCAGCCCATTTCTAGTCCAAGCTCCCCCTCATCAGCCCATTTCTAGTGCTATTCCAGCTCTCCATCAGCCCATTTCCAATCCTATTCCAGCCCTCATCAGCCCATTTCTAGTCCAAGCTCCCCCTCATCAGCCCATTTCTAGTGCTATTCCAGCCCCCATCAGCCCATTTCTAGTCCAAGCTCCCCCTCATCAGCCCATTTCCAATCCTATTCCAGCCCCCATCAGCCCATTTCCAATCCTATTCCAGTCCCCATCAGCCCATTTCCACTCCAAGCTCCCCCTCATCAGCCCATTTCTAGTGCTATTCCAGCTCCCCATCAGCCCATTTCTAGTCCACGCTCCACCTCATCAGCCCATTTCTAGTCCAAGCTCCCCCTCATCAGCCCATTTCTAGTGCTATTCCAGCTCCCCATCATCCCATTTCCAATCCTAGCCCTCTCATCACAACCCAATTCCAGACTTAGCTTCCCCCCATCACAGCCCATTTCCATTCCTAGCCCGCCTCCCATCACAGCCCATTTCCAGTCCTATTCCAGCCCCCATCAGCCCATTTCCAGTCCAAGCTCCCACTCATCAGCCCATTTCTAGTGCTATTCCAGCTCCCCATCAGCCCATTTCCAATCCTATTCCAACCCCCATCAGCCCATTTCCAATCCTATTCCAGTCCCCATCAGCCCATTTCCACTCCAAGCTCCCCCTCATCAGCCCATTTCTAGTGCTATTCTAGCTCCCCATCAGCCCATTTCTAGTCCAAGCTCCCCCTCATCAGCCCATTTCTAGTGCTATTCCAGCTCCCCATCAGCCCATTTCTAGTCCAAGCTCCACCTCATCAGCCCATTTCTAGTCCAAGCTCCCCCTCATCAGCCCATTTCTAGTGCTATTCTAGCTCCCCATCAGCCCATTTCTAGTCCAAGCTCCCCCTCATCAGCCCATTTCTAGTGCTATTCCAGCTCCCCATCAGCCCATTTCTAGTCCACGCTCCACCTCATCAGCCCATTTCTAGTCCAAGCTCCCCCTCATCAGCCCATTTCTAGTGCTATTCCAGCTCCCCATCATCCCATTTCCAATCCTAGCCCTCTCATCACAACCCAATTCCAGTCCCAGCTTCCCCCCATCACAGCCCATTTCCAGTCCTAGCCCGCCTCCCATCACAGCCCATTTCCAGTCCTATTCCAGCCCCCATCAGCCCATTTCCAGTCCAAGCTCCCACTCATCAGCCCATTTCTAGTGCTATTCCAGCTCCCCATCAGCCCATTTCCAATCCTATTCCAACCCCCATCAGCCCATTTCCAATCCTATTCCAGTCCCCATCAGCCCATTTCCACTCCAAGCTCCCCCTCATCAGCCCATTTCTAGTGCTATTCTAGCTCCCCATCAGCCCATTTCTAGTCCAAGCTCCCCCTCATCAGCTCATTTCTAGTGCTATTCCAGCTCCCCATCAGCCCATTTCTAGTCCAAGCTCCACCTCATCAGCCCATTTCTAGTCCAAGCTCCCCCTCATCAGCCCATTTCTAGTGCTATTCCAGCTCCCCATCAGCCCATTTCCAGTCCTATTCCAGCCCCCATCAGCCCATTTCCAGTCCTATTCCAGCCCCCATCAGCCCATTTCTAGTCCAAGCTCCCCCTCATCAGCCCATTTCTAGTGCTATTCCAGCTCCCCATCAGCCCATTTCCAGTCCTATTCCAGGTCCCCATCAGCCCATTTCTAGTCCAAGCTCCCACTCATCAGCCCATTTCTAGTGCTATTCCAACTCCCCATCAGCCCATTTCCAATCCTAGCCCTCTCATCACAACCCAATTCCAGTCCCAGCTTATCCTCCCATCACAGCCCATTTCCAGCCCAAGCTTCACCCCCCCATCACAACCCGTTTCCAGTCCTAGTGCCCCCCACCCCCACCCGCTGAAGAGCCCTGCGGCCATCTAAGAGGCTTCATAGCGAGCCAGGAAAGCCCATGTGAAGCCCTGGCTCCCTCTGCACAACTGCCAGCGTGAACGGTGTTTTCCCTCACGCTGGCGGCTCTTTCAGTGAAGCGTGTTGAATGCCGGGAAAGGTTAAAGGTCATTTCCCGGCACTCGTGTGCTTCACAGAAACAGCCGCCAGCGTGAGGGAAAACACTCTTCATGCTGGCGGCTGTGCAGAGGGAGCCAGGCCTCGTGCGGTCTTCCTCGGTTCCCTCTGAAGCTGTCCATTTGTGTGAGTATGAAGTTTGCGCGGGGTCCCCTGAAGTACGGGGCCCTGTGTGAACAATATTCTCGCACAATGGGCAGGCTGGCCCTGGGAGGAGGTACTGTGGAAGTCGGTCTTGTGGTAGTAATACGCTGTTGTGTTTTTTCATAGATGCTGATTTTGATGGTTATGTTTACGTAAACTGCTGTGAATAAATGGGAATGGTGGCACTAGTTACCATCCCAGTCCAGAGCAGTCATGGGAAGGCCTCTCACTCTCCCTGCCTGGCCTTCAAGGACCTCTAGAAGCTCCGCTTCCTGCCAGTTTCTCCTGATACACTCCAGCAAGCCACAGATCCACAGCAATGTATCTTATGAGTAGATTGTAAATTTTCAAAGAGCATTGTACTGCCCGTTGATCTTCTCAGAAGCAAAGTTATCGCAGGCAATGGAAGGCCCTAGAAAGTTCAAGGGAAGCCTGACATACTATAATTTCCCTTCCGCACCTTTCAGTAATACTTGTCTGTGTATAGAGTACAGAGGCTGCGGCATTCTTGAATTAATGGTGTTTGGAAAAAGTCTTCATACCCTTATAAATTCTCCACATTCTGCTCTCTAAAAGTACAGTTCACAATGTATTCAAGTAGGGGTTAGTTTTCCTGATCTACCATGTAATGTGAAGAGCAATGATAGAAATATCAGTAACTGTGGGTAAGGAAACTACTGAGGATGGTCACTGTGAGCCTAAGACCTGCTCAGCACGTTCAAGATTACTTCACAACCACGGCCTGGATGGAAAGCCACTGCCAGAGAACAACCGTGCGATGTGCCGCATTGCAGTAGCCAAGAAACACTTAGGGGCTGCCGCACGCATGTGGAACTTTTTGGTCTAATATCAGGTGTTACATGTGGCATAAAACGACCACCCCACGACCCTGCAGACACTGTCTCTACACTGAAGTATGGTGGTTGGTGATACTTTGCTGCAGTGGGGACAGGGAGGCTTGTGGAGAGCGAGGGACAGACTGTTTTGTTTATTGAAAATATTTATAGCCCACTGATCCAGTGTCCTCAGCAGGTTACAACCAACGGACGTAATCATAGGCACACGCACTTCATATAGACCAAAAGTCTTTTCTATCACATTGATCTGACCATCACTAAAGGTCTCCTAAAATAGCAGCGCCTTCAAAAGCCTCCTAAAATCAAACATGTCAGTCAATTTACAGAGGGCATCGATGAATGGTGCAAAGTACAGGCAGATCCTGGGTCTGGGAGAAAGATTCACCTATCAGCAAAAGCAACGGTGGAGTGAATCGGCAAGAAGAAAGTGATGGTCCTTGTGTGGCCAGTCAAAGGGCCAGACCTGAATGCAATAGAAAAATGCAGAACACGACACTTTGAGCTCGTCCGCCAAGAAAAATGAGCAAAGCTGCACTGTCCCACTGTGCAGAGTTGGGAGACTTGTGGCTCTTGCTGCTATGAAGAGGCGGTCAGGGGGTACGAAGGTTTCTGTAATCAAGACTTTTATTTGTAATTTTTTTGTACTTGTAGCATATGGAGTTGAACGTGCGCTATAAAGTGCACATTTAGCACCTGTTTTATACTGTAAGGTGTGCATGCACTTTGTAAAATAGAGGCATAAGTGATGGAAAGCGCATTTGCAACTAACTCCTAGATGTTTCAAGAAGACGTATTTATAATTTGCACTCTGCTCAAGCACATGCTTACAGTGACAGCAGCAGTCTTACGTACATTCTTTCAGAATAGTGACCACCTACCTCACACACCTAAGAGCTCACTTAGCACATAAGTCAGGGCTTGAGAGATCCCAGGCGCCAAGTCACCATGATGACCAGAAATTTGCACCTGGCGTCTGGGAAGAAGTGCCAGCCAGAACGAGGTCCTGCGAAAAAAACAGCAAAGTTAGACAGGAGGAGGGGGAGGCTGGGAGTGAAACAGCAAAAAGTGTGGGGGACATGAGGAGGTAACAAACTGCATCCTAGCCTGGCTCCTAAATCCACACAAAATTTGTCAAGGCCTGACGTAAGTCACTAAAATACCTAGTTTCATGAACCTTACAACATCACCCTCAGGCCACACAGGTCAGTAAACGTTTTAATGCCTGGTTTTAACGCCTTGTGAATTCTAGTTTCCAGACAACAGAATGTGAACAATGTACAGGGGTGTGAAGTCACCCAGATGCTTCCTCCAAGCTCTCTACTTGCTGGCGAGAGCGTTCCAGAATGTCTTTAGGGAAAAATCCTTTTAAACCAGCCTCAGATACAAATAGCCGCAATACAGACGTCATATCAACTTTATTTTCTTAATCCAGGAGTCTCCAATTCCGGTCCTCAAGGGCCACAAGCCAGTCAGGTTTTCATGGCATCCCTTATGAATATGCAGGAGATATATTTGCATGCACTGCCCCATTGTATTCAAATTTATCTCATGCATATTCATTAGGGACGTCTTGAAAACCTGACTGCTTTGCGGCCCTCCAGGTCCAGAATTGGAGGCCCCTGTTTAGTCCAAGGGGCTTGGAGTAATTACAAAGATGTGAAAGGTGCGATTAGGAAGCCTCCCTGGGATGGCTTTGGTTTAGATCTCCTTTAAATATTCCTCAGTTCCTGGAAAGAAGAAAGCCAGTGGGTCACACCCTTCCTTAAAGTAGCAGTTCCTCGTGGGTTACATGCGGATCCAGTAAACACCCTGCCGTCAGGGTTCTCAGGTATCGCCAATAGGTTTGGAAAACACTGAGTGCTAGAGAGACAGACAAGCACACAGTAAATCTCATAAACCATCTTGTCCTTTAAAGAGCAAGCTAAAATTCATTTTAGGTGTACAGTCAGGAAGAATCTAACAAGGCAGCAACCACAGGAGAGCTTCCCCCCTCCCCGCCGGCTATCTCTGTACACCATACTCTCGTTTTCTGGAACTGGGGAGGCAGTAAGCCAAGATGCCCAGTATAACATCTGCCAGTTACTGTTTCCGGCGATAGTGCCTGACTGAACCATCCTATGGTTACTTCCCAGAAGAGCCCATTTCCTGATTAAGCAGAACGGATTCAGTGGAAAAGGAGGGGCATCCTAGTCGCTTTGTTTCTTTAGAGATCCTCAGTCACAAACCTCAGCACATCCTGGAAGGTCACTTTCAGCACCTCAGAATGCGGCGCTGGGAGTCTCGCATGCCTTCCTGGCTTTGTCTTTTATGGAGACTTTTATACCTTAGCTCACAGCTTAAGCTTTGCAACTGAGTTCTCTAGAGAGAGGGGACCACAGGCTGTGACTATAACATAATCTGAGACTGATGTTAAAAGGGTTTTTCCCTAATGACCCTGGCACTTATCCACTTAGCAACAGATAATACCACTGAAAACCATAAGAGAATGGCAGGATTTATGTATTTATTTGCTGTAAACCGTCTTTCTACCAGTCAAGATGGTTACAGCAAACTCAGGGCAAAAAACATTATAACTTGAACGGTACAGGTGCACATTACAAGGAGCATATGTTAAGATAGTCAACATCAATGCTTTAAAACTAACTACAGGGCATCATCATATGTACATGAGTGTGCTTTTCCTTATTTCGTGTTTGGTCCATAGTATTCTAGGAATAACAGAGTCTTTAGGTTTTTGTGGAAGTCTGGATGGAGCAGGTGCGTTCCTTTACATTATCTGCATATTGACAATCTTCACTCCACCATCTGGATAACTTAAGGACAGCCAAAACTTTGTAAACACTACAAAGAAAAGTGCTATTAGTAGGAGATTTAAGTCTGCCAGATGTTGATTGGCACATCCCTGCTACAGTGTCATCTAGAAGTAAGGAAATCCTGGATTCTCTACACGGAGAACTATTCAGGCAACTGGTAACAGAATCCACATGGGAGAGGGCAAATTTGGACTTAGTGTTTACAAATGGGGAGAGCGTTTCTGATGTTGTGTTGGGTGATCCTCCACCCAGTGTACAGTGGCAGCCAAGAAAGCAAATAGAATGCTAGGAATCGAGAATAAAACCAAGGACATTGAATGCACCTTGAATACTGTGTGCAATTCTGGTCACTGTATCTTAAAAAGGATATAGTATTATTAGAAATACAGAGAAGAGCCACCAAAATGGTAAAGGGGATGGAAGGATGCCCCCTATGAGGAGTGGCTTAAAAGGTTAGGGCTGTTCAATCTGAAAAAGAGACAGCTGAGGGGAAATATGATAGACGTCTATAAATTAATGAATGGAGTGGAACGGGTAAACGTAGATTGGTTGTTTATGCCATCAAAAAGTAAAAAGACTAGAGAACATGCAATGAAGCTACAGAGTAACCCATATAAGACTAATAAGAGGAACAAGCAGGAAGTCAATCCTCACATATGGATGACGGCGCCAATGGAGCCCTTGTGGAAGCATCTCCCATCTTTCAAAGAAAGCTTTTGGAAGATGCCACCACAGATGCATGGCTACCCTTCCCGCCCAAGTGTGCCATCTTACTCAGTCTTCTTTTTTCTGCGGAGTCCTTCAGACATCTGTCTGATTTCCCCCAGAAAAAGTTGTGGTTTTTTTCTTGACCTGAGTTTCAAACTCTCTCCAGTTGTGCACCGCTACTCTTCCCGCCACCCGAACCTGCTGCCCTGGCATCGAGTCTCAGGTCCCTTCATTTTTTCCTGCCTTTTGGTGGCTTCGCACCCTTTTTTCTCCCAACTGGCAACACCGCGGGTCTTTGACCTCACTGAGGTATTTTATTCCCCCATAGTTACCAGCGTCTTTAAGAAGAGTGATCGGTGTGCCAAAGATAATGTTCCTCGCCGACACACATGACTGCTGCCTATGCTGCCTAAGGCCGGACCATGTCCCTATGGCTTGCAATCTTTGCAAAAAGATGTCCACCAAGGCCTTCAAGAGCCATCAGCAGCAGCATGACAAGTTCTTCCTGGAGTCTCCAGCTCTGAAGGCCAAGGCCCCCTCTGAAGCTGCGGAATCCCATGGCACCACTGTGGACCCCGGTCAACACCATGGCACTTCAGAAAGGGGGTCTCCCTTGAGGGAACACAAGAAGAAGAAACCCTCGAAGGCAGCATCTCTGGATGGCTCCGATGGGTCAGGTAAGCTCCAGGTCAGGTCCCACAGTCCACAACGGCTGTCAGAGGGATCAGAGCAGGAGCGGCCTACCAAAATCGCCAGAAAGGGGTCAACTACAGATCAGTCTCAGTCGCCAGAGCTTATCCTCATTGAGGACTCCCCTTTGGGGAACCAGAGCCAGGCCTGAGTTCCTCGATGCCCCCGCCAATGGCTGCGGAGCCTTCTGGACTCAAATCCAGGACGACGGCCCCGGAGCACAGTCTGACTGCCTTCATGGACCAGCAGTGGGCGTTGCTGTCCAGTACTATCAGTTCCTCCGCCCAGACCACATGGCCCTTGATGTCTAGAACTTCCCCGGTGGCTGAGCCGATCTTTGAGACCATACAGCCTCGAGTCGATCCTCGACCTAGGTCTCACTTCAGGTCCCTCTAGATGGGATTGAGGTCTTCCCCGGCTAGCACTCATGGCACCAGCCGCAGGGTATCTGTGGGACGCGGGCAGGGCTCTGGCCCTGACCCTGTGAGCCATCCTTCCCTTGAATCTTCCTCCAACTATTTGTAGTGGGAGACCGAGGATAAGGAGTCCCTGGACATCTGATGCCACTGCGATGTCCCCTCGAACTCGCCACCCTCTGAGCCTCGACATCAGTCCCTGTCCGAGGATACGGCATTCCTCGACCATGTGGGATGCGTCAAAAACTCTCACATTCCTGATTGAATCAGAGGAGGACCCTTGGATGTAGGAATTAGAAATCCTCCAGTATGAGGCCCCACTGAGGGAATTGCTCACAGTACCCATCCCACCCATCCTGGAATGGCTAATGCTCTGTATGTGGGAGACACTGGCATCGGTGCTGGTGGTGAGCAAGCAGCTCAGCTCAATTTATAGGGTCCACCGTAGCCCGGGCTTCCAGAAATCACAGCTGCCGCACAACTCCATGGTGGTGGAGTCGGCCCTGCGTTGGCTCAAGAGCCAGAAGATGCACTCCTCAATGCTCCCCAGGAAAGGAGGCCTTCGGCAGATGCTCATCAGCTGGATCCAGGCCTACCAGCTGTACATGGGTATGTACCTGAGAGACCTGGAAAAGGAATTTGCCGGGTTCTTGGCTGGGCTCTCCGAGGAACCCCTGCAGCAGTTCAGGAACCTGTCCAAGGCCATCTGTGAGTGCTCCAAATTCATGACTCTTCAGAAAGGGGGTCTCCCTCAGTGTTCTCCGCTCTGTTATTCAATATATATTTACAACCAATCTGTCAATTAATTAAACAATTTAAGATTGATTATTCCATATATGCTGATGACATAATGCTCTTTTTTTCTTTCACCATAACTTCCCCTAACTTCAGGCCTTTAATTGATTGCTTCAAGAAAATTGCTTCCTGGCTTAAGGACGTTGGTCTGAACATTAACTACAAAAAAACTGAAGTGTTAATTATTGCCAGGAATCAAAACTACAAGCCACCACAAAACATTTCATTTGATGATGTTTATTTATTTACATTCTTTTATATACCGTGCTATTCTGCATCAGTGCGGTTTACATTGAACAAACTGAAATTACATTGAACAGGGCATTATAACTTGGAGATAACTATTTTACAGGGAACAAGGGCAATGGAGGGTTAAGTGGCCACATATAAACTACTGTAATAGTCTATTCCACAGCCTGCCAAAAATATCTCTATACCCGCTCATCTTGGCTCAACATGCAGCTGCACAAATTATCAGCAACTCACGTTGGATAGATCACATTACTCCAATCTTATATGACTTGCATTGGCTTCCCATACAAAGTAGGATAAAGTACAAATTGCTGATGACCACCTTCAAGATCATCAGGAAAATGGCCCCTCCCGCTCTCTCTCAGCTAATCATTGTTACACCTAATTCCCGCCAAAGAAGAGTTCAGTTGGACAATATGCTCAAAACCCCTACAGAATTCCGTAACACCAAGCAATGCACTAGCAATAGAGCATTTGAATAGATATCGCCAACACTCTGGAATTCTCTTCCAATGAGCCTTTGTAAAATTACTGATCTATCCTCATTTCATTCCCATCTCAAAACTCATCTCTTTACTGAACACTTTGGACACAATTTTAACACATCTTACTCTCAACCATCTGACGCAGACCAACATAAGTAGCCTCTCTCCTCTTCCACTAAGCTGAATTGCGAACTCAACCATTAATTGTATATAGGTTATTTTGTTAGAATCATGTAAATTTTTTGATAGAATGTTTCAGCACCTGTTATTTGATTAATTGTTCAATGTATCTGTTGTTTTAACTGTAAACCGCTCTGATTACAAGATATTGCGGTATAAAAACCTCACAAATAAATGGCTCCTGCAGCCTATGATGGCTTTGAGTCAGCGATTAGAGTAGCCACGGCGGGCATCAGTGCCCAATGCCAGGCTTGACTACAGTCTTCCGACCTTGAGCAATGGGTTCAGGACATGCCAAGGGGAGAACCTCTTTTGCAAACCTATGATGGGAAAGGCTGCCAAGTTGGAGACCGAGTTCATGATGAGGACCAGATTCTCCAAGAGGAAAAGGGCTGCTTACAAAAGCTACCCACATTTTTCAGACCTCCCCAGCTCCCCAGCAGGGCCATCAGGCAAGACCCTCATAAGCAGAAGGCTCCCAGGCCCTGGCTCCAGCCCAGCCCAGCCAAGGGGGAGCTTTTGATTCCTTGAGCATAGCCTCTCTACCCCAAGGAAGACAGCAACCCACAGGAGGACACATAATGCTGTTTGCCCACAGGTGGCCAGCCATCATCACTGATTCCTCGGCACTCCAGGTGGTCAAGGAGGGCTGCCTCCTCCATCTGGCTCAGACACTTCCTCCTTTCTTCCCAGGAGAGTCCCCCAGGTATCTCCTTCACTGGGACCTCTAATTGAAAGAACTCGCAGGCCTTCTCGAAGACAAAGCGGTAGAACAAGTACCCCATCATCTCAGGGTCAAGGGGTTCAAATCCAGGTATTTCCTCGTGCCAAAAAGGACAGGGGGCCTAACACCCATCCTGGACCTGCACAACCTGAACAAGTTCCTGGTGAGGGAGAAGTTCAAGATGCTCTCCCTTGCACCATTGCTGCTTACCTCCAGCAGGGAGACTGGCTATGCTCCATGGATCTGAAGGATGCCTATATCCACATCCTCATTCACCCCAGCCACAGGCAGTACCTTCACTTCATGGCAGGGGGCAGTCACTACCAATACAGGGTACTACCCTTTGGCCTGGCCTCTGCTCCCAGGATCTTCACCAAATGCCTGGCAGTAGTAGCCACCTTCCTCCATCTCCATGGGGCTTTGTCTTCCCCTATCTGGATGACTGACTCATAAAAGGAGACACGGCCACAGAGGTGCAGCAAGCCACTGCACGCACCTTCCAGGTCCTGCAACATCTGGGGTTCATGATAAACTACCCCAAATCCCACCTGTTCCCGACGCAATGTCTAGAGTTCATAGGAGCAAGGCTGGATATTCTTCAGGCAAAGGCCTTCCTTCTGCTGGACCAGGCAGACATTCTCAGGGCACTGCCAGAGATGTGCAACACTATCCCTCGGTCTCAGCTTGGCTTCTACTGCGCCTACTTGGACACATGGCCTCGACAGTCCATATCACCCCAGATGCTCATCTGCACATAAGGGCTGTTCAGTGGTGCCTTCTGGACCATTGGACACAGGCCATGGGCCATCTCAAAGACAGAGTCTCAGTGACCCATCAGCTGGCACGGCCTCAGAGGTGCAGCAGGCCATCGCATGCACCATCCAGGTTCTGCAACACTTGGGCTTTGTCATAAACAACCCCAAGTCTCACCTCCTCCCGACACAGTGTCTGGAGTTCATTGGAGCAAAGATCAATACTCTTCAGTCAAAGGCTTTCTTGCCCATGGACCGAGCCAATCATCTCAGGTCTCTAGCTCAGGATGTGCAATACCGTCTCTTGGTGCCCAGTCCCAGCTTCTCCTGCACCTCCTCGGGCACATGGCCTCCACGGTCCATGTCACCCCATACGCTCGCCTCCACATGAGGGCGGCACAGTGGTGTCTCCAGGACCAGTGGTCTCAGGCCACGGGCCACCTCTGAGACAGAGTTTCTGTGACCCGCCAATTGGTGGATTCCCTGGTGTGGCAGCAGTTGTTCCAGCATCTTGGGCATGCCTTTTCAGACCCCAACCCCCTCAAGGGTCCTCACCACGGATGCCTCCCTGCTTGGCTGGGGAGCCCATGGCGGAAATCTTCACACCCAGGACAGATGAGGGTGCACAGCAGATCAACCTCCTGGAGCTCCAGGCCATACACCTCGCCCTGAGGGTCTTTTGTCACCACCTGCATCACCAGCCGGTGCTAGTCCAGGCGGATAACCAGGTGGCGATGTTCTATGTGAACAAAGAGGGGGGCACGGGGTCTCATAGCCTTTGCTGGGAGGCACTGGTCCTCTGCTCGTTTGCAGTCCAACAGGGTATTTTCCTGTGGGCAGTGTACCTACCAGGTCAGGACAACCTGCTGGCTGACAGGCTCAGTAGAGTTCTCCAGCCGCACGAGTGGCAGCTGGACCCCAGGATAGCCAGTTGGCTTTTCTGGCTCTGGTGGGAACCCATGATGGACTTGTTCACCAGCCCGGACAACTTTCAGTTGCCCTGCTTCTGCTCCCGACAGGCCCACCCCTTCAGGGTGGCAGCAGATGTGTTCCTGGTCTCATGGTTGGAAGGCCTCCTGTACGCCTTCCCTCCTATGCCGCTGATTGCCAAGACCTTGTTCAGAACCCTCCGCGAAAGGGCCTTGCTCATCCTGATAGCTTCTCGGTGGCCCAGGCAACCGCGGCTCCTGCCACTTCTACAGTTGACGGTGGAGAACCCCATTCCTTTGGGGACTGCCCCAGGACTCCTATCTCAGGAGGGGGGCTCTCTCTTGCACCCCAACATGGGGTCCCTGTTGCTGACAGTGTGGCTGCTAAGAGGGTGACTCTGGCCCCTTTCAACCTTCCGGTTGAGGTGGAGGATATTCTGCTGGCCTCTCACAAGGCCTCTCCTAGGAAGGCTTACGCCCTCAAATGATGCAGGTTCTCTATTTGGTGCGCCGAACATGGAGCTGTTCCTTTCTCCTGCCCAGTGGCTCTGGTGTTACAGTACCTTCTCCACCTCTCCCAGTCTGGGCTCCAGTCTAACTCCATCCGAGTACACATTAGTGCCCTGGTGATGCACCACAATCCAGTGGATGGTAAGCCCCTCTCAGTCCAACAGTTGGTGCCCCATTTCCTTGGCGGCCTGCTCTTATCGAAGCCCCCAGTTTGCCCTCTGGCAAACGAATGGAACCTCAACGTAGTGTTGGGGCAGCTCACTCGCCGGCCCTTCGAACCTCTGGCTACCTGTCACCTTTGCTACCTCTCTTGGAAGGTGCTTTTCCTGGTCGTGCTTACCTCCGCTCATAGAGTTAGCAAGCTTCAGGCCCTTGTGGCAGAGGCACCCTATACCAGGTTCTACAAGAACAGAGTGGTGCTTTGCACGCGCCCCAAATTCCTGCCGAATGTGGTGTCGCCCTTCCATCTCAACCAGGAAGTGGTGCTCCCTACTTTCTTTCCAGGACCTCACTCCAGTCAGGCGGAGATGGTCCTTCACACCTTGGACTGTAAGACATCCTTGTCCTTCTATATCCAATGCACTCAGGGCCACCGCAAAGCTTCTCAGCTTTTCATCTCCTATGACCCCAGTAGGCTGGGTGAGGTGGTGACCAAGCGTACGCTGTCCACCTAGATGACGGATTGTATCGCCCTCGCTTATGAGCAGGTGGGGCTCCCACTGGAAGGCCGTGTCACAGCGCACCATGTCAGGGCCATGGCGGCTTCAGTGGCAAACATGCACTCTGTCCTGATGGTGGACATCTGCCAGGCTGCCACCTGGTCTTCAATCCATACCTTCGCAGCCCATTACTGCCTGGAAAGTGAGTCCTGACTGGACAGTGCCTTTGGCCAGGCTGTGCTCCGTAAACCTTTTGGGGTTTAGGCACCTCCTGCCCTCTGAGCCTTCTGTGTTCAGGCTACCAGAGTGCTGGTTCATCGGACACAGGGGTCCTATTGTGGTCTGTGGACATGGACTCATTTGCTGCTGCTTGTGGCTCCGTATGAGGGAGCCCTATTTTGCTATGGACTTTCGGTAGCCTGTAGCTGAGGAGTCCCATATGTGAGGACTGATTTCCTGCTTGTTCCCGGAGAAAGTGTAGTTACTCACCTGTAATAGGTGTTCTCCGGGGACAGCAGGATTTAGTCCTCACAACCTTCCCTTCTCCCCTTGGAGTTGCTCCTTTACCATCTTTTATTTTTGCCGTCTTTTAGCTATGACATTTGACAGTGAAAAAGTTAGAATGTCACTCAATGTTCATCATCAGGATTTAGATATCATCCAGCCAGATATCTTCTTTATCAACTCACTCATGTTTGTAATGTATTCTCTCTTATTTTGAAGAGTGTTGAGAATGGGTCATTGATGCAAATGGGCACATTAGTTTGACATTTTAATGTCTTAAAACAGTGCCATTAAGTCTGAGACCTTCTCTTACACTCACTGTATATGATAAATTGATTGGCATAGATTGAAAAAGAGTTCTGACCATAAGAGTGAGTTGATAAAGAAGATATCTGGCTGGATGATATCTAAATCCTGATGATGAATATTGAGTGACATTCTAATTTTTTGACAATTATATCACTCAGGGAAATAGACAAGTTTTTAGTTGTTTCATGACATTTGACTGAGCAAGATGGCACCCTTGGGCGGGAAGAGGACCGCGCATGCATGGTGGCATCTCCCAAAGGCTTTCTTTGAAAGATGGGGGGGGGATGCTTCCGTGAGTAATTATGCTTTCCATGGCGTAAATGCACAGGAGGAGATCCACTTTCAACTGAAAGAAAGCTCTGCAACAAGGGGTATAGGATAAAGGTGAAACGGGGTAGACATTGGGGGTAATCTCAGGAAATATTTCTTTATAGAAAGGATGGTGGATATGTGAAACATCTTCCCAATAGGGGTAGTAGAGATGAGGACTGTATCTCAATTCCAGAAAGCATGAAACAAATATAGAGAGTCTTGGAGGAAGAGGAAGAAATTGTACAGCTTAGTCATTCTTATTTATATTCTCTTATATACTGTGCTATTCTGCATCAGTGCTGTTTACATTGAACAAACTGAAATTACATTGAACAGGGCATTATAACTTGGAGATAACTATTTTACAGGGAACATGGGCTATGGAGGGTTAAGTGGCTTGCCCAAGACCACAAGGAGCACCTGTGGGACTAGAAACCCCAGTCCTTCCGGCCCAAGGTTGCTGTCCTCTAGTGGGATTTGAACCCCTGACCTTCCGGCCTGAAGTACCTTGCCCCAACCGCTAGGCCACTCCTCCACTCCACTTATGGATGGACAGACTTGATAGACTGTACAGTCTTTATCTGCTCTCATTTTTTGAGTTTCAATGTGGAAAAACACTGGGATCACAACCCTAAGAGAATAATGATCACCTGGGATACTCGCATTCCGATCAATAAAAAGATGGGTGAAAAGAAACAGAACAGAGTGGTAAAGCAGAAAGACGCCAGGAACAGCATAGAAGTGTTGGTTCCAAGCAATTATTCTGTGTATTGGGTGGAGAAAGAGAACTTCTTCAAGTACCAGGAAATGTGGCCTTGGGCTTTGTAGCGTAAGGCAAGTCACTTAATCCTCTATTGCTTTAAGTACAAACTTACACGCCAATACAGAAAGCTAGCATGGTCTTTAAGCACTGATCACGCCACGTTTAAGCACATTTTAAATGCAAAAAACAACGGACGTGCGTGTAAACACAGATGGAAAAACTACTGCCAAATTAACACCATGAGTATTTAAATTGTAGGAAAATGATCCGCACATAATACCCTGATATGCAAATCATGGCTACACCTGATACAGAGACAGGCATAGAGGATTTTGCAACCAGCCATAGAGCCAATATTTTTACTGCAGGGCCTGAGGTGACTTAAACTTCTAATGTGTGCCCCAGACAGTATTTTGATAGCACCAGAGGCTTTCCCCAATGCCTAGATCATCTCCTCCTCAGATGATCAGACATTGGACAAAGCTCCGATGCCATCAAAATGATGAAATCAAATCCCTGGTGGCCCAGCAACCCCAATCCCTCCACCCAACAGTATTTTGATGGCATCAGGGATGATTGTGGCATCGGGAAAACCCCCGATGCCATCAAAATACTGTCAGGGGCCAGTGCCCTGACAGAAAGTCATTATCTACTTTAGACAAAGGTTAAAGAGCTAATCGGATTGCTCCATGCAAAAGCCCTTAACCCACACAGATAGCACTCACCCTCGATATATTCATATATAAACTTGTACATAGTTTGCACACGGTTTGGTATTATATTGCACTATTTACTCTATATTTAATATGATGTTCCTTGTAAATAAGTTCTGTGATATCTCAATGTTCCATGTAAAACAAACTTGCTTTGTTAATTGTTGTTAACTGTAAACCGCAACTGAACTTTGGAAGATGCGGTATAGAAAATATGAATAAATAAATAAAATAAATAAAAAAGTGACTACCTGGTGGACTAGTGGCCCCTGTACCCCCCACCACCACTAAACTAAAGCCCCCAGGTAAGTGAAACATTAAATACCTTTATGGAAATGGGTAAAAGGGGCAGCATATGGAAAGCAGTGTGTATAAATGCTCGGAGCATGGGAAATAAGATCCCAGATGTTGAGGCTTTAAGGGGAGTGGCTGACTTGGATTTTGTGGCAGTAACAGAGATATGGTTTACGGACAACCATGACTGGGATGTAACTATACCAAGCTATTCAGAAAGGATAGGGTAGGAAGAAGGGGAGGAGGAGTGGCACTATATGTAAAAAAAAAAAAATTAAAGCTTTGGAACTATAGAGCTTAAAAGGGAGAGAGGAGGCATTGTGGGTTAAACTAGAAAGAGGGAAAGAGAAATCTATTTGCATTGGTGTGATATACAGACTTCCCTCACAAGAGGAAGAGGTGGATGGAGAGTTAATTGAAGACATACGCAGCATTGCTAGGAAAGGGGAAGTGCTACTGATAGGAGATTTCAATATGCCAGATGTTGATTGGCACATTCCTGCTGCAGTATCATCTAGAAGTAAGGAGATCCTGGATTCTCTACAGGGAGAACTAGTCAGGCAACTGGTAACAGAACCCACATGTGAAGGGGTCATACTGCACTTGGTGCTTACCAAAGGTGAAAGTGTTTCTGATGTTATAGTGGGGGATCATTTTGCATCCAGTGATCATCAGATGGTGTGGTTCAGTATTAGGACTAGGGTTGCAAAAATCCATTCAAAAGTGAGGGTCTTAGACTTTAGGAAAACTAACTTTGCTAAGATGGGCCAATACCTCAGGGAATTGATAGCGGGATGAGAAAAGCTGGGTGATGTAGAAAAACAGTAGGCAAAACTGAAAGGGGATATTTTAAAGGCAACCAACCTTTTTGTTACTCAACGTGTAATCAAACTCTGGAATTTGTTACCGGAGGATGTAGTAAAAGCTGTTAGTGTAGCGGGTTTAAAAAAGGTTTGGACAAATTCCTGGAGGAGAGGTCCATAAACCATTATTAAAAGGGACCCAGGATATCACTGCTTGACCCGATACAAGCATTGAAGAGCCTATGCCTTTGGGGAAACTGCTAGGTACTTATGACCTAGATTGGCCACTGTTGGAAACAGGATACTGGGCTTGATGGACCTTGGTCTGACCCAGTCTGGCATATCTTATGTTCTTGGAGGTAAAAGGAAAAGGAGACCGCTTTGGTTTTTGAAAGAAATAGCTAAAAAGGTGAAGAAAAAGAGGGAGGCCTTCATGAAATACAAGAGATCACAGAGAGAGGAAGGCAGGCATCTATATTTGGAAAAACTTAGAGAAGCTAGGAAAGAAGTCAGGCAAGCAAAGATTCAAAAAGAGGAGGAAATAGCCAATGCAATAAAATGGGGTGATAAGACATTTTTCAGATATGTTAGTGAGAGGAGAAAGGGCAAAAGTGGTATTGTCAGACTCAAGGATGAAGGGGAGGAATATGTAGTAGCTGATGAGGATAAAGCGGAATTGCTTAACAAATATTTCTGTTCTGTGTTCACAGATGAAGAACCAGGAGCAGGACCTCAGAAAACACCCACAAACAGGAACAGAAGCAAGGGGCATCTTGGACAATTTTCAGAAGACTGTGTTCATGAGAAGCTATCTAAACTTAAAGTAGACAAAGCGATGGGTCCAGATGGGATGCATCTGAAAATACTGAGAGAAGTTGGGGACGTTCTAGCAGCTCCACTAACTGACCTTTTCAATGCCTCGTTGGAGTCGGGAGTGGTGCCAGAGGACTGGAGAGAGGCTCATGTGGTCCCTTTCTTCAAAAGCGGAAGTAAGGATGTGGTTGAAAACTACAGGCTGGTTAGTTTAACCTTGGTGATGAGTTAATTATTGGAAGCACTGCTGAAAGAGAAAATAGTGAAGTTTCTGGAGTCCAACTGATTACCGGATCCAAGGCAGCATGGATTCACTAGAGGCAGGTCTTGTCAGACAAATCTGATTATTTCTTTGACTGGGTGACCAGGGAGTTGAACCAAGAGAGCGCCCTAGATGTGGTGTATTTAGATTTCAGTAAAGTCTTTGACACCGTTCCGCACAGGTGACTTATAAACAAACTGAGCACCCTAGGGATGGACGCTAAAGTTACTGCTTGGGTAAGAAATTGGTTGAGTGGGAGACAACAAAGGGTTCAGCTAAATGGAGTTCACTCTGAGGAGAAGGAGGTTACCAGTGGTATGCCCCGGGGTTCTGTCCTTGGTCCGATTCTTTTTAACATCTTTGTTAGTGATATAGCAGAAGGGCTGTCAGATAAGGTTTGTCTCTTTGCGGATGATACCAAAATCTGCAATAGAGTAGACAGCCAGGAAGGTGTAGATAACATGAGGAGGGATCTAGCTAAGCTTGAAGAATGGTCTAGAATTTGGCAACTGAGATTTAATTTAAAAAATGCAAGGTCATGCATCTGGACTGCAGCAATCCAAGGGAGTGATATAGTATAGGGAGTGAAGTTCTTCTGTCCATAAAATTAGAGCGGGACCTAGGCGTGATTGTGTCTGATGATCTTAAAGTAGCTAAGCAGGTAAAAAAGGCAATGGCGAAAGCTAGAAGGATGCTTGGTTGCATAGGAAGAGGAATGGCCAGCAGAAGAAAGGAGGTGATAGTACCTCTGTTTAAGTCTTTGGTGCGACCTCATTTGGAGTATAGTGTGAAATTCTGGAGACCACACCTTCAAAATGATATAAACAGGCTGCAGTCAGTACAGTGGGTGGCTATTAAAATGGTTAGTGGTCTTCATTATAAAGCATATGAGGACAGACTTAAGAATCTTAATATGTACACCTTAGAGAAAAGGCGGGATAGAGGTGATATGATCGAGATGTTTAAATTCCTCCGTGGCATAAATGTTCAGGGAGAGAGCCTCTTTCGATTGAAAGCAAGTTCTGCTACGAGGGGACATGGGATGAGGGTGAAGGGAGATAGATTCAGGAGTGATATGCAGAAATCTTTCTTTATGGAAAGAGTGGTGGATCCGTGGAATAGTCTCCCAGTGGAGGTGGTAGAGATGAGGACAGTAACTGAATTCAAAAAAGCATGGGACCAACACAGAGGATCTCTAAAGGATAAAAGGGGGACTGTTGATCTTTTTCTGCCATCATGTTTCTATGTTTCTAACCTAGTGGTCTTGTGGCCCTTCAACCCCCCCCCCCTACCCCATATTAAAATGAACTAACCTGGTAGTCTAGCGGTCCCTAAATACATCACCCCCCCCCCCCACCTGATACCTTAAAATACATGGGAGCGCTGCCTATGCGCTCTCACTCTGAGTCTGCCGTCTTGAAAAATGGTGGTGCCTTGCCCTGCGCAGTGCATCCTTGGATGCACCGGGTAGGGTTAGACTGCCATATAATTGGACTGCCATATGATTTCAATCTCCCATCGTTACCTCAAAACCACGCAAATGCCTTCCTTGGTGCCATGGAAGAACTAGCACTCAAGCAAATCATCAATGAACCCACACATATAAAGGGGAATGTTCTTGATATGGTATTTGCTCCTCAGCCAGTCATCGATAATAACCACAATCTACCAATATCAGTCATTGATGTACCTTGGTCAGACCACAAATTGATTATTATCCAGATACCCATCAACAATGAGCAGCTGCAAAGAAGCCGAAACCCGAACAGCACATCACGAACATCCACAAGAAGCTTTCGCCCATTTAACAGGGAATACATCCTATCTGAGACCCAATCCCTCCTCAACAAAACCACGCCTGACCTTGAAGAACTGATCTCATCCTGGAACTCCAACTTAAATGCCATCTCACAACGCCTGAACTCCAACAACACAGCAAGGATGAAGAGAAGCTCTGCCCCGTGGTTTTCTCCTGAGCTGCGATCTTCTCTTACTCAACTGCGCAGACTTGAGCGCCGATGGCGCCGATCGCTCTCTACTGAAGATCAGACCGCCTACCGAACCCACCTCTCAATACATCGTGAAGCAATCACAACCAAAATGAAACAATATCACACCGACACCCTAAAGAGATCACTGAATAAACCACGTGACCTCTTCAACTTGGTCAAATCCCTCTCGAAGGAACCATCTCCTGAACATCACAGTGTGATTCACCCACAAGAATTCGCTAACTACCTGCAATCCAAGATCGTACAAACTAACAAGGTTTCAGCAATCCCGTACCAAGAACCAACGGGCCTAACCCCACTTGACAAATTCTCCACACCATCCACTAAATGCATTGAAGATACCATAGCATCCCTCAATACCTCCACTGCGCAGACTGATCCATGCCCAGCTTATTGGATTAAGGAGCTACGTGTTGTGTTCAGTCCTTTCATCACAAATCTAATGAACCTCTCCTTCACAACAGGATACTTCCCCACAACACTCAAGCAGACATCCATTAGGCCACTATTGAAAAACCCCAAGCTTGACCCGCGAAAGGTCGATTCTTATAGGCCAATAGCTAGTATTCCCCTCCTAGCTAAGATAACTGATAAAGAGGTACAACGGCAAATTCAAGATCACATAGACTCCGCAGCTCCCGTAGATCACTGCCAACATGGGTTCAGAGAATATCATGGAGTCGAGACCCTACTCACTAGTCTATTCAACGATATCATCACAGGCATTGACAACGTCCGACAAGGTTTTGTGCTCATCTTCTTAGACATCGCCGCTGCGTTCGACTCGGTGAGTCACGAAATTCTCCTCGGTAGACTGAAAGAGAAGGGCATCTGCAACTTTGCGCTAGGATGGTGTAAATCCTATCTGGAAGGAAGATGGCAATACGTGAAGTCTGGATCAGAAGAGTCTAAACATTTCCATCAAAACAGGGTGTACCTCAAGGCTCCTCGCTGTCCTCCCTATTATTCAATATTTACATGCAGCCCATCTGCAACATCATAAGATCATTCAACGTGAGCTGTTTGATATATGCAGATGACATTCTTTTATACATGCCGTTCTCTACAGCCCAAATGGACCTAGCACCAATGATAGACTGTTTCAACGCGGTCTCAGCGTGGCTCCAATCACAGAACCTACGCATTCAACATAAAAAGACAGAGGTGCTTTTCATCACCAGAGACCCCAACTTTACTCCTCCTTCCCATGTCAGTGTCAAGGAAGCTGACTTACAAACCAAAGAAACAATAAGATACCTTGGAGTTACATTGGACCAACGACTGGATATGAAACACCACATAAGCAACATAGTCAAAGCTGTATACTTCAAAATCCGCACGCTCAGGCATCTGCGCTCCCTGTTGGACCCAGACGACTTCCAGACCATATACCAAGCGCTAATCCTACCTCACTTCGACTTTGCGAATGCCATCTTACAAGGTCTCCCTCAATCCACACTGGCCCCATTACAGCTGGCTATGAATGCCGCAGCAAGGGTCCTATACGGAGCCTCCAGAAGTGACCACGTGACTCCCATTCTTAAACAGCTTCACTGGTTACCCATCCATGGGAGGATCATCTTTAAAACCCTACTCCTATCATTCAAGGCAATCAAGGGTATTTCATCCTCCTCCCTCACTGAACTTATTCACATGGTGCCCCCCAACAGATCCAGAAGATCAATAGCCGTAAACCTACTAATAACACCAAAGGCATTGTCGAAGTGCAACATGACAACCACAAACAGGGCGTTCAGTTTCTATGTCCCCAAATGCTGGAATGCTCTACCCCCTGACATTAGGGCTATTACCGACCTATCGCAGTTCAGGAAGGCACTCAAATACCACCTTTTCCTCCAATACTACCCAACCAGCAATGGCACCTAGGTATTCCCTCTGAAGAAGTGGCCCACTTGGAAACGACCCTTACTTTCATTATGATATTGTTATTCAATTCTAGCCGTGTAAATATCTCATGTATATAGTTTACCCCTGTTATCCAAGTTTTTACCCCTGTTCAATGTAAAACCAAACAGCTTGTTGTTATGGTCGTTGTGTTGTAATGTGAACCGCGCTGATGCCGAATAGTGCGGTATATAAGAAATTGTAATAAATAAATAAATAAATATAAAGTATAGTCTACCTTATATGGCACTCTGACCATCCTGTACATCCCAGAATGCACTGCACGAGGCCAGATGCTGCCATTTTTCAAGATAGCGTGCTCAAAGCAGGAGCACGTAGGCAGCGCTCCCGCTTATTTTAAGGTATCACATTGGAGAGGGTGGATTTAGGGGCTACTAGACCACCAGATTATTTTTTTTTAATTTTGGTTGTGGGTTTCAGGGACCACTAGAACACCAGGTTATTTTGTTTTAGTGAAAGTTGGTGGTACAGGGGCCACTAGACCACGAGGTAGTTGCTTTCTGTCGGGGCACTGGCCCTGACAGTATTTTGATGGCATCGGGGGGCTTTTCCTGATGCCGCGATTGTCCCTGATGGCATCAAAGTACTGTTGGGGCTGATATGCAAATTAGCCGTGCGGTGCTCGTTTCTCTGTGAGAGCATGCAAAGTAGTGCTGACTTCTTGTACGCATGCGTTTGGCTTGCTCTCCCAGTTTAACGTTGCGGTGGCTCGGTTGTATGTGCACGGTTACCGCATCCTTCATTTGCATTGCTATCCTTGTTGCATTGTGCGTTAAAAGGTGCGTTGTTGGGCACATAAAAAGTTGATTCAGTGCGCATCTAGCACTGGTTTTCTGCATCGCCCTTTTAGATTGTAAGCTCTCTGGGGACAGGGAAATATTTGTGTACCTGAATGTAACTTGCCTTAAACTACCACTGGAAAGGCGTGAGCTAAATACTAATAAATAAATAAAAATAACCCTCCACGGACAGGGAAATACCTACTGTACTTGATTGTAACTAGCCTTGAACTACTACTGGAAATGTCTGCGCTAAATACTAAAATAAGATGTAGTCGGCAACTAAGGAAATTTGGTGGAAAGTTAGAGATATTGCCCATCATATTGGGAGCTGCAGGCCTGATTAAGAGGAATTTCCCAGCACACTTTGATAAATTACCCATACATGTAACATCTTAGGAACTGCAGTGGGAGGCTCTTTGGCACGATGCAAGTACTGTGCTGAACATTAGCAGTAAATTTGAGAGACTGCGATCATACTCTGCATATCTTGGCTTAAGAGTAAGATTCACTGCTGTCAAGGTATGAGCAAAATTCACCAACTTGGAGAAATTGCCCCCTGAGCATCTTCTGTGCTATCTGTGGCGGAGAGGTCGGTGCTGCAGGAGCTGATGGTCATCCACTGTCGACATTTATTTACTAGTATTTGCCACACGTCCTTTATCTTGCATTAGTGGGAGGAGTGGCCTAGTGGTTAGGACAAGGTACTTCAGGCCAGAGGGCCGGGGGTTCAAGTCCCACCTGGGGACAGCAATCTCAGGCCGGAGGGACTGGGATTTCTAGTCCTATAGGCACTCCTTGTGGTCTTGGGCAAGCCACTTAACCCTGCATTGCCCATGTTCCCTGTAAGTATTAGCGTATGTGTGTAATATCCCCTCGTGTTAAATGTATCTCCCAATTGACCGCTTTGACCCGGTGAAAAGCAGGATATAAATACAGCTAAATAAAATAAATAAATAAATTACAAAAGAACATCAGCCATCTGAGTCAACAATAAAACTGTCTAATAAACCCCAATAATGCTGAAGGAGTGCTGAAACAGGGGTGCATGGGTTTGCTGGAAGGTGATAATACTTATAATCCGTATTCCTATAGCATCCCTTGGCATACACAGCACTGTACAGTGGTGCTTTGTAATCTATGTGGCTACCTGCAGCAACTTGCCAGAGGTCACACAGTATATCAGTAGCAGACGTAGGGTTTGATCCCTGGCTACTAGGCCACTTCTGCTCTTCAAAGCATTGGGAGAAGAGATTATGGGTTAAATGCATACATTTTCGGTGTGTTTGAAAGCTATCAGGAAGCTTAGAAAAAAGGTTTTGTTCAGTGTTTGATTCCTGCTCTCCCCCCACACCTTAGATTCATAGCAGTTGCCCTGAGGAAATATTTTCAAGGGTGGGGCAGAACCTCTGACCAAGATGAATTAATGAACGGAGTGGAACGGGTAAACGTAGATTGATTGTTTACGCTATCAGAATATAGAAAGACTAGGGGACATGCAATGAAGCTACAGGGTAAACTATTTAAGACAAATAAGAGAAAATATTTTTTCACTCAACGTGTAATCAAACTCTGGAATTTGTTACCGGAGGATGTAGTAGAGGCCGTTAGTGTAGCTGGGTTTAAAAAAGGTTTGGACAAGTTCCTGGAGGAAAGGTCCATAAACCATTATTAAGAAGGGACCCAGGATATCAATGCTTGACTCAGTACAAGCATTGTGGAACCTGTGTCTTTTGGGGAAACTGCTAGGTACGTATGACCTAGACTGGCCACTGTTGGAAACAGGATACTGGGCTTGATGGACCTTGGTCTGACCCAGTATGGCAGTTCTTATGTTCTTATGCCTTGCAGCGATGTTCTGTAGTTCTGTGTCTCTCAAAGCTATAAAACAGCACAAATTCAATAAAACATAGTATAGCTTTAAACTACCAAAAGAACTATTAAAGGTAAAGCAAACATGGGGGAACAAGAAATTAGAGCTCCCCCCTGCATGCTTCATAAAGAAAGCAAGCCCTAGGTAAAGCGAGCTGTGCTGTTAGAATGGAGAAGTCAGTACAGTGGTTAAGCCAACCCGAACAGTTCAGCAGAGGACCAGTGTGTTCTAGTGCTACCACTACTACCTATTTATATAGCGCTACAAGGCATACGCAGCACTGTACAGAGACATAGAAGACCCCATCCCGGCTCCTAAGAGCTGACAGTCTAATCAAGACCGACAACACAGCAACTGGGGACTAGGCTATATCTAGGGGCATGGTAAGGAAATACATAGGAGGTGAACAGGACACTAGGGAGGTCAGGATCGAAGCAGGGAGTGCCAGTGCTGACGAGATGCAGTTGAGACTCCGGAGCGCAGAGAAGTTATAACAAGGGCCACGCAGAAGAGGCAGAGGTGCGGAGGCCAGGGACAGCACATGATGCTGCAAGAGAAAAGGGAAGAAAGATGAGTCCTGCAGCCTGGGCAGAGTAACGCCAGTTGGAGCAGAGCAGCTGGAGCGCAAGGAAAGTGTGGAGACAGAGAGAGGAAGCATGACAAATGCACAAAGCTCAGAGGGCAACTGGCTGCCCTGCCCGAGTAGTGGCTCTTAGGAAGGACTCGGTGGTCTTAATATTATAATTGAGCCTGGCAAGATAGAATACATGATGCAGACAAAAGCTGCTGCAAGATTACAACAACAAAAAGAAATGAGAAAAAAAGAAAATATAAAGGAACAAAAATATACATGTGATAGAAAGGAAAAAAGAAAAACAAGAAAAAGACAGTAAAACAACAGCAGATCCCACAGACTAGCTGCAGAGAGGAGAGCTAAACAGCAGCAGCAGAAGGAGAGACCAACTAGCACTACTTCAACCCAGTCCCAGGCAACAGCCAGGGGAAAAGACAGGCTTCAGCGGGGAAGACCTAGCAAGTTTAAGAGCCATCAACACTTCACCATTGCTATTTGCATGGAGTCCAATTGAGGCCAGACGTCGAAAGTGATGAGGTTCTGCGAGAGTGCTCCTTGATGCTGCCCCGATGGGAGGAGAGCTCATCGTCTAAAACATCGGAGGGGCATTGATAGCCTACTGAGAGCAGAGACCAAGCCACCAATACTCCTTACAGTTATCAGCTACATCGAGTTAAGTTGCTGCAAGCCCTCAGCCTTCAGAATTGGCAACCATTGAGAAGTGCCTTCTGCAAGCTCTTGAGGAGTGCATCGCAGTGCTTTTGGTGGTGCAGTACATGGGATTCTCAACATTGGCCACCATGCAGCCAATCCTCGAGAAACACGCCTGGCCTGCTGGAAATGCATTGACATTGGGGCATCGAAGGGCCCTGACGCTGGTGTCTGCCCAGCCGATGTCCCTCTCTAGTGTCTCAGG
Organism: Ichthyophis bannanicus; assembly: GCA_033557465.1. Classification (NCBI taxonomy): domain Eukaryota; kingdom Metazoa; phylum Chordata; class Amphibia; order Gymnophiona; family Ichthyophiidae; genus Ichthyophis; species Ichthyophis bannanicus. The sequence goes on from CM066031.1 coordinate 1,900,724,715, forward strand.
GTCCGATGCACCCTCGAGATCTAGAAGAGCGCTGGTGCATCATCACTCCCGAAGGAGCTTCCTATGCCCTCGGACTAGGAGAAAGCTCCAGGCAGAGACTCAGAAGTACTTCGACTTCCTCTCTGAGTCTGAGTCAGAAGTATGGATGACAGATGTGGAATCGGAGGACCTGTCGGAGGGCAGGTCTCCTGAGCTCCCGTCACACCCTTCTCTTTCTCAGGAGTGGTGCAGTTCCCCTCCTGAGGACATGACCTTCCAAGATTTTGTGAGGGATATGACAAAGACCATACCATTTTCTTTGGAGACTGAGAATGAGCCAGGACAGAAGAGTTGCAGATCCTGTAGTACTCCTCAGCCCCTAAGGAAGTGGTGACAGTGCGTCCTGCAGAGGGTACAGATAAGAATGTGGGAGAATCCTTCACTGTACCTCCAGTCAGTAGAAGGCTTTATGCCATGTACCAAGTTCAGAAGGCTCCTGGATTCGAGAAGCCTCACCATTCTTTGGTGGTCAAATCCACCCTAAAGAGGTCTACCAAGACTCATTCCTCTGCACCCCCAGGGAGGGAGGCTGAGACATTGGGAGAAAGTATTTTCAGAGCTCCATACTAGTAGCCCACATGGCCTCTTACGATCTCTACATGAGCATGTTCTTGAAGAACACCATGTGTGATCTTGCCGAGCTGTCTCAGTTTCTTCCTCTAGAGAAATTGGAACAGTATCAGTCCCTAGTGGCTCATGGCAAGGACTGCTTGAAGTTGATGGTCCGGGAGACCTATGACATCTTCAAACGGCATCAAGAGCTTCTGCCTTAGGTATTGGCACCTGAAGACTTGCTTGGCTCCAATCTTCAGGCCTGTAACAATCAGTGCAGAACAAGCTTGCTGACGTGCTGTGCCATGGAGAGAATCTCTTCAGGGAACAGATCGAAGAGAAGGCTGGCTTCATAGAAAAGCAGCACATTACCCTGCGTAATCTCTCAAGGTGCATGCCCAAGCCGGCCTCCTATCACAGGGGGTACCAAGTGGGGGACAGAAAAAGACCTGTTACTCTCGTAGGCATAGGTACTTTCCTGGGCCCCAAACCCCCCCCAGCCCAAACAGATTCCTCTCTAACAGCAGCATTGGGAGAAGCCTCAGAAGGCCCTTCCAGCTACTCAGCCAAAACCTGGGGCAGGGTTTTGACTGGTTCCTTCGGAGCATAGCCACTCTTCCAATAATTGCAATAGGAAATCCTCTGGTTGGGGGAAAGCTCACTCTTTTTGCCCAAAGGTGGCCCCTCATAACCTCAGACTCATGAATTCTACAGATCATCCAAAGCAGTTACAAACTACATTTATTGGAACTACCACCAAATTGCCTCCGAGGGTGCATCATCTCAATCCTCTGCATCAGTAACTGCTTCAAAGAGAAATCACCACCCTCTTGTCAGATCTCACAATCGAGTTCATGCCACCAGAGCAAAGAGGTTGGGGTTTTTATTCTAGATACTTCCTGATCCCCAAGAAAATGGTAGGGGATATCATCCCATCGTAGACCTAAGAGATCTGAACATGTACTTGGTAAAGTAAAAGTTCAAAAAGATTTCCCTAGGCACCCTGCTTCCTTACTTTCAAAAAGGAGATTGGCTATACTCCCTAGAACTGAAGGATGTGTATACCCACATACAGATGCATCCTGGGGGAGGGGCAACACTTCCAGTACTTAATGTTGCCTTTTGGCCTAGCCTCAGTGCCTCACATATTCGGAGAATGTTTCGCAGTAGTAGTGGCGTACCTATGGACTCTGGGAGTGTTTGTCTTTCTCTATCTGAAAGATTGCCTGATCAAAAGTATCACTCTGTAAAGAGTCCAAGAATCAACACAATTGACCATTCAGGTGTTGGAACTACTAGGGTTTGTTGTAAATTACTCCAAGTCCCACCTTCAGCCCACCTAATAATTGGAATTCATGAGCCCTGCTAAACATGACTCAGACAAGATCCTTCCCACAGATTGTGCAAGAAACTCAATTGAGTCAGCAGGTATCAGCTTGCAGGATGACTATACTAGGCCACATGGCCTCTACAATACATGTCACACGCTTGGCATGCTTCCAAATGAGGCAAGCTCAGTGGTCTCAGAGGACTCATTGTGGAGCCTGTGTACCTTTTTTGGAAACCTGCCAGGTACTGGTGACCTGGATTGGCCACTGTTGGAAACAGGATACTGGGCTTGATGGACCTTGGTTTGACTCAGTATGGCATTTCTTATGTTTTCATGACTCAAGGATCGTCTGTATGTCGCTACCCCTCTCATTCAGTCATTACACTGGTGCACAGTCACCATAATTTGCTCAAAGGTCTCCCTTTCCAAATTGCTTCACCCCAAAAGGTTCTGATGATAAATGCATCCATGCTGGGTTGGGGAGCTCATCTCAATGGATGTCACACCCAGGGCGATTGGTCCATCCAAGAAAGTCTCCATCAGATCAACTTCTTGGAACTAAGAGCAGTGGCAAATGCTCAAAAGGCTTTCCGAGATCGACTGGCCAACCAAATTGTTCTGATTCAGACCAACAATTAGGTCTTACTAATCTGATATGTTTTTTTGAAGGTGTGCATAAACAGGTAGACAAAGGTGAGTCGGTTGATATTGTGTATCTGGACTTTCAGAAAGCTTTTGATAAGGTCCCTCATCAGAGACTTTTGGCGAAACTAAAAAGTCATGGGATAGGAGGCAGTGTACTATTGTGGATTGGGAACTGGTTAAAAGATAGAAAGCAGAGGGTAGGGCTAAATGGCCAATATTCCCAATGGAAAAAGGTGAATAGTGGAGTACCCCAGGGATCTGTACTGGGTCCGCTACCTTTTGACATATTCATAAATGACCTGGAAAAGGGAATAACGAGTGAGGTTATCAAATTTGCAGATGATACAAAACTGTTTAAAGTTGTTAAAACCCAAGAGGATTGGGGAAAACTGCAGGAGGATCTGGATAAATTGGAAGACTGGGCATCCAAATGGCAGATGAAATTTAATGTGGACAAGTGCAAAGTTATGCACCTAGGAAAGAACAACCCACACTATAGTTACACAATGCAAGGTTCCACATTGTGAACCACCACCCAGGAAAAAGATTTAGGAGTCATCGTGGATAACATGTTAAAACCCTCTGCCCAGTGTGCAGCGGCGGCCAAGAAAGCAAATAGAATGCTAGGTATCATAAAGAAAGGGATGGAGAATAAAACAAAGGATATTATAATGCCTCTGTATCGTTCCATGGTACGACCACACCTTGAATACTGTGTGCAGTTCTGGTCACCGTATCTTAAAAAGGACATAGCATTATTAGAAAAAGTACAGAGAAGAGCCACCAAAATGGTGAAGGGGATGGAAGGCTACTCCTATGAAGAGAGGCTACAAAGGTTGGGGCTCTTCAACCTGGAAAAGAGACGGCTGAGGGGAGATATGATAGAGGTCTATAAATTAATGAATGGAGTGGAGCAGGTAAACGTGGATCAATTGTTTACGCTATCAGAATATAGAAAGACTACGGGACATGCAATGAAGCTACAGGGTAAACTATTTAAGACAAATAAGAGAAAATATTTTTTCACTCAATGTGTAATCAAACTCTGGAATCTGTTACCGGAGGATGTAGTAAGGGCTGTTAGTATAGCTGGGTTTAAAAAAGGTTTGGACAAGTTCCTGGAGGAAAGGTCCATAAACCACTATTAAAAAAGGACCCAGGATAATCAATGCTTGACCCAGTACAAGCATTGTGGAACCTGTGTCTCTTGGGGAAACTGCTAGGTACGTATGACCTAGATTGGCCACTGTTGGAAACAGGATACTGGGCTTGATGGACCTCGGTCTGACCCAGTATGGCATATCTTATGATCTTATGTCACTATTTTCTACATCAACAAGCAGGGAGGATTGGGTTCATACCTCCTGTGTTGGAAAGGAGTCAGATTGTGGAAGTTTGCCATTGCACACGGGATGAACTTGAGAACCACATACCTGCCAGGTGAGCAAAACACTCTGGCAGACAGACTGAGTCGAATCCTCCAGCCACACAAGTGGACGCTGGACAGGAAGGTTGCGATACGCATCTTTCGAGAGTGGGGCACCCCCCTGCCCCCCCCCCCTGATAGATCTGTTTGCCTCCCCACAGAATACTAGGTGGATCAGTTCTGCTCCAGAGTAAGATCACACAGCAGACTAGCATCGGATGCTTTCCTCCTGCATTGAGGGTCTTCTGTATGCTTATTGACCAATCCCTCTCATTGCAAAGATCCTCCTCATCACTCCCTACTGGTCCAGACAGCCTTGATTTCCCCTCCTGCTACAGCCCTCCAGTCAAGAGCCACTCTGGCTTGACCATGCACCAGATCTGATATTGCAGGATGGCAGAATTGTTTTTATTTATTTTATTAACATTTTTATACCGTGATTTCCTACAGATCAATTGTGGTTTATAATGAACAGTTTGAACAATGTGAACAGTACAGGGTAGTACAATTCAGTTGACATGGAACATTGAACTATGTACAGTAACAGCAACAGAGCTTAAATAACTATATACAAGGTTTTTGTGTTAAATATATACAATGCTTTCATGTGTTGTTGATGTGAGTTTGTTAGAGGTTATTGGGTTTGAGGAGCTGGATGCAAGAATTTGGGCATTAGTTATGTTATTGAACCATAGTGCTGTGTGAATATGTAGGTTTGAGATTTTTTCTAAATGTGGACAGATCTTTGATGGCTCTTAGACAGTCCGGTAGCTTATTCCAGAGAGTGGGAGCACAGTGGGAAAATGCACTGTTGTTTGTAGGAATTATGTTGCACCCCAACATCTGGTCCTTGACCATCACAGCATGGATATTGAGAGGCTAATGTCTGAGCTCAACCTGCCGAATGGTGTAACCAAAGTCCTTTTGGCTTCCAGGAAGGCATCTACAAGAAAGTCTTATTTTTTTGCAAATGGAAGAGTTTAGCTGCTTGGTGTGAGGGCAAGGCCCTGGATCCCTTTGTCTGTTCCACACAAAAAACTGCTTGAATATCTTCTACACCTCTCCGAGTTTGGACTTCAGTCCAACTCTGTCAGGGTCCACCTCAGTGCAATTGGAGCTTACCATTGAGATATGGAAGGAAAGTCCATCTTGGCACAGCCTTTAGTTGTTCACCTTATGTGGGGGTTGCTTTTCTTGAAGCCTCCCTACAAGCCTTCCTCAGTGTCTTGGGACCTGTGTAGTTATTGTGCAGCTCATGAAAGCTCCCTTTGAGCTGCTCAATTCCAGTCCTCTGAAGTTCTTGACCTGGAAGGTATTGCTTCTGGCGGCGGTCACTTCAGCATGCAGAGTGAGCAAACGTCCAGCTCTAGTGGTTCATCCATCTTACACCAAATTCCATCATAATAGAGTGGTCCTCTGTACTTATCCTAAATTCCTTCCAAAGTGGTATGAGATTTCCACCTTAATCATTCAAGTGTTCTTCCAACATTTTTCCTGAGAACTCATGTCCACAAAGGGAAGCCACGTTGTGCATGTTTGGCTGCAAGCAAACCTTAACCTTCTACTTGGAGTGGACAAAAGCCAAGAGAAAGTCCATCCAACTTTTTGTTTCTTTTGATCCCAATAAGCTAGAGGCTGCCATTTCCAAATGTTTTCTTTCAGTTTGACTGGCAGACTGCATCTCTTTCGCTTATGCCCAAGCAGGCCTGAGCCTTGATGGTTATGTCACAGCTCACAATATCAGAGCTGTGGCTGCATCGGTGGCCAGCACCCTCCGTCTCCATGGAAGAGATCTACTGGACTGCAATATGGTCTTCAGTTCACACATTCACATCTCACTACTGTCTGAATGGTGATTCCTGAAGCAAAAGCAACTTTGAGCAATCTGGAATCTGCTTGAGGATTAGAATCCAACTCCACCCCCCCCCCCCCCCCCAGGCCCATTCTTTTATGTCCAGGCTTGCTTTTTTTAAGTGCCTTCAAGTCAATGCTGACTGCTGACAACCCAGCAGTCCCTGAGTTTTCTTGGCAAGGTATGACCTGAAGTAGATTGCCGGCCTTTCCTTCTGAGGCAATGGAGGGTAAAGTGACTTGCCCAAGGTCACAAGGAGTGCCAGTGGGAATCAAACCCAGGCTGTTGTTCTAACCACTAGGCTACTCCTCCAGGCTACCCCCAAAAAAGGCAGGAATTGAGAATCACTCATTTTGTACATAATTGGCTTTGGATGTTCTTCAGAAAGTTTTTAGTATTAGTTTTTGTCTCTGTGTTGTTTCTTTTCACATTCTCACCTGTCCTGCCCTGTCACTCTTACATCTAATATGTCAGGGTTTGTGCGTCTCCTTTTTCCTCATTACAGTCTGTTTTCCATTTTCTGAAGAATCACTGCCTCTTTCATCTCACTATTAAACCACAGTGACAGTTGTCTGGTTCTCTTTTTACCTTTCTATTATTTGCAAATTCCAACAAACAGAATGATGGAAAGAAATTATACAAAAGGTGTACAGAAAAGAAACTTTACAGAGAAAAAAAACGAATGTGAGTCATCAGACGCTTCAAACTGATACTCTCCCAAAATCATTTCTGCACTGTTTGCCAAACTCTAATCACCCCTGTTCTAGACTACTGCAACCCCATATACCTTGGGCTTTCAAAACAATCGCTCCGCCCCTTACAGATGGCACAAAATATCACTGCTCATAACTGGTTCCTCAAAGCACGTACACATCACCCCCATCTTGAAACACCTCCATTGGCTCCCCATTAATTCCCGCATCAAATATACGAGGTGTGACAAAAAAGAAACGAGACTGTGGCAGCCACGCCCATGACTCGATGCCAGTTGGTTAACCGCTTATGTCACTGTGTTGTGCAACATCTCGCCACTGTTCTGCTATAATATTTTTCATCTCTCTCACTCTGTTTTTCTTTTTCAGGTTTTTTTGTAGCACACTGCTCCATCGCTTTGTCACACAACTGGAGATGGCAGAAATATGGAGCAAAGAATCAACTTGAAATTTCTGGTTAAGTAGGAGAAGGGCCCAACTGAGTGTCTCCAACTTTTCCAAAAGGCTTATGAAGAAGATGCAATGTCAAGGCTGCGAGTCTTCAAGTGGCACAAATGCTTCAAGACTGGCCGCAAGGAGGTGGAGGATGACCCCAAGTCAGGACAGCTTCCATGACAAAGACGACTGAGAACATTGACAGAGTGAACCAGCTGGTGTGAAGTGATCACAGATTGATGGTGTGGATGATAGCTGAGGAGCTCAGCCTGAACAAGGAGTCAGTGCGGACCATCTTGGTGCAGCAGCTGGGGATGCGGATGGTGTGCACCAAGATGGTGCCCAAGCTTTTATCGGACAACAAGAAGGAGCACCAGGTCAATGTTTGTCAAGACTTGCTAGAGAAGATCAGAGAAGATCCAGGGTTCATTGGCCGAGTCATCACAGGAGACGAGACTTGGGTCTTCCAGTACGATTCTGAAAGCAAGAGACAGAGTCTACAGTGGAAGACTCGACTGTTACCCAGACCCAAGAAGGCGCATGTCCAAATCAATGAACAAGGTCATGCTGATCGCATTCTTCTTCATGAGTTTGTGCCAGAGGGTCAGACAATCAACCAGAACTTTTACCAGCAGGTCCTCAATCGCCTCCATGACCGGGTTCAGCACAGCAGGCAAGCTCTGTGGAGAGACAAGTCATGGCTGCTGCACCACGACAACGCACCCACACACACCGTGCTCACTGTGAGGCAGTTCTTGGCCAACAAACAGATCACAGCTCTCGACCACCCTCCTTCTTCCTCAGATCTCGCACTGTGCGACTTCTGGCTCTTCCCCACACTGAAAACTGTGCTCAAAGGAACTCATTTCACCTCTGTAGAAGAGATCAAGGCCATGGTGACGAGGGAGCTGAGGGACCTCAAGGAGGAGCACTTTACCGAGTGCTTCCGTACGTGGCAGAAGCGAATGCAGAAGTGCATTAACTCTGCGTGGGATTACTTTGAAAGGGACAATGCATAATTTTTCTGTAGATTTTGTAGTAAAACATTTATGGGACAATCTCATTTCTTTTTTGTCACACCTCGTAAAACCCTACTAAACATCTTTAAAATCAGACAGAACCTCTCAGCAAACAGTCTGCAAACCCTCATTACCACTGACTCAAGCACCAGACCCAGGAGGAGATGCACCACGGACATCATCACAACCCCCAGAGTCTTCACGAAAGTGAAGCAATCGACATCTGGGAGAGCAATATCACTGGCCACTCCCAATGTTCCCTCTAATTTTCTGTAGGCTGTGTGCGCATAAAATATCAGCTGTGCAGCTTTTGAAGGAAGGTTAAATTTTTGTGCGCCACATAACGACACTTGGAGTTATATACTTTAAAATTTGACTACACGTCAGAATACAGTATGTACACCACATTGATTGCACTAGAAAACATTGTAGAACTTGTGAAAACTGTAAATAAATAACAACTTTTAAATTTTAAGATGTCTGTGTTGTTTTCTATTAGAATCAGAACCGTAATTTTTGTGCGCTCTGTTGTAAAGTATGTGCGCTCGCTCGGCGAGGTGTGTGCACGCGCACAGCTTAGAGGGAACAGTGGCCACTCCCGCCCTATGTAACTCGCTCCTGGACTGCCTAAGAATCACTGAGGACATTAGGGACTTTAGGAAGATGCTTAAAACCACACTCTATATAGAATACTTCAGTGACATCACATGATCCGAACACAGGACACAATTATCTGCATCATAATTGCTCCCGTCCTTCCCCACCCTCTTTCCCCCTACCTCTTACTGCCTCCCCCTCCCTCTCCACCACAATCCCATAACCCACTTATCCCATCAGATGAAGCAACATTCCTCCTTGTATATAGCTCATTTTGTATATAGTGCACCTTTTACATAGTTATACTACAATATTACCTACTTGACCACATTGTAACATCCCGCTGCATGCTTCCACCCTCATTCTATGTAACACATTTGGTTGAATTGTAAACCGCTTTGATTTGAGGATAAAGCAGTATAAAAATTATTTTAAATAAATAAATCAAGCAATCAAAGACTTACTTGACTTCAGAAAGGCCATCAAGACCCATCTATTCCTTGAATGCTATGTTCCCACCTAGTATAGCAAATGCCACAGTGAGACATTACAGATGTATGAAATAGACAACTGATAAGTGCAGCTATATCACCTCATTTGCAACAATCTTACTGTACATAGTTAAATGTATCTTTTTCTTTAGTTCCATCAAGTCAGTGTTGACTCATAGTGACCCAGTTGCCTCTGGGATTTCTTGGCAATGTATCACTGGAAGTAGATTACCAGTTCTTCTGAGGCAATGGAGGGTAAAGTGACTTGCCCAATGTCACAAGGAGTGCCAGTGGGAATTGAACCCTTAATCTTCTGGGTACTAGTCAGTTGCTCTAACCACTAGGCTACTCCTCCACTCTTTAAGTGTATCTACTACTCCATATATTCCTCCAAGTTCCTACTCCCCGTTCTATGTTAAAGCCTAATAATATGTTTGTTCCATGTGAACCGCCTTGAATTAATGATAAGGCAGTATACAAAACCTGTTAAATAAAATAAATAAATAAAATACTAAAATCTTTCTGAAGAACATCCAAAGCCAAAAGCCTATGAGAGAGATGATCAAGTGATAGAAGAAATACTCAGTGATGATAAAGAAGTAGCAAAAAAACCGATTTCCTTGCTGCAGCCTTCACTGAGGAGGATGTAGGGCTCAGACCCACAGCGGAAACTATTTCCTTGCCTCGGTCTTCACTGAGGAGGATGTAGGGCTCAGACCCACAGCGGAAACCATGTCCTTGCCTCGGTCTTCACTGAGGAGGCTGTAGGACTCAGACCCACAGCGGAAACTATTCCCTTGCCTCGGTCTTCATTGAGGAGGATATAGGGCTCAGAGCCACAGCGGAAACTATTTCCTTGCCTCGGTCTTCACTGAGGAGGATGTAGGGCTCAGACCCACAGCGGAAACTATTTCCTTGCCTCGGTCTTCACTGAGGAGTATGTAGGGCTCAGACCCACAGCGGAAACTATTCCCTTGCCTCGGTCTTCACTGAGGAGGATGTAGGGCTTAGACCCACAGCGGAAACTATCTCCTTGCCTCGGTTTTCACTGAAGAGGCTGTAGGGCTTAGACCCACAGTCAAAACTATTTCCTTGCCTTGGTCTTCACTGAGATGGATGTAGGGCTTAGACTCACAGCGGAAACTATTTCCTTGCCTCGGTCTTCACTGAGGAGGCTGTAGGACTCAGAACCACAGTGGAAACTATTTCCTTTCCTCGGTCTTCACTGAGAAGGCTGTAGGGCTCAGACCCACAGCGGAAACTATTTCCTTGCCTCGGTCTTCACTGAGTAGGATGTAGGACTCAGACCCACAGCGGAAACTATTTCCTTGCCTCGGTCTTCACTGAGGAGGATGTAGGGCTCAGACCCACAGCGGAAACTATTTCCTTGCCTCGGTCTTCACTGAGGAGACTGTAGGGCTCAGACCGACAGCAGAAACTATTTCCTTGCCTTGGTCTTCACGGAGGAGGATGTAGGACTCAGACCCACAGCGGAAACTATTTCCTTGCCTTGGTCTTCACTGAGGAGGATGTAGGGCTCAAACCCACAGTGGAAACTATTTCCTTGCCTCAGTCTTTACTGAGGAGGATGTAGGGCTCAGACCCACAGCGGAAACTATTTCCTTACCTCGGTCTTCACTGAGGAGGCTGTAGGGCTCAGACCGACAGCAGAAACTATTTCCTTGCCTCGGTCTTCACGGAGGAGGATGTAGGACTCAGACCCACAGCGGAAACTATTTCCTTGCCTCGGTCTTCACTGAGGAGGATGTAGGGCTCAAACCCACAGTGGAAACTATTTCCTTGCCTCAGTCTTCACTGAGGAGGATATAGGGCTCAGACCCACAGAGGAAACTATTTCCTTACCTCGGTCTTCACTGAGGAGTATGTAGTGCTCAGACCATTTCCTTACCTCGGTCTTCACTGAGGAGGCTGTAGGGCTCAGACCCACAGTGGAAACTATTTCCTTGCCTCAGTCTTCACTGAGGAGGATGTAGGGCTCAGACCCACAGCGGAAACTATTTCCTTGCCTCAGACTTCACTGAGGAGGATGTAGAGCTCAGACCCACAGCGGAAACTATTTCCTTGCCTCGGTCTTCACTGAGGAGGATGTAGGACTCAGACCCACAGTGGAAACTATTTCCTGACCTCGGTCTTCACTGAGGAGGCTGTAGGGCTCAGACCACAGCAGAAACTATTTTCTTTCCTCGGTCTTCATTGAGGAGGATGTAGGGCTCAGACCCACAGCGCAAGCTATTTTCTTTCGTCGGTCTTCACTGAGGAGGCTGTAGGGCTCAGACCCACAGCGGAAACTATTTCCTTGCCTCGGTCTTCACTGAGGAGGATGTAGGGCTTAGACCCACAGCGGAAATTATTTCCTTGCCTCGGTCTTCATTGAGGAGGCTGTAGGGCTTAGACCCACGGCAGAAACTATTTCCTTGCCTCGGTCTTCACTGAGGAGGATGTAGGACCCAGACCCACAGCGGAAACTATTTCCTTGCCTCGGTCTTCACTGAGGAGGCTGTAGGGCTCAGACCACAGCGGAAACTATTTTCTTTCCCCAGTCTTCACTGAGGAGGATGTAGGGCTCAGACCCACAGCGGAAACTATTTCCTTGCCTCGGTCTTTACCTCGGTCTTCACTGAGGAGGATGTAGGACTCAGACCCACAGCAAAAACTATTTCCTTGCCTCGGTCTTCACTGAGGAGGCTGTAGGGCTCAGACCACAGCTGAAACTATTTTCTTTCCTCGGTCTTCACTGAGGAGGATGTAGGGCTCAGACCCACAGCGGAAACTATTTCCTTGCCTCGGTCTTCACTGAGGAGGCTGTAGGGCTCAGACCACAGCGGAAACTATTTTCTTGCCTCTGTCTTCACTGAGGAGGCTGTAGGGCTCAGACCACAGCAGAAACTATTTTCTTTCCTCGGTCTTCATTGAGGAGGCTGTAGGGCTTAGACCCACGGCAGAAACTATTTCCTTGCCTCGGTCTTCACTGAGGAGGATGTAGGACTCAGACCCACAGCAAAAACTATTTCCTTGCCTCGGTCTTCACTGAGGAGGCTGTAGGGCTCAGACCACAGCTGAAACTATTTTCTTTCCTCGGTCTTCACTGAGGAGGATGTAGGGCTCAGACCCACAGCGGAAACTATTTCCTTGCCTCGGTCTTCACTGAGGAGGCTGTAGGGCTCAGACCACAGCGGAAACTATTTTCTTGCCTCTGTCTTCACTGAGGAGGCTGTAGGGCTCAGACCACAGCAGAAACTATTTTCTTTCCTCGGTCTTCACTGAGGAGGATGTAGGGGTCAGACCCACAGCAGAAACTATTTCCTTGCCTCGGTCTTCACTGAGGAGGCTGTAGGGCTCAGACCACAGCGGAAACTATTTCCTTGCCACGGTCTTCACTGAGGAGGCTGTAGGGCTCACGCCCACAGCGGAAGCCATTAAAGCACCTCACTCTGAGACTATAAGATGCAGTAGATCAAACTGATAAACTCAAGAGTGGCAAACATGAAATTGCTAACGTGTTCTAGCAATCTCTCACCTGATACCCGAAGGATGAAGGGTGGCCAGGGTAACGCCAATTTTAAAGAGTTCCAAGATTGATCCAGGAAATTAGACTGGTGAGTCTGTCGTCAATGCTGGGCAAACTGCTTGAAACGATACTAAAAACATAATTCTGACCATATAGACTGGCACAGCTTAATGGGAATGAATCAGCCTGGGTTTAATAAAGGAAAGTCATGCCTTAACCCTTTCCACTCCAATAAATCTTCTGTGTCGCTTATGCCAGATCAGAATATATTTTAACAAGAAACTGCCCAAATTACAACCAATATTTATTTATTTATTTATTTATTATTTATTTATTACAGGCTCTTATATACCGCTCTATTCAGAATCAGCGCGGTTCACAATATAACAACATACCATAACAACAAACTGTTAGGTTTTACAGAGAACAAGGTCAGAGAACTTGGAATAAAACATGGAACGTCATTACTGCAACTATTTACAAGAGTATTTACAAGAGTATTTACAAGTATACATTACAGGATTTGTTCTTAGTTTGGGTAGTGATTAAGATTGGTTAGTTGGTCAAGTAATATTGGGGGAAGAGGTGAGATTTGAGTGCCTTCCTGAAAAGGGATAGATCATTGATAGCACGAATCTCATACACATTCTACAGGAACTAGTTGTGTATCTTATGGGCCATAAACTAACATGTTATTCATAACCATAAGGTAGGACACATGATCAAAATGGAAAAATTTAAATGTCCCAAAGGGTAGGACAGCTGTGTGGAAAGGGTTAAGCAATTTATGAGATGCTTTGATGGTGATTAAAGTTGATTCAGGTCAAAAGGCTCATTTGGCCAGGTGCACTGTTCCCCTGTATTTGTATTATATGCAGAGCCTGTTGTAAAATACTATGATGTGCGGAAGTGTGCATGAATCCAATGACATGTCCAGCAGGAGCAACAAAGTTAAAAACTGGATGTGAAGAAATAAAGGTCCTGCTTACTCCAGGTTTCTTAAAAGTGATACTGCTTGGCCATTTGCTGAGACCGGCTCCCACAGTTTGAGAAGGTGTGGGAGCCGTTTGTTGCTAAATATAAAGTGTAAGCTTATTGAGCCCTATGTGGGGGGGGGGGGGGAGGGTTGTTTTGAGACTGTACTTGGTGAAAACTGATAATAAAAACTAAATTTAAAAAAGTGATACTCCTTACACCATCAATCCTCCCCCATCCCCACAACTCCCAAGTCTCCTCAACAACATCAGTATCCATCTCTTTCCCATGACAGCATTAGAACAACCCTTCAAATAACTCCAGACCTACCTGTCATCACTGGACACACCCTTTGAGTAAAGCCACCCCTCTCCCTCATGGGGCTATCCCTTGAGTCTGGTGAGAGGCAGGAGCGATCGCCAGTCACTCTTGCCTTGGTCGGTGCCAGATTCAAAATTGCAGTGGTCAGCCCCTAGTAGTATTTTTGTGATACTGCTTCCAAGGGCTATGTTTATTTATTTATTTATTTATTTAGTATACATTTGTATACCGCTACTTCCAGCGATCAGCAGCGGTTTGATTACAGATTGGAAATTGTCAAATCATGACAGGAAAGTTTTTGAGGTATAAACACATTGATTAGACAGGAAAGCACAGCACACAGAGAACTATTTTACAGGGAACATGGGCTATGGAGGGTTAAGTGGCTTGCCCAAGACCACAAGGAGCACCTGTGGGACTAGAAACCCCAGTCCTTCCGTCCCAAGGTTGCTGTCCTCCAGTGGGATTTGAACCCCCGACCAATTAAAGACAAAATGCTCCTCTCCTGAATCCCCTGACAACATCAGACAACTCCCAAACTCTCCATACCCCACAGCCAACATTAGACACCCTCTAGGACCAGTAACCGCACCTCTGACCCTCCCCCAGCGTTGGACAGGGTAGGCATGACTGGGGATCACTCCTGTCCTACTAGACACTATGGAGACCTCCAGTAAGACCCGGGGGGGGGGGGGGGGAGCAGGGTTAGCAGCGAAATGTCTAATATTGATGGTGGGGTTCAGGGAAGTAGGAGAGGACTATTGATATTGTCAGAGGACTTTGGTGATTTATCTAATCTTGTTGGGAGATTTGAGGAAGGGAGATATGGATTCTAATGCTGTTGGGGGGGAGCATGGGGGGGTTCTAATGCTTGGGATTCATGGGTGGGAGATGAATAATGATGCTACTGGAGAGTTTTGGTTCCATCAGCTTATGCTTTTGTCCCTTGTGTGTGCATTGAAGCAGGTGTAAAGACCGATAGGGAAATATTTAGGTCTCCGCTTGTATTCCTTTTGTAAAATAAGGAATATGTGTGTAGATGTTCAGCCTACCCAAACTAAGCCATATCCACTCCCACACCTTGCCTCTTCAAATCTGTATGTGGTGTTGATCTCCACATGTAACCAGTGGCTTTCTAAAATCACTATTTGCATGTGGAGATGCTTGAAAAAGAAGAGCCATGGTGTATCTAGATTTCCAGAAGGCATTTGACAATCTCCTTCATTCGAGATTTGTCATAGGATATGAGGCTATGCCCTAGTGTGGACTGGAAATGGGCTGGAAGACAGGAAAGAGAGAGTAAGACTACATGGTCAGTTTTCTAGATGGAAAAGGGTCAGTAGTGGAGTACCCCAGAGATCTGTATTGGTATCTGCGCTATTTAACTGGATCAGAAAGTGGTTGACTGACAGACGACAGAAGGTGATGGTAAATGGAACAAACTTGGATGAAAGGAAGGTGATTAGTGGTGTGTCCAGGGTTCGGTCCTGGGACTGGTACTGTTCAATTTATTTGCGAGTGATATTGCTTAAGGACTGAATGAAAAGTCTGTCTTTTTGCAGATGACACAAAAATTCGCAACAGAATGGATTCCCCTGAGGGAGTGGATAAAATGAGGAAAGATCTACAAAAGCTGGAAGAATGGTCTAAAGCTTGGCAGTTAAGATTTAATGTAAAGAAGTGCGGTGTCATGCACTTGAGATGCAGAAATCCAAGGGAATTGTATGCGATAGGGGGCGAGAGGTTGGGGTGCACGGACCAGGAGAAGGACATCAAAGTGATTGTTTCTGAGGAGCTCAAGGTGGCAAAACAGTGTGACAAGGCGGTGGCAAAAGCCAGGAAGATGTTGGGTTGCATACAGAGAGGAATTACCAGCAGAAAGGAAGAGGTACTAATGCCACTGTATAAGTCGCTGGTGAGGCCTCACTTGGAATACTGTGTTCAGTTTTGGAGACCGTATCTCACAAAGGATATAAAAAGACTGGAGAGTCACATGATGTGGTGAGACCGGGCGGTTGGGAACTGCTTGAGCTCCGTGTCCCCCCTTTTCCCACCACTAACTTGCACCGTATTTAAGCCTTAAGGCTTCACAGAATTCTCCGGTGGAGCAGCGGAAGGTCTGATTAGGAATGTGTGCTGGGTGCGCAGCATGGCGGCAGCGGTGAAATCTGGCCGTAGAGAAAAAGAACGGCTGACGGGACCACCAAAAATGGTGGACTCACCTCCAGTGCCCTCCTTGCCTGTCTCACCGGCAGTGATTGCGGAGATATCGGCAGCAGTGTCGCAGGCACTATCGGGCCAATTTGACGCGCTACATGGCAAAATAGATGCTTTGCACACCACGATGGATTCCTTTGGCACTCAGATGCAGGAAGCAGAGGCCTGGATTGGGACAGCAGAGGAGCAGGTGGAAACTTTAACACATGAGGTGTGGAGCCTGCAGGCCGCGTTGCAGCCACAGGAGGCCAAGATGGACGATTTATAAAAACGCTCCTGCCATCATAACCTCAGATTTTTGGGTATCCCGAACAGTGTACAAGACAGACTTAAAACCCTATCTGGAGGCCCTGATCAGGCAGGTGCTGGGTAGTGGAGAGGAGCATGGACCGATTATGTTGGAGAGCGTGCACAGGGTGGGGCCCAAGCGGCCTGTGGAGAACAGGCCTCGTGTGGTGTTGGCCAAGTTCCTATATTTTCCTCAGGAGGAAGCAGTGTTGATCGGGGCTCGGAAATCTGGAGGAGTTATAAAGGACAACATTAAAATGAGAATTGCACAGGATTACCCGGCAGCCCTGAGCCAGAGGCGGAGGGCATACGCGCCCTTATGCCAAAAGCTAGTGGAAGCTAACATCAGATTCTTGGTGCAATATCCCTCTCGACTCCACATCATGCATGGTGGAACGCAACGGAGTTTCACCAGTGCGGCGGATGCGACCAAATATGTAGAGGGACTGACCCGGAAAACGCCATCTCGCACCTGGGAGACAGAGGAGGAACTTTAAACAGCTCTTGTGATCTTGGAAGATCTCTGGACCGAAGAGGGTGAGCAATAGACTGGTAGCTCAAGACTGTCTTGGGGACTTGTGATTTGCTACACTTGCAATGCATGTTAAATTGGTTGACACCTAACTTGGTCAACGCTACCCCTATGTCTGTCAGAGGGGATAACACAAGGATAATATTACTGGACCATCGGAATGGCAGAAAGCGGGATATTTGCAGTCTATTGCATGGTTTGGTATGTGGGTAATAGCCCTTTGTACATTGAGGGCCTTGTATATATTGTGTTGCTGATTATGGGGAGGGAAAATACTTGCATTTAACTTACCTATGTGCAGGAGAAATAATATTATTACTTATTTTTGGGAGGGAGAGAGTTATAATTGTACACAGTGGGTATGGGTGAGGGGAGGGGGTACGCACACATCTAAGTGACTAAGTAGGAGAGGAGGGGGAGAGTCAATGAGGGAGATGACAGGAGGTAAGGGTAGGGATTGGGATAGAGAAGAGGGGGACGGGAGGTGGGGAAGGGTCATGGGGAGAGGGGGAGGGAACATACATCCACCTATGGACCAGACAGATGGGAACTAGGATTAGGATAGGCGCATGGGGGGAGCCCCAGGCTGGGGGGGATCTTCCCTGGAGACATTTAGGTATTGAGAATCATGGCCCAACTCGATATGAGGTATTCTGAAGATTATTTCTTGGAATGTATGTGGGATTGGGAACCCAATTAAGAGATCCAAGATATTACAAGCCTTAGCCAGACAAAAATGTGACATAGCGTTTTTGCAGGAAACTCACCAATCTGTTGCAGAACATTTGAAAATGCAGAGAGAATGGGTAGGTCAGGGCTGGGGGTCTCCGGCAGTGGGAAGGAAGGGTGGTGTGGTCACTTTGATTCATAAGCGTGTAAGATTTGTCCTGGAAAAGGAATGTTCAGATCCCAGTGGAAGATACGTGATATTATCTGGCACATTGGAAGGTAAGCCTATCGTGATGGGTAATATTTATAGCCCCAGTGTATTGGATCGTGCGTTATATGCGTGATTGGCCTCCCAAATTGAACAGCTGCCTGATGTCCCTTTGATATTAGAGGGAGATTTTAATGGGGTGCTAGACCTGGAGCTTGACACTTCAAAGGGGGGAGCTGACCGAACATGCCTGTCTGCAGCCAAGGTTTTTCAGGAACTTAAAAGTCGATTGGGAGTGGTCGATGCCTGGTGCCTACTTCATCCAATGGAGAGAGATTTTACCCACCAATCGCGGGTGCACCTTTCGAGCGCCCAGATTGACTATCTATTTGTGTCAAGGGGAAGTTTTGCACAAGTGGTAGACGCACAGATTGGCCCGTTGGCGGTATCAGATCATGCCCTGATTTGGGTGGAGTTGGAGTGGGCTCAAGCTGATCCGCGGTCTAGAATTTGGTGCATCCCGTTAGATCTGTATAGGGACACCGATTTTCACCTTTACCTTAAACAACGCTGGCAGGAATTTGAGTGTAACAATCAGCAGCACAAGGATGATCCGGAACGTTTTTGGGAAATGGCTAAGGTTGTTCTGCATGGAGATATTATTGGTTACTCGGCATGGAAAAAAAGACTGTTAACGGAACAGATATTTCGCCTAGAGAAACAAACGGTAAGGGACCGGCGTAGATATGCGAGCTGCCCTAATGCAGCGAACAAGAAGTCGTTATGGGAAACTCAGACAACCCTCAATGAGCTTCATAGGAAAGCAAAAAATGAGCTTCATAGGAGAGCAAAAAAATCTTATATGTACTACAGATACCAGCTGTATCGGTTTGGCAATAAACCGGGGAGACTCTCGGCACGTTGCCTGCAGGGTAGTAGAGGGTCTAGGACTGTTGCAGCAATAAGGGATGCTCAGGGCAAACTACAGAAAGGGAATCGAGAGATCGCTCAGGTGTTTCGTTCCTTCTATGAAAAATTGTATCAGAGAGAGGGAGACTCTGGAAACCCCCAGGAGGATTATTTGAGAGGCTTAGGGGTGCTGAGTCTGGGGGCGGAGCAGCGGGCCCATTTGGAACAACCGATCACACAAACAGAAGTACACCAGGTTATCCAAGGAGCCAAGTGTCATAAGGCACCGGGTCCTGATGGACTAGGAGCTGAATTTTATAAGTTGTTGGGGGATTTGGTGCCCCCCTCGTTAGTGGCGGTATACGATCAAAGAGTGGGACAGGGTATGTTCAGGTGGGGGGAGAACCATGCGCACATTATATTAATACCCAAACCGGGTAAAGATCATGCACAGGCCTCCTCTTATCAACCAATATCGTTGTTGAACTTTGACCTCAAGGTAATGGCAAAGGTATTAGCAGATCGTCTGGCCCCGATGCTGGAAGATCTGATACATGAGTCACAGGTGGGCTTTGTGAAAGGCCGGCATGCGGTACGCAATTTGTATAAGATTTTGGCATCTTTGGAGTGGGCTCGGGAACGGGAGTGGCAATCCATGTTAATTAGTTTTGAGTCGGAAAAGGCATTCGATCGTGTAGCCTGGGGGTACCTACAAGCTCTCCTGCCTCACTATGGGTTTGGAAATGCATTTTGTAATATGATCCACCTTCTCTACATGGGACTGACTGCAAGTGTGTTATGAAATGGGTTGTTATCCGATACATTTCCATTGGAGAGGAGTACAAGACAAGGGTGCCCGCTTTCGCCGTTGTTATTTGTGTTGTCTCTCGATCTCGATTGGTATGCATGGGAAGGTATGGGTTTAAGATTGCGGCATTTGCGGACGATATTCTCGTGCACTTACACCTGCCAGAACAATTGCTGCCTAGGCTATTAGAGGAATTTTCACTCTTTGGGGAATTGGTGGGATTGCGCATAAATTTGGATAAATCCGAGGCCCTAGATGTGCTGGGTGGTATTAGCAGAAGCTGGGGAGGTGCATTTCCACTTAGATGGGCGGGGGACTCCTTTCTTTATTTGGGAATCCTCTTATCCAGAAACCCAAAAGAGATATATAAGCGGAATTTTGAGAGAGTTTCCACTGGGCTCCGAGCACAGCTGCAGGCCTGGCGCCCACTTCCCTTGTCATGGGGGGGGGGGAGAGTGGCAGCGGTGGGCATGGTGGTATTGCCTCGAGTGCTATATTGGATGCAGATGCTTCCTGTGTGGTTATTGCAACGCGATGTCGCACGGTTGGAGCGAGAGATATGGGGATTCCTATGGAGAGGGGCAAGGGCGCGGATCCCAATGAACCGACTGCGTGGCGGTTGGCGGGATGGGCATCCTGGATCTGCGTATTTACGCCCTCACGTGTCAAGCAGGGCATTTAGGAGACTGGCTGGGGGATACTGAGACCTATACCCCTAGGGCCCTTGAGGAAGCCTTGGTGGCCCCTCAGACCTTATTGGCAGCCTTGCACTTAGAAAGCTCGCAGCTACCCGAACGCGTAACCCGCAGTATGTTAGTGAATCTGGTGAGACGCACATGGACACAATTGTGTCGGTATTTGGGAAGGTCTCCGGCTGTTTCAAGTTGGCTGCCTCTGCAGGGCAACATCAAGTTTACTCCGGGTTCCACAACGAAAGCTTTTCAGGAATGGAGGGTAGCGGGTCTTCGCTATATTGGGCATGTGGTGGATCTCAACGGGAAGTGTAAGCCGTTTGGGGTTCTTTGCAGAGACTATGAGTTGAGAGGTCGCCATTACTTTGCTTATCTACAGATTTCCCATTATATAGCTTCTCTCCCAGAGCAAGAACTAACCTCGGAGAGCTCAGCGTGAATCCTGAAATTTTTTGCAGAGTCTCCACCCACAATATGGGGTTTGAAGAATAGATTGATGCCATATCTTCAGCGGCCGGATTACTAGGAGGCACGGTGGGCAGAGGAGCAGGGTCAGGGATGCAACCGGGTTCAGTTCTTCAGGCCCTCGGCAGGATCGTGGGAGTGGTGGAGGGGACTAAATGAAGAGAGGTGCAATTTAAAAGTATCACTAGGGTGCATTTCTCCCCAAGACGGGCACTGCGGAGTGGCCTTGCGTGTGATGGGAGCTGCCCTAGGTGTTTGACTCCTCTCGCAAACCTGGGTCATATGTGGTGGGGCTGTCCAAAAATTCACCATTACTGGATGAGGATTAGTACCTACATGAGTAGCTTGCTCCATCAACAAATTGAGTGGACGGGGGCTTTCGTAGCACTGGATTGGCTTGGACCACGCCACCCAAAGGGGAGATGGGAACGACTGTTGGTGAGGAAGGCATGTCTGGTGGGGAAAGGACCGATCCTTCACAGGTGGAGAGAGCAATCGCCTCTGACCTTTTGGGAATGGCGTAACAACTTTCACCAACTGATTCTCTTTGAAAGGAGGGGGGCACAGGGTAATATTAAACATTGGGCTTCCTTCCTACTGATTTGGGAACCCTATATTCAACAGCTGGGGCCCTATGCCTGTAATGAAGTCCTCCACCTAGGATAGGTAGGTACTGAATGGGTGATTAGAAGGGACACTACAGGGTGGGATGGGAGAAAGGTTCATAGGTGGGTCATTGGGTGGGTAGGGTACGGGGGGAGCAGTGTTGGGGGGGAGAAGAGGGGGAGGGGCAGGGGGAAAACAACAAAAAAAAGAAAGGGGGGAGCATAATGAAAATGTTGTACCACAGTTATGTTAAAGAGGAGCTACTGGAGTGGTGGATAAGAGTCGACCCCACCCAGTTGTGCATATTTGTATGTTAACAATTGTTTGTAGTTCTGATGGTGGTTCAATAAACAAAGTAAAAAAAAAAAGACTGGAAACAGTTCAGAAGAAGGAGACCAAAATGATTTGGAGCCTGTATCAGAAGACTTATGAGAAGAGACTTGAAGACCTAAATATGTACACTCTGGAGGAGAGGAGGGACAGGAGATATGATTGATACCTTTACATACTTAAAAGAATATTTATTTATTTATTTAACCATATTTTTTATACCGCCTTATTCTTCAATCAAGGTGGTTTACAATGTAACTCAACAGTATACATGGAACATTTAACCAGTGTACAACAAAAAGCTTAAACAAGGGGGTGGGGTAGGTTAGTAACATGATTA
Organism: Ichthyophis bannanicus; assembly: GCA_033557465.1. Taxonomy (NCBI): domain Eukaryota; kingdom Metazoa; phylum Chordata; class Amphibia; order Gymnophiona; family Ichthyophiidae; genus Ichthyophis; species Ichthyophis bannanicus. The sequence continues at coordinate 1,900,746,703 of CM066031.1, forward strand.
ACTATGTACAGTGTCATGTGTTATGACATAACTATATACAGTTCAGTGTGTAGTGTTAAGGATGGTTGTTGGTCCATGGCCAGTGGTCAACAGGTGATGGTTTTGGAACTTATCGTCGGTCAGGTGGTTAAGTGATGTGTCCCAGGTTGTTTGTGTAGAGTAGAGTTTTCAACTTCTTCCTGAAGTTTTTGATGTCTGTCGTCACTCGCATGTCGCCTGGGAGTGAGTTCCATAGTGACGGAGCGTATAGTGAAAGCGCTCTTCCAGATGTGGATTGGTTGGTCCTTTGATATCCATGGGGTGTAGCAATCATATGCTTGTTATTATTTCTCCTGGATCGGGTGCTTGTGTCTCTTATTAAAATCATAAAAAACACTATACAAAACAAAACACTGGGATAAGTGCTTAAAAACCACAAAAAACACGCATGGAGAAAGGAAGGTCTCAGAACCAATGGGCTTCTTTCAGAAAAACGGCCTTCAGAAAAACCTCTGTATGCCACCGCCCTTGTACATCAATGACCATCCCTACTCCTACTTAAATTTCATACTTTTCGTACTTTTCAAGTGAAAAGAATGTCTTTTTTCATACTTTTCAAGTGAAAAACAAGTGACATTCTTGTCACTTGAAAAGTATGAAATTAAAGTAGGAGTAGAGATGGTCATTGATGTACAAGGGCAGTGGCATACAGAGGTTTTTCTAAAGGCCGGTTTTCTGAAAGAAGCCCGTTGGTTCTGAGACCTTCCTTTCTTCATGCATGTTTTTTGTGGTTTTTAAGCACTTATCCCAGTGTTTTGTTTTGTATAGTGTTTTTTCTGATTTTGACATTTTCACTCTGAAAAGTGACCTTTGTTTGATGATTGTGTCTCTTATTATGCAGTCTTGTAGGATGTCAGCTGATGATTGGTGGATGATTTTGAAGATGTTAAAGGTAATCATCCATTTGATTTAATGAACAAACAAACCTCTATCAAAAACGGGGAAGCTGTAAAACTAGAGGGCATAACATGAAGCTGCAAGGAGTCTAAACTGAAAGGCAACGTCAGGAAATACTTTTTCACTGAAAGGGTGGTGGATGCTTGGAATGCCCTCCCGATGGAAGTGGTGGGGGCAAATACAGTGCAGAATTCAAAATGGCATGGGACAGACACAGTGGATCCCTTTACAGCAACACGATAAAAGCAAAACAAACATAACTATCTCTTAAATCTCAGGGGTGACCTACATGAAGCGGTGGGTATATCCCTAAACAAAGGCATGGTGGGGAGGGGTGACCTGCCGGAGCAGCAGGTGCACCTGCTCTTGCCGCCTTGCTGGGTAGACTACGTGGACCATACTGGTCTTTATCTGCCGTCTTATACTATGCTATTATGCTGACATATTTATAAATGATCTGGAGATAAGAGTAAAGAGTGAGATGATCAAATTTGTGGATAACACATATTCAAAGTCACTAAAACGAGGATTGTGAGGATCTGCAGAAGGATCTTCGAGACCAGGAGACTTTGCATCTGAATGGCAGGTGAAATTTAACATAGATAAATGCAAAATGAAGCACGTACGGAAAAATAATCCCACTGCAGGCACAAAAATGCTGGGTTCTGACTAAGGAGTCTCCACCCAGGCAAACGTATCTTGGAATTTCTGTAGACAGTACATTGAAATTTTCAGCCCATTGTGTCGCAGCTGCTTAAAAAGCAAAAAGAATTATTCAGAAAGTACGGAGAAGAAAACTGAGACCCTCAGTATGACCCTGAATGGGTCACAGCATCTCATAAAGCAAATAGGGCGAGAAGAAAAGGTTCAGAGAAGGGCAACAGAACTCATAAAAGGGCGAAGAGAGGTTAAACAGGTTAGAGCTGAACAGCTTGGAGAGGGGAAATGAGAGACGTTTATATGCAGTTACGAGTGGGCTGGAACAGTCTAACCATTCAAATAACACAAAAAGAAGGCGGCGTTATGAGGGTCATTCAGTACAGTGAATAGTGGGAATTGGACGTCCATCCCTGCTATCCGCTCCCCTGCCGCTCCGGCTACTGCCTCCCTGTATGAACAGCTTGTTAGTACGGGGAGGCTTAGACGGGGGCGGGGCATGGTCGGGCCATGACCCCGGACATACAGACCCAGTTCTGAGGTCTGTGAACATGGACGGGAGACTTATTCCATGCAGAGGTGGAATAAGTTCCCCTGGACGTTGGGGGATCATACCGCCATGCCAGAATAAAAAGGTAGGGGTGCAGGAGGATCCCTGCAGCCGGACCCTGGTGATGGGAGGCTGGATTGAGGGTCTGGCTGTGGAGAAAGAAGAATATCTGTGGCGGCCGGTATTTGCGGCTCCTGAATGCAGTCTCGATGCCATAGCACTGCGGCTCCATTGGGGAGTCTGACTGAGGTAGCCGGGGATCTTCTGGGTGTGCAGGCCGACCAGAATTGGGGTCCAGCCTGACATTCAGGCCATAGACCCCGCAGAATCAGAATCGGGTCTACCTTTGGGCATCCCGCTTCTGGTCAGCCGCACAAGGGGCTGGACAGCCAGGTCGGAATGTGCTTCCACACTAATAACCAGCAGATTGAAAATGAATTGTAGCAAGTTGAGCTGTGGAATCAGTGCCGGAGAATGTGGTGAAAGTGACTAACGCAACTTGATGGAAGAGACATTTGGGCCCTTTCCTGGAGGAAAAGTTCATAAATGATTAGCCAAGTAGACTTGGAAGAGACTCTACTCATCTCTGGAAACGAGCTAGGAAAAGGTACATCTACTATTTGGGATCTGCTAAATACTTGTGACCCGGTCATGCTTGGAGACAGAATGCTGGGCTTGATGAACTTTGGTCTGGCTCTTCTTACGTTCTTTCTTAATAAAATGCATTTTGAGACACTAACGAAGTAGCAAACAATGATCCGAACTTCAGAAACACAATGTCTTAACGAGTAGTTTTAAGAAGCCCTTGGTATAAGCAGAGACACTGATGACTTGTGGCCTTGTGACGCCCCCTCTTTTCAACCTTTTTCTAGCTCTGCTCACTTTAGTTATCCAGCAGTTTGGACTGTTGGCATAGTACTATGCTGGCGACATTATTCTGTTATTCTGCACTAGCCCTGATCTTACACCTCTCAATTCCTGCCTTGCACAGACTCTTCATAGTTGTCCTCCATTACCTACACTTTAACCCTGCTAAATCGCCTGCTATATGGTTCACCTTCGGTGCTCTCTGCCCCTCAGTAGCTCCAGTTTTGTCTGACATTTGTATTCCCTTCATTTCATCCCTTCGATACCTTGGTGTCACTCTTGATTCTTCCCTTTCCTTTCATCAACATATCACCTCACTTCTGCGCCGCTCGTTTGTCACGCTTCGCCAACTACGAGCAGTGTGCTTCATTCTCCCTCCATCCTCCTTGATCACACTTGTAGTGTCCCTCTTCCTGTCACGTCTTCACTACTGCAATGTCGTCCTTGCAGGTTTACCTCAGTATCCGCTTCACTTCGATAGTTACTCCAAAACACGGCTGCTCGACTTCTCACTCACTCTTCACGTACAGATCATGTATCTCCTCTCCTTATCCGTTTGCGTTGGCTCCCCCTCAGATTCCGGTTTCAATACAAGATACTTACCACCGTGCACAGGGTAATTCACACCGGCACGCCCCAATACCTTGCTGACCTCCTACACATGCATACCCCTCCCCGTGCCCTCCATTCAGTTCATAATGACTGTCTGTCCCTCCCGCCCCTCTCTATTCTTTTTCCTTGCACCGTCACTCTGGAACCTGCTCCCAGCTTTACTCCGCGCTGAACTGTCTGTCTCGAAATTCAAATCAATGTTAAAAACACATTTTTCAGCCTCGCATTTAACCTCCCTCCAACCTCAGACCCCCTTAGTCTGTTGATTGTTTTTATATGCTCGCTATTCCATCCTTTCTCGAAGGGCTCCGTCTCTCTGCTTTCCTGTTCCTTTCCTACTTACTGCAGCCCATTTATTGTATACCGCCTGGATGCTTTTGCCTGGGTGGTCAATCAAGTGCCAAAATAAAGATAAAGACTTAATGAATTTGGCCTGGATCAAGACTTTGAAAAGCCTTTTCAGTAAGAGACAGAAGCCTGTTTGGCTCTTTCTGTGTTATGTCTGTTATTTTTTATTTATTTATTTATTTGCGTTTCTTATATACCGCGCTATTGTAATCAGTGCGGTTTACATTTGAACAGAACATACAACGATACAATATGTTACATTGAGTTACAGTCAACAGGGTATATAAACTTGGATGAACAGGGGAACAAACTATGTACATTGTGTCACGAGGTAGACAGCACAAAACCTGGAATATTAAAGGGTAGTGCAGAGAAAGAGCTTACTTGTCAGGAGCTAGACAGCACTAGGCCTGAAACATTAAAGAACAATGTAAAGGAAGAGCTTACTTGTCAGGAGCCAGACAGCACTAAGCCTGAAACATTAAAGGACAATGTGAAGGAAGGGCTTACCTGTCAGGAGTTAGAAAACACAGACCCTGAAATATTAAGAAATGAAAAGGAAGAAGAGCTTGCCTTGCAGTCACGGGTGCAGTTGCAGCATTCACAGTGCAGAGAGGCAGGGAAAAGGAAAACAAACTTTCCACAGGGTTGTAGTGACGCAGTAAGAATTGAGAGTGCCAATCAGGCTCACCTGGACTCAGACTCACGTTCCACGTTAGAGGAGCTGAGAGATAAAAGCAGGTGGGAAATCTCACAGAGGGAGAACAAGGAGGAGAACAAGGAGGAGGAAGAGAGTTGGAAGCAGCAGAATGAGCATTGGCAGTGGGGAAGCTGGAGCCTGGATTAGGGCTGGAGCCGGAGCTTGAATGCCAGGAGGAAGGCAGAGACCAAAGGAACTCTGACTGCTGTTTCAGGCAGGCTTGGAGAGAAGGTGAGAGTAGAAATCCCAAGCAATTGCAGGAAGACACGTTACCTTGGAGAACCGGGGCTGGAGAAAGGCAGGCTGGCCAACCCAGGTGGGATAAGCAAAACTGCAGCAAGGTCTTCCCAGCCAGAGGGGTCCTCACACCAAGGCAAACTGTCCAGTTAACAGAAGGCGGAGGTCACGTCCAAAGAAGCACATGGGAAGCAGGAAGTGAGTTTCCCTCAGCCAGACATCGTAACCAGGGTTCCCACAGAAGAGCAAGCTACAGGGCAGAGAGGAAGCCTTGGCTGGAAGCAGAGGGGTTTGAGATCATCTTCTCCAAAGGAAAAGATAAGTACCCTGTTTTTGCTAAGGGGAGAAAAGGGAGTCTCCGGGATAGAAGCCAGGCTTATAACCGGCAAGGGAACTCTTATTTGCCTAAGCCGTGGGAGGAAATCCCCAGCACAGCTCCTGATATCCAGGACATACAAAAGCAGCTCCCACTGGTGGCAACTGAGGTTTACCCAGAGCAAGACACAGAGAGCAGCTTCATAGGGGCTCCGTGTCCTTATACAGGGACAGGTCTTAGCCCTATGCAATGGGAGAGCAATAGCTCAGAAAATATCCTTGAACCCATGAAATGTGCTGTATGATGATATAGAGAGTCTTTGTTAAACGGAAAGAGCAAGAAAGAAACTGTATTTTACACAATGAAAAGTGTTGGACTTTATTGCTGGAAAGAAGCATGATTATTTTGGTTAAACATCCTTTACCCTGGTGAAAACAACCGTTCCTTATGTTGTCCCTTATTCTACGACATCCTCAAGGGAAGGGGAATAAAACCCAACTTTAATTTCACTCGGATCACGACTACAGTGTCCTTTATAACCACAACTCCAGGCTATCCCGGGTCTAGGCAACCGCCTAGGACCGGCATGGTCTCACAAATGGCGTAGTTCTTGGATGCCAGAAAAGAGGACACTGTGCAAGAGGGACGGAGTCACCAGTGCCAGAGGACGCAACCAGGACGGTGGTGGAACCACGCCCAGACAACTCCAGGAACCGGGAGCAGTCAAAGACCTTCTCAAGGCCAGAATCACCACCTGACTCAGTTAATAGTATCTGGGACAGCCAGGGTGGGATTCTGAGGAGGTATCTGAGGGACTGAAAATCCCAGTGGGGGAGCATTGAAAAAAAAAAGAGAGGTTCCGCACTTGGTTTTTTTTTTCTCTTCTCTGTTTATTGCAGGTTGCCAACATGGAGTCTCCAGCAGATATCCTGAAGTGGATGGGGCTCCAGTTCGAGAAGCAACGCGAACTTGCCCAGCAGTGCCAAGAACAAGCCCTAGCTGCCATGCAGATACAGCAAAAGCCGCTGACGGACTTGTTGCAGGTGGTACTGCAGGAGCGGCAAGCCGAGAGGAAAACCGAAGGACATTTTGGTGGGGTAGGCCCACAGACATGTGGCATTTGGTCTTTTGGACAGTGGTCAGGAAAAGACAATATAGACGATTTTCTGGAAGCCTTTGAGCGTGTAGCTCGTGGTGCAGGCTGGCCAGAGCAACAATGGACGGTTCGCCTAGCTACCTCCCTGACGGGAGAAGCCCTAGCGGCATACAAGGCTATGCTGGCCGCCCAGGCTAATGAGTATGCCAATGTGAAAGCAGCCATACGGGATAGGCTAGGCCTGTCGCCTATGGTATACCGTAGAATGTTGAGAGCTACAAAGATCCAACAAGGTGAAACTCCGAAGGCACTAGGCCAGCGGATTCGTAGCCTTGTATGGAAGTGGCTCATGCCAGAAGGGAAGACAATGGAAAGTATTTTAGATATGCTTGTGTTAGAGCAATTCCGTGAAGCTGTGCCAGTAGAGGTAAGGTCATTCCTCACTCTACAGAACTGCCAGACGACGGACGAGGCTACTCTCCTAACAGAGAGATTCATGGAGGCTCAGGTAGCCCATGGATCACAAGGAGGGGCTAGCGGCTCGCGTGGCATGGCAAACTCTGGTAGAGTTATGAAAGACCCAGGATTGAGCATACCAACTACAGAAAAATGTAGAAGTAAAGGTATAGCGCATGACTCTTGCATAATATGTTTTAAATGTGGGAGGAGGGGTCACAAGAGGTATGAATGCAGAGAGCGCACAGCACTAATGGGTGAAAAAGCACAATACAAGCAAGAAGGCTTTCGCCTTGAGGTGGAAGTGCAGGGGGTGTTGGCCAAGGCTTTATTAGATTCAGGAGCTGAACAAACAATGGTGTCAGAGAAATTTTGGGGTTTTCTACAGGACAGTGAGGCAGTTCCCCTGAATCAGCCAGAAGGCAATAGCAAGATCCGTTGTATACACGGGTCATCCACCTCTTATCCTCAATATAGGGTGTTAGTAAAAGCACTAGGCACACATAGGAAGCTCCTAGTAGCAATCATTCCCTGTTTACCCTATGACATAGTTTTAGGTCAAGATTGGCCACATTTTTATAGGGGCATAGGGGAGGGCAGGCAAGAGAAAAGGGGACTAGTGTCCACAAGGTCCCAGGCCCACAGTTCACGGGAGAACTTTGAACCCGAGGAGGATAGTGACCCTCCTTTGGAGGAAGAAGATACACCCCTAGAGGAAGGGCTAGGAGAACTACCCAGCCATGAAGGTTTGATCAACCCTCCAAAGAAAGTAGTTAAGAAAAGTAAGGGTGATAAGAGGCGAGAGCGCCACAATAGGGCCCAGCTAAGGGCAGGGGCAGGAGAGGGAATAGCTTTTCCTTGGGTACCCGAAGAGCTTGTACAAAAGTTTCCCTCATTTGCAAAGGAACAAAAAACGGATCCCGCCTTAAGGCGCGCTTTTGAATATGCCCAGTCCGAGGGAGATGCTTTTCCCAGATTTTTCCTAGAAGAGAAGTTGCTGTATAGGGAAAGTAATGATCCACAGACTGGGGCTGTGAGGAAACAGCTAGTAGTACCCACTCCTTTTAAAGCAACAGTGATGAGGTTGGCCCATGACCACCCGGTAGGGGCACATAAAGGGGTCGTAGGTACCCTAGACCAGGTACTGGCACGTTTCTACTGACCAGGTGTGTTCCAGGAAACCAAGCGTTTCTGTGAGGCATGCCCTGCGTGCCAGAGGGTCTCTGCCGCAAGACCTAAGGGGGTGCCTTTGATACCAATGCCCACTATAGCCGAACCTATACGACGGATGGCGATAGACATTGTCGGTCCCTTAGTAAGGACCCCTAGAGGGTTCCAATATATCCTAGTCATTATGGATCAGGCCACCCGGTTCCCCTGGGCTATACCGCTAAGGAACATTTCAGCCAGAACAATAGCGGGGGAACTTATCAAGATATTTTGTGAAGTAGGGTTCCCGAAGGAAATGCTAACAGATAGGGGGAGCAATTTCCTATCCCGATACTTGACCCAAGTCTGGGATGCCTTCGGGATCCGTCACTTGAAAACATCAGCATACCATCCCCAGGCCAACGGGATGGTAGAACGGTTTAATCAGACCCTCAAACAATTATTAAGGCGGGGATTAGACGGGAAAATGGCCGATTGGGATATTATGCTCCCATTTGCTTTGTATGCAAGCAGGGAGCGCACACAGGCCTCATTAGGAGTTTCCCCATACGAGCTAATGTTCGGCCGAGCTCCAAGGGGCATACTTGACATTTTAAGGGATCAGTGGGTGGAGCCAAAACGAGAGGAAGTAGGAATACCGCAGTTCCTACAGGAACTTAGGTAGCGGTTGCAGAGGGCCTCACGGGTGGCAGAACAGCATTTACAGGGTAGTCAACGGATGCAGAAGAAATATTACGACCGGGGGAAAAAGCCCCGTCAGCTCACAATTGGGGATAAGGTAGTTGTGATGGTAGCGGACCCTGGGCCGAAATTTGAAGCTCAGTGGAGGGGGCCCTACACGGTAAGAGATCGCAAGGGAGCAGTCTCTTATGTGGTCGAAACAGACAAGGGACGCCGTCAGGTGTATCACATCAACGTCCTAAAACCCTGGCAAGAGCGGACAGCAGCAGTTGGGAAGTTGCAGGTACAGCGGCCGGTCAAGGCGACTGTCGTAACCTGTATTTCGTGCTGTAAGGACATATGTTCCCCAGCCCGAAATAGCTTAAGAGGGGGGATATGTCATGAGGTAGACAGCACAAAACCTGGAATCTTAAAGGGTAGTGCAGAGGAAGAGCTTACTTGTCAGGAGCTAGACAGCACTAGGCCTGAAACATTAAAGAACAATGTGAAGGAAGGGCTTACCTGTCAGGAGTTAGAAAACACAGACCCTGAAATATTAAGAAATGAAAAGGAAGAAGAGCTTGCCTTGCAGTCACGGGTGCAGTTGCAGCATTCACAGTGCAGAGAGGCAGGGAAAAGGAAAACAAACTTTCCACAGGGTTGTAGTGACGCAGTAAGAATTGAGAGTGCCAATCAGGCTCACCTGGACTCAGACTCACGTTCCACGTTAGAGGAGCTGAGAGATAAAAGCAGGTGGGAAATCTCACAGAGGGAGAACGAGGAGGAGGATGGGAGTTGGAAGCAGCAGAATGAGCATTGGCAGTGTAAGCTGGAGCCTGGATTAGGGCTGGAGCCGGAGCTTGAATGCCAGGAGGAAGGCAGAGACCAAAGGAACTCTGACTGCTGTTTCAGGCAGGCTTGGAGAGAAGGTGAGAGTAGAAATCCCAAGCAATTGCAGGAAGACACGTTACCTTGGAGAACAAGGGCTGGAGAAAGGCAGGCTGGCAAACCCAGGTGGGATAAGCAAAACTGCAGCAAGGTCTTCCCAGCCAGAGGGGTCCTCACACCAAGGCAAACTGTCCAGTTAACAGAAGGCGGAGGTCACGTCCAAAGAAGCACATGGGAAGCAGGAAGTGAGTTTCCCTCAGCCAGACATCGTAACCAGGGTTCCCACAGAAGAGCAGGCTGCAGGGCAGAAAGAAAGCCTTGGCTGGAAGCAGAGGGGTTTGAGATCATCTTCTCCAAAGGAAAAGATAAGTACCCTGTTTTTGCTAAGGGGAGAAAAGGGAGTCTCCGGGATAGAAGCCAGGCTTATAACCGGCAAGGGAACTCTTATTTGCCTAAGCCGTGGGAGGAAATCCCCAGCACAGCTCCTGATATCCAGGACATACAAAAGCAGCTCCCACTGGTGGCAACTGAGGTTTACCCAGAGCAAGACACAGAGAGCAGCTTCATAGGGGCTCCGTGTCCTTATACAGGGACAGGTCTTAGCCCTATGCAATGGGAGAGCAATAGCTCAGAAAATATCCTTGAACCCATGAAATGTGCTGTATGCGTGACTGATGATATAGAGAGTCTTTGTTAAACGGAAAGAGCAAGAAAGAAACTGTATTTTACACATTGAAAAGTGTTGGACTTTATTGCTGGAAAGAAGCATGATTATTATTGGTTAAACATCCTTTACCCTGGTGAAAACAACCGTTCCTTAAGTTGTCCCTTATTCTACAACATCCTCAAGGGAAGGGGAATAAAACCCAACTTTAATTTCACTCGGATCATGGCATGGTCTCACAATTGATATTTAGTCATACGGCGTAACATTATGAGGGACATGGTTAGACATTGCAATGTGCAAATAGGATATGTAACAGGAGGAAGGTCAAGCTAACCATTTTCTAAACGGGGTTGGGTTAAGTGTGAGTTTTGGTGAGGAGGTATAGTATGTTAAGATTGATTAGGAGGATTGGAATTGGGGTAGTGTTTTAGGAACAAATGATGCTTGATAGCCTTTCTGAATGATATTAAATTTGCAATGGATCGAATTTCTGGGGGGAGGGCATTCCAAGCTCTTGGTGCAAATAGGGAGAAGGCTCTATAGGCTGTTGTCTTTGAGCACCTCGTTAGCATTTTAGGGACTTCTAGTTTATTCAGACATGATGACCTTCTGCTTCTGTTGGGTGGCATAAGTTGGATGAGCTATGTTATGTGTTATGTGACTTTAACACTGAAATGTGCCCATGTCGGCTAGTTAATTTAGAGGGGGAACATTCAACACAATTAACATGGTTAGCAGATCTGCCAAACCATCTTAATCATGGTCAATGGGATATTTATTTTATTTTATATGTTTTTTATACTGCTTTATCATTTCAGTCAAAGCGGTTTACATTGTAACTTAAACATGACAATGTACATTAAACAGGGACATTAATAACTTGGATTTTTTCATACGTGCTTAGTTCTGCTGAATATCACCGGGTACCACTGCTCTATACCCCGATGTCAGCCAACTAGCACTGGGGTGTTCCGCGGGCGGAGAAGAGGCAGCACCAGAGACAACAGGGCAGTGGCTCAACATCGCTAAGTACCCAGAGTTAGCACCTGAAAGGGGGACCTGCTATTCACCACTGAAGCTGACTGGGCAGTGGCTCAATATCGCTAAGTACCCAGAGTTAGGCACCTGAAAGGGGGACCTGCTATTCACCACTGAAGGTGACTGGGCAGCGGCTGAGTATCGCTAAGTACCCAGAGTTAGGCACCTGAAAGGGGAACCTGCTATTCACCACTGAAGCTGACTGGGCAGCGGCTGAGTATCGCTAGCACCTGAAAGGGGGACCTGCTATTCACCACTGAAGCTGACTGGGCAGTGGCTCAATATCGCTAAGTACCCAGAGTTAGGCACCTGAAAGGGGGACCTGCTGTTCACCACTGAAGCTGACTGGGCAGCGGCTGAGTATCGCTAAGTACCCAGAGTTAGGCACCTGAAAGGGGGACCTGCTATTCACCACTGAAGCTGACTGGGCAGCGGCTGAGTATCGCTAAGTACCCAGAGTTAGCACCTGAAAGGGGGACCTGCTATTCACCACTGAAGCTGACTGGGCAGCGGCTGAGTATCGCTAAGTACCCAGAGTTAGGCACCTGAAAGGGGAACCTGCTATTCACCACTGAAGCTGACTGGGCAGCGGCTCAATATCGCTAAGTACCCAGAGTTAGGCACCTGAAAGGGGGACCTGCTATTCACCACTGAAGCTGACTGGGCAGCGGCTCAATATCGCTAAGTACCCAGAGTTAGGCACCTGAAAGGGAACCTGCTATTCACCACTGAAGCTGACTGGGCAGCGGCTGAATATCGCTAAGTACCCAGAGTTAGGCACCTGAAAGGGGGACCTGCTATTCACCACTGAAGCGGACTGGGCAGTGGCTGAGTATCGCTAAGTACCCAGAGTTAGCACCTGAAAGGGGAACCTGCTATTCACCACTGAAGCTGACTGGGCAGCGGCTGAGTATCGCTAAGTACCCAGAGTTAGGCACCTGAAAGGGGAACCTGCTATTCACCACTGAAGCTGACTGGGCAGTGGCTGAGTATCGCTAAGTACCCAGAGTTAGGCACCTGAAAGGGGGACCTGCTATTCACCACTGAAGCTGACTGGGCAGCAGCTCAACATCGCTATGTACCCAGAGTTAGGCACCTGAAAGGGGGACCTGCTATTCACCACTGAAGCTGACTGGGCAGCGGCTGAGTATCGCTAAGTACCCAGAGTTAGGCACCTGAAAGGGGAACCTGCTATTCACCACTGAAGCTGACTGGGCAGTGGCTCAATATCGCTAAGTACCCAGAGTTAGGCACCTGAAAGGGCACCTGCTATTCACCACTGAAGCTGACTGGGCAGCGGCTGAGTATCGCTAAGTACCCAGAGTTAGGCACCTGAAAGGGGGACCTGCTATTCACCACTGAAGCTGACTGGGCAGCGGCTGAGTATCGCCCCTGCTCCGGGTAACCCGAATATTCAGTGCCGGAGGCCGGATATGGCCCTGGCATTGAATATCTGAGAGTACGTTTTAACGGCAGCTGCTCGCTGCTGTAATCAAGCTGAATATCCTCCCCTTAAGTTTTTATGATGCATATCTCTAGGTTTTGTCTTTGTTTTTTAAAGAGTTCTACCTTTATCTTAAATGATCGATTTGTTTTTTTTTAATTTGGTTTTCTGCTTGCAGGGAGGACAGTGAGGCATCAATATTTGTGGACTTAGATCTTTTGCCTATTCTGCCAATGAACCTTTTTTCTTAATTCTTTTATCTTTGTTCCCTGAAAGCATTAGGAAGATGTCGGTGTCTCTGACGGGAGAAGAGCTGGCCACCCACATCCTGGTGGCACTGTTTGGCATGGGCTCCTGGGTGTCGGTGAATTCTCTTTGGGTGGAGTTCCCCGTGATGGTGAAGGATCTCCCAGAAGGTGAGAAACTCTGGCGAGTTCATGTGGATGAGGGAGGGGAGCTGTTCCTTTAAGTATGTTCAGACCCGTTGGAGAGTAAAAGCATCTGATAGTAATGCACAGTAACACAAGTGTATAGACATAGGCTGGAAACCCTCTGGGATAGGGGCATACCTGCTCTGTCTGAACTCAGGTTTGGGAAAGCAAGTAAATACAATGTGTGCCTTTGAGTCCCTGCTGACTCAGCAGCTCCTGGGTTTTCTTGGCAGTAGATTGCCAGGTCTTTCTCCCAAGGCAGTGGAGGGTTAAGTGACTTGCCCAAGGCCACAAGGAGTGCCATTGGGAATTGAACCCTGGTCTCTTGGTAACCAAGCCAGTGCTCTAACCAGTAGGCTACTCCTCCAAACTGAGTAGTAAAATGAAAAAACAAATGTCCAACATTTCCTGTCGTGGGATGTAGAAACCTTACTTGAGCTGTGATGCATAACACTAATGTACAGCAGTGTTGGTAAGTGTACATAACTCTGCACGCTAGTAACGCACGCACATTTACTCATACTCTGAAACACATCTAGATCTAAGAACATAAGATATGCCATACTGGGTCAGACTGAGTTCCATCAAGCCCAGTATCCTGTTTCCAACAGTGGCCAATCTAGGTCAAAAGTACCTAGCAGTTTCCCCAAAAGACACAGGTTCCACGATGCTTGTATTGTGGCAAGCAGGAGATTTCTCCGGTCGCCGTTAATAATGGTTTATGGACCTTTCCTCCAGGAACTTGTCCAAACCTTTTTTAAACCCAGCTACACTAACAGCTTTTACTACATCCTCCAGTAACAAATTCCAGAGTTTTATTACACATCAAATGAAAAAATATTTTCTCTTACCAGTCTTAAATAGGTTACACTGTAGCTTCATTGCATATCCCCTAGTCTTTCTATATTCTGATAGCCTAAACAATCGATCTACGTTTACCCGTTCCACTCCGTTCATTAATTTATAGACCTCTATCATATCTCCCCTCAGCCGTCTCTTTTCCAGGTTAAAGAGCCCTAACCTTTTTAGCCTCTCCTCATAGGGGTATCCTTCCATCTCCTTTACCATTATGGTGGCTCTTCTCTGAACCTTTTCTAATAACGCTATATCCTTTTTAAGATACGGCAACCAGATTTGCACACAATATTCGAGATGCAGTCACACGATGGAATGATACAGAGGCATTATAATATCCTTTGCTATATTCTCCTTTCCTTTTCCTTATTTATTTAAAGTCTCTTTTATACCGCGCTATTCAACATCAGTGCGGTTTACATGCAACAGAAAACTTATACATTATGATTCCTATCATTCTATTTGCTCTCTTGGCCGCCGCTGCACACTGTGTAAAGGGTTTCAACATATTATCCACGATGAAGCCTAAATCTTTTTCCTGGGTGGTGGTTCCTAATGTTGAACTTTGCATCGTGTAACTATAGTGTGGGTTGTTCTTCTCTAGGTGCATAACTTTGCACTTGTCCACATTAAATTTCATCTGCCATTTGGGTGCCCAGTCTTCCAATTTATCAAGATCCTCTTGCAATTTTTCACAATCCTCATGGGTTTTAACAACGTTGAATAATTTTGTGTCATCTGCAAATTTGATTACCTCACTCATTATTCCCATTTCCAGGTTATTTACGAATATGTTAAAAAGCAGAGGACCCAGCACAGATCCCTGGGGTACTCCACTATTCACCTTTCTCCATTGGGAAAATTGGCCATTTAGCCCTACCCTCTGCTTTCTATCTTTTAGCCAGTTCCTGATCCACAATAGTACACTGCCTCCTATTCCATGACTTTTTAATTTCGCCAAGAGTCTCTCATGAAGGACCTTGTCAAAGGCTTTCTGAAAGTCCAGATAAACTATAACAACCGATTCACCTGTGTCCACCTGTTTATTCACACCTTCAAAAAAAGCATAACAGATTAGTAAGACAAGATGTTCCTTGGCTAAATCCATGTTGACTGTCTCCCATTAAGCTGCTGATAACAACATTCAAACTGATCAACAACATAGCCCCATCATACCTATCTACTTTCATACAAACCAACCAGACTCCAGATCCCGTAGGCAAAATGCAAAACACTCACTGGTAACACTCACCTCCATACGCAAGACAAAACAATCCACCAGCTCCAGAGCCTTCTCCTACACTGCTCCTAGTCTCTGGAACTCACTGCCGTTGTCAATCCGTGTGACCAAAGACCTACAGTTATTCAGAAAAGAAATCAAACCATACCTCTTTACTGAACACTACAGTAACACCAATGATAGCCCAACCTCACAAATACCTAGCTCACCTCACCTGATGATCACCATCCAACCCCCTGTACCCCCCTAATCAATAACCCCTATTCATATCTAAACTCACAGAAATACACACAAACAGTAAACTGTAAATAGTTTCTAGTCTTCAGTTCAGACAGCTATGTATATAAAGCATTCACTTCATGTTAAATGCACCTATGGCTCTATGTAAATAGTTCAACCTCTGTTCTTTGTAATATGTTGTGTTAAATGTAAACTGCCCCTGATCTCTGGAAGGGGCGGTATAGAAGAATCAAATAAATATTAAGCCATGGCTATCTACATGTTCAGTAATTTTATTCTTTATAATGGTTTCTACCATTTTTCCTGGTGCTGACGTCAGACTCACTGGTCTGTAGTTTCCCGGATCACCCATGGAATCCTTTTTAAAAATTGGCATTACATTGGCTATCCTCCAATCTTCAGGTATTACAGATGTTTTTAATGATAGTCCACAGATTGCTAATAATAGGTCTGCAATCTCATATTTCAGTTCTTTCAACACCCTTGGATGTATACCATCCAGTCCAGGTGATTTGCTACTCTGTACCTGCATATGCAATAAAATGCAGATGCTTCTCTTGTACTCTGCGCAAACTACGCCCCTTGGAAGACCTCTATGCAGACTGTGTAAAAACCTCTTTCTGCATGTAAAACAGGCCTCTGTTTTATCCCCGTGGCAATTAAATTATTCTCATGGACACTTGCTGTAACTGTTTTTATATTTATCTGTCTCTATGTATATACTGAGCTGTTCTTCTGTAGTCAGGCTCCTTCCCCAAAGACCAGTTCAGGATATTCATGTGGACACTGAAATAGAAGAAAAAGGGTTATAGTGCACCTGTCAGAAAAGAGTTTAATTGTCACAGGTATGAAACAGGCAGCTTCTCCACTACCAGACCTTGGCATCCTGTTATTATAGCACCAGATCACCCTGGCATGTTCCACTAACTCTATGGGCAGCCAGCGAAATTTGCCCACTATCCATAGAGCTATGAAGTTTAATTTAGGACAGCAGCATGGCATGGCAGCGGTCACCACTGTATATTCAGTGTCATCACTTGCACTGTTAGCGGCATTGAATATAGCAAGTCTCAACAAATCCTCAATGAATCTAGAGGGAGCCCAGAAATGTAGGAGCCAGAGGCTGAGATCCCTTGCTTTTCTTCCCCCTCCCCAGTGAAGTTTGAGTGGAGAGAGGGAATCCCCTCTGAGATAAGCAGCAGCTCTTTCAGAAACTGATTTGCTAAGGCTTTTTCTCCATTCTGTATCTCTGCACAAAGAGAGTTTAGTAAATCCATCCCTTAAGGTTCCTCTCAGTCTTCCTTCCTCAAGCATGCTCTCAGCTCTGTGACGGCCTCTTTGCTTCACATCACCCCACAGTCTCTGCCTCTCACCTAGTCTTTCTCTCTCTCTTCCCCTCTTCCCCTCAGGCTTTAATGGGTCTCTTTCTCTCATCCCTGCCCCCTTCCAGCCTTTACCAGGTCTCTCTTTCTCCCGGGCTTTGGAGGCTGCGACCTGTTCCCCTCAGCTTGTTTGCCGTTGCAGAAGAAAGTGCACCTGCTCCTGCACCTGCAGCGTCTTCCAGCTCTGTGCAAGCACGAGTCACACAGTGCAGGAAGTGGCTTCAACTCTCGTGAGACCAACCTGAACTTCCTGCACTGTGCGACTCGTGCTTGCACAGAGCTGGATCTCAGTGGAGGAGCAGGTGCACTTCCAAAAGCTCCACAAAAGATTTGGGGAAAGAAATCCTGGATACCAGGTTGCAGTTTTTAAGCACCATGGCGCCTGGGATTTGTCAAGCTCTAAAATATATGTAAAGTATTTAAATGCAAAAAACAAAATCTATTGGGACCCACACCGAATATAATTCACAAGGCCTTTGAAAAAGCCGTAGTGGAGACAGCAGAATTACATGGACAGTTTACTACAAAGTTAAGACACTGCAGCGCCGCCGATCACTTCTCGAACCAACAGACTTCTGCACTGTACTACAAGCCTCAATTATACCTCACCAGGCTATTGCAACACCATCAACCGAGGTCTACCACAATCCACACTCCTACCACTGCAAACAACAGCCAGAACCCTACAAGCAGCAGCACTACACGACCACATCACACTTGCACTCAAACACTTCCTCTGGCTCCCACTATAGAGCCAAATAAAATTTAAAACTATAATGCTAGCACTCAAAGCAATCCACTCTGATCCCCCTCCACACCTTCACACACTACTTCAGCCCTCTCAACCACACAGGTCAAGGCGGACCTCCACGATGAACACCCTCATCATCCCCCACATCAGAACCAAATCCATCCAGCAAGTATGCAAATGAGCCTTCCAACTGTAGGCATCCTCAATATTGATCAGTCTTCCACAACAACTCAGGAAAATCACTGACCTCAAAATATTCAGGAAACATCTAAAGATGCACCGGTTCACAGAACACGTCACCCCTATCACATAACCCTCCCATAAGGATCATTACCAGATTACTATTACTGCTACTGTATATAGTTAAAATGCTGTTATAATGTATTTTCACGTTTGTTCTCTGTAAACCGCTTGACCCGGTGAAAGGCGGTATATAAATATAGCTAAATAAACAAAAGGACATGCGATGGATGTTATCTACCCAGATTTCAGCAAAGCCTTTGATACTGTTCCTCATAGGAGGCTTATCAATACACTGAACAGCATGGGGATAGGACCCACAGTGGTGAACTGGATCAGAAATTGACTGACTGACAGACGACAGAAGGTGATGGTAAATGGAACTCATTCGGATGAAAGGAATGTGATTAGCGGTGTGCCCCAGGGATCAATCCTGGGACCGGTACTGTTCAATGTATATGTGAGTGCTATTGCTGAAGGACTGAATGGAAAAGTCTGTCTTTTTACAGATGACACAAAAATTTGCAACAGAGTGGACTCCCCTGAGGGAGTGGATAATATGAGGAAAGATCTACAAAAGCTGGACGAATGGTCTAATGCTTGGCACTTAAGATTTAATGTGAAGTGCAGTGTCATGCACTTGGAAAGAAGAAATCCAAGGGAATTGTATGTGATAGGGGCCGAAAGGTTGGTGTGCACGGACCAGGAGAAGGACCTCGGAGTGATGTTTCTGAGAATCTCAAGGTGCCGAAACAGGGCGACAAGGCGGTGGCAAAAGCCAGAATGATACTGGGTTGCATACAGAGAGGAATTACCAGCAGAAAGGAGGAGGTGCTAATGTCACTGTACAAGTTGCTGGTGAGGCCTCACTTGGAATATTGTGTTCAGTTTTGGAGACCATATTTCGCAAAGGATATAAAGAGGCTGGAAGCGGTTCAGAGGAAGGCAATCAAAATGATTTGGAGCCTGCGTCAGAAGCCTTATGAGAAGAGACTTGATGACCTAAAGTATGTATACACTGGAGGAGAGGAGGGATAGGGGAGATATATGATTCAGATCTTTAAATACTTAAAGGGAAATAATGAACAAACAAACCTCTTCCAAAGATGAGGAAGCTGTAAAACTAGAGGGCATAACATGAAGCTGCAAGGGGGTAAACTGAAAGGCAATGTCAGGAAATACTTTTTCACTGGAAGGAATGGGTGGATGCTTGGAATACCCTCCCGATGGAAGTGGTGGGGGCAAATACAGTGACAGAATTTAAAATGGCATGGGACAGACACAGTGGATCCCTTTACAGCAATAGGATAAAATCAAAATAAACTTAACTGTCTCTTATATTTCAACAAATAGGGGTGACCTACATGGAGTGGTGGGTATACTCCTAAACAAAGTCATGGGGAGGGGTGACCTGCACAGAGCGACAGGTGCACCTACTCTTGTCGCCTTGCTGGGCAGACTAGATGGACCATACTGGTCTTTATCTGCTCCACCTTAATCGGGATGGAGCAGCTTCTCAATTAGATAGTAGAGGAAAGCTAACAGTCGCCCAAGAACACATGGTTTGGAAAGATGTAGCCTTGAAGGATACTAGCAAAATGGCAAAGTTAGAGCATCTTGACAGAGAGGTTACAGTAAAGATAAACGTAACCCAGATGTGCCTCAGTACAGAGCTGAAAGATTCCAAATTACCCCTATCAACTGATAACCAGATTAATATGAATAAAATACAGCCTCTAAAATGCTTGTATGAGAAGTTAGATATGATTGGTATCTCAGAGACATGGTGGAAGGAGGACAAACAGTGGGACACTGTGATACCTGGGTACAAACTATATCGTAATGATAGAGCTGATTAAATTGGTGGAGGGGTTGCGCTCTATGTTAGAGGGGGCATTGAGTCAGAAAGGATTAAAGTTTTGCAGGAAACAAAATTCGCTGTAGAATCTCTATACAGCACAGTAATAATAATGGGTGATTTCAATTACCCCGGTATCGACTGGGTCAGTGGCATGGCCCAGGACATGCTAGGGAGATAAAGTTTCTAGATGAAATAAATGGCTGCTTCTTGGAGCAGCTGGTTCATGAACCAACCAGAGGGGAAGCCATTTTGAACCTAGTCCTTAGTGGAACACCAGATCTAGTGCAAGAGATAAGGGTGTTAGGGCCGCTTGGCAACATTTATTTATTTTATTTATTTAACATGTTTTATATGCTGCATTTCCTAGGATCAATGTGGCTTACTTGTAACAAGTTGAGATATAGTTAACTGTTGGTGTATAAACTACGCAACAGTAAGAAAGGGTATAATGTGATGCTGCAATAGTGATCACAGCATAATTGCATTTGGTTAAAAAATGGAGTAGGGACGGTAAAGAAATCCACAGTACTACCTTTTAACTTTCAAAAAGGAGACTATGATAACATGAGGAAAATAGATAAGAAAAAACTAAAAAAAGCAGCTGCAAACGTTAAAGATTCATTTCAAGCATGAGTGTTATTGAAAAATACCGTCTTGGAAGCACAGACCATAGTAACATTGTAATACAGTAACATAGTATGTAACGGCAGATAAAGACCAGTATGGTCCATCTAGTCTGTCCAGCAAGGCAACAAGAGTAGGTGCACCTGCCACTCCGTGCAGGTCACCCTTCCCAGGTCTTTGTTTAGGGATGTACCCACCACTCCATGTAGGTCATTCCTGTTTGTTGAGATATAAGAGAGAGTTATGTTTGTTTTGATTTTATCCTGTTGCAATAAAGGGATCCACTGTGTCTGTCCCATGCCATTTTGTATTTGCCCCCACCACTTCCATCAGGAGGGTATTCCAAGCATCCACCACCCTTTCAATGAAAAGGTATTTCCTGACGTTGCCTTTCAGTTTAGCCCCTTACAGCTTCATGTTATGCCCTCTAGTTTTACAGCTTCCCCTTCTTTGGAAGAGGTTTGTTTGCTCATTAATACTCTTTAAGTATTTAAAGGTCTAAATCATATCTCCCCTCTCCCTCCTCTCCTCTAGAGTGTACATATTTAGGTCTTCAAGTCTCTTCTCATAAGTCTTCTGATGCAGACTCCAAATCATTTTGGTCGCTTTCCTCTGAACCGTTTTCAGTCTTTTTATATCCTTTGCGAGACATGGTCTCCAAAACTGAACACAATATTTCAAGTGAGGCCTCACCAGTGACTTGTACAGTGGCATTAGTACCTCTTCCTTTCTGCTGGTAATTTCTCTCTGTATGCAAGCCAGCATCCTTCTGGCTTTTGCCACCACCTTGTCACACTGTTTCGCCACCTTGAGATCCTCAGAAACAATCATTCCGAAGTCCTTCTCCTGGTCCGTGCACATCAACCTCTCGCACCCTATCGCATACAATTCCCTTGGATTTCTGCTTCCCAAGTGCATGACACTGCATTTCTTCACATTAATTCTTAACTGCCAAACATTAGACCATTCTTCAAGCTTTTGTAGCTCTTTCCTCATGTTCTCCACTCCCTCAGGGGAGTCCACTCTGTTGCAGATTTTCGTGTCATTGCAAAAAGACAGACTTTTCCATTCAGTCCTTCAGCAATATCACTCACAAATACATTGAACAGTACTGCTCCCAGGTCTGAACCCTGGGGCACACTGCTAATCACCTTCCTTTTATCCAAGTGAGTTCTGTTTACCATCACTTTCTGTCGTCTGTCAGTCAATCAATTTCTGATCCAGTTCATCACCTTGGGACCCATCCCCAAGCTGTTGAGTTTATTGATAAGTCTCCTATGAGGAACAGTATCAAAGGCTTTGCTGAAATCTAGGTAGATCACATCCATCTCATGCCCTTGATCTAGTTCTCTGGTCACCCAGTCAAATAACTCAATCAGATTTGTTTGGCAAGATTGTGCTTTGGTAAAACCATGTTGCCTCAGATCAGACAACCTTTTGGTTTCAAGAAAGTCCACTATTTGTTCCTTCAGCAGTGCCTCCATTAGTTTTCCCACCACCGAGGTAAGGCTTACCGGACTGTACTTGATCACTTCTTCCCTATTACCACTTTTGTGTAGAGGTACCACATCAGCCCTTCTCCAGTCCTGTGGAACTTCTCCTGTCTCCAAGGATCTATTAAAAACATTGTTTAACGGCCCTGCGAGAACTTCTCTGAGCTCTTTCAGTATCCTGGGATGTAACCCATCCGGTCCCATGGCCTTGTCCACTCAGTTTTGCAAGCTATTGTATTACATCATCTTCTGTGAATGGTGTGGTATCTACTCCATTCCCATTTGTATATTTGTCAATCACAGGTGGTCCTTCTCCAGGATTTTCTTTAGTATAAAGAGAACAGAAGTATTTGTTTAGCATTTTCGTTTTTTCAATATCACTTTCCACAAATCTTTTCACGGAACTTTTGAGTCCAGCAATTCCACCTCTGATTTTCTCCTCTCCCGAATATACCTACAAAAAGTCTGTGTATTGGAGTGGAGGAGTAGCCTACCACAGCTTAGGAACCAGGAGACCAGGGTTTGATTCCCAGTAGCACTACTTGTGGCCTTGGGCAAGTTACTTTATTCTTCATTGCCTCAGAAAAATCCAAGTTATCAATGTCCCTGTTTAATGTACATTACCAAGTTTAAGTTACAATGTAAACTGCTTTGATAGGATAGAGTGGTATAAAAAAGCTATTCAATAAATACATAAAATAAATATTCCACACTTTAAGAAAAGTGGAAGGAAGGCCAAAAAACTGCCATCATGGTTTAAAGGCGAGATCAAAAAGGCTGCTGTTCTTGCCAAAAGAGCATCTTTCAGAAAATGAAAAAAGGAGCCTAATGTCAAACATCAGAAACAACATAAGCATTGACAAGTTAGATGCAAAGCATTCACAAGGCAGGCAAAGAGAGAATTTGAAAAGAAGCTTGCCGTAGAAGCAAGAATGCATAATAAAAAATGCTTTCAAGTACATTCATAGCAAAAAACCTGTAAGAGAGTCAGTTGGACCATTAGATGATAGAGGGATAAAAGGGGCACTAAGAGGTGACACATGGTCTACTATGCTGGAAATGAAAGACAAAGAAGAAATGGTGTTGCATTTATAATAAAGAAGAAACTTGCAAGAACTGTAATGAAATACAATGCAGTCAGCGAACGCTTAATCTCTATTCGTCTACGAGGAATGCCTATCAACACAACTATAATTCAAGTATATGCCCCAACAACAGCTGCAGAAGAGAATGACATTGAAGAGTTCTATGAACAAGTACAAGCTGAAATTGACAGAACATGCAAACAGGATATCCTGATAGTCATGGGTGATTGGAACGTAAAGGTTGGCAACAAAGAAGAAGACAAAGCAGTTGGAAAATATGGACTTGGCAACAGAAATGAAGCTGGAGAAAGACTGATAGAATTCTGCAAGACCAACGATCTATTCATCTCAAACACCTTCTTCCAGCAACACAAGCGGCGACTGTACACATGGACTTCACCCAATGGATTGTATACTAATCAAATTGACTACATCTGTGGAAGTCAACGATGGAAAAGCTCTATAACATCAACAAAGACAAAACCTGGAGCTGACTGTGGTACAGATCATCAACTACTAGTATGCAAACTCAAGCTAAAGCTGAAAAAGAGCAAACCACTCATGAATGCAGCAAAATATGACCTTGAGAATATACCACTGGAATTTAAAAACTGCCTGCAAAATCGATTTGCTGCTTTAGATACAAATGATAGAGTTCCAGAAGAGTTATGGAATGACATCAAGAAGGTTGTGTTGGAAGAAAGCGAGAAGTCTCTACAAAAGGTAAAAAAGAAAAAACGGCCAAAATGGATGACGGAAGAAACTCTGAAAATTGCCCAGAAACGCAGAGAAGCTAAAGCCAGAGGAGAAAGAAAGACAATCACAGAACTCAACAGAGATTTCCAACGTGCAGCAAGACAGGACAAGGAAAAGTACTACAATGACGCATGCAAGGAAATAGAAGCAGAAACGATTAGAGGAAGAACAAGATCAGCTTTCCTAAAGCTACGAGAGTTAAAGAAAAAGCTCCAGCCTCGAATTGGAATGTTACAAGATGCTCAAGGTTCTATGTTGAATGATGCTGAGAAGATCAAGAAAAGATGGAAGGAATATACAGAGTTTTTATATGATAAAGATCAAGTGGACCAACAGCCGTTTCAACCTGTACCTTATGATCTGGAACCATTGGTGATGAAAGAAGAAGTTGAAGCAGCATTGAAAGCCTTATCAAAGAACAAAGCACCAGGCATTGATTGCATTCCCATAGAAGTATTACAGCAATCTGATGCAGCTGTTACCATACTTACAAGGCTCTGCCAAGAAATATGGAAGACACCATCATGGCCAACTGACTGGAAAAGATCTGTGTTTATACCAATACTAAAGAAAGGTGATCCAACTGACTGTGGAAATTATCGCACAATCGCTCTGATCCCACATGCCAGCAAGATTCTACTGAAGATTATTCAAAAGAGACTACAATCATACCTGAAACAAGAACTACCTGAAGTGCAAGCAAGGTTCAGAAAAGGGCGAGGAACGAGAGACATCATTGCGGATGTGAGATGGATCCTTGAAAAGACTAAAGAATACCAAAAGGATATCTATTTGTGCTTTATCGACTATAGCAAAGCTTTTGACTGTGTAAACCATGAGAAACTCTGGGCCACATTAAGAAGCATGGGTATACCAGAACACCTGATCGTTCTCTTGCACAATCTGTACATTCATCAAGAAGCAACAGTTCGAACAGAACAAGGAGAAACAGAATGGTTTAAAATAAACAAAGGTGTAAGACAAGGCTGCATACTTTCCCCCTACCTGTTTAATTTATATGCAGAACAAATCATCAGAGAAGCAGGATTGTATGAAGACAACAGAGGTGTGAAGATTGGTGGAAGACTCATCAACAACCTTCGCTATGCTGATGATACCACATTACTGGCGGAAAGTGAAGATGATCTGAAACATTTGCTTCTCACAATCAAAGAACATAGTCTCAAAATGGGCCTGCACCTTAATGTAAAGAAGACAAAGATCATGACAACTGGCATAATCAACAGGTCCATCGTCGAAGGAGAAGAAATTGAAATCGTGAATAACTTTACCCTACTTGGATCAACTATCAATAAAGAAGCAACAAGCAGTCAAGAAATCAGACGACGCATTGCTCTTGGCAGAATGGCTATGAAAGACCTAGATAAGATTCTCAAGAGCAGAGATGTCTCTCTCCATACAAAAATTCGACTTGTTCAAGCCATGGTATTTTCAATAACATCATATGGATGTGAAAGCTGGACAGTGAAAAAGATAGACAGGAAGAAAATTGATGCCTTTGAATTATGGTGCTGGCGGCGAATATTGTGTATACCATGGACTGCCCGAAGAACAAACCAGTCTGTACTAGAGGAGATCAAACCTAAGCTTTCTTTAGAAGCTCAGATGACAAGACTTCGACTTTCATACTTTGGACACATCATGCGGAGAGAGAGATCATTAGAGAAAGACATCATGCTTGGCAAGATAGAAGGTCAACGCAAAAGAGGAAGGCCAGCAATGAGATGGATCGATACAATAACAGCAGCTACGGGTACCAGTCTGTCAACAATAAGCCGCCTGACTGAAGACCGAACACAATTTAGGATAGCTATCCAGAGGGTCGCCATGAGTTGACTCCGACTCGATGGCACTTAACAACAACAACAAGAGGTGACACAGTCATAGCGGAGAGACTGAATGAATTCTTTGCTTAAGTCTTTATGAAAGAATATGTAGGGAAGTTAACCCGTGCCTTAAATGGTATATAAAGGTGATGCAGCAGAAGAATTGAAAGAAATATCGATAAACCTTGAGGATGTATTACAGCTGTTTGATAAACTGGTGAGTAGCAAATCACCTGTACCGGATAATATACATCCAAGGGTGTTTGTTGAAACTGAAGTATCATTAAAATCATCTGTAGTACCTGAGCATTGGAGACTGGCCAATGTAACATCAATTTTTTAAAAGGGTTCCAGGGGTGATCTAGGAAACTATAGACCAGTGAACCTGACATCAGTAGAGGGCAAAATGGTAGAAACCATTATAAATAATAAAATTATTAAGCATGTAGACAAGCCATGGTTTTATGGGAGAAAATCAACATGGATTTAGCCAAGGAAAGGTTTGTCTTACTAATTTGTTATATTTTTTTGAAGGTGTGAATAAATAGGTAGACAAAGGTGAGCCGGTTGTTATAGTGTATCTGGATTTTCCGAAAGCCTTTGACAAGGTCCCTCATGAGAAACTCTTGGCCATATTAAAAAGTCATGAGATTGGAGGCAGTGTAGTATTGAGGATCAGGAACTGGTTAAAAGATAGAAAGCAGAGATTAGGACTAAATGGCCAATTTTCTCAATGGAGAAAGGTGAACAGTGGAGTATCCCAGGGATCTATGCTAAGCCCGTTGCTTTTCAGCATTTTCATAAATGATCTGGAAATAGAAATAATGAGTGAGATGATCAAATTTACAGATGACAGAAAATTATTCAGAGTTGTTAAATGCAAGAGGATTGTGAAAAATTGCAAGAGGACCTTGAAAAATTGGAGGACTGGGCATCCAAATGGCAGATGACATTTAGGGGCTTGTTTACAAAGCTGCAGTAGCGGTTTCTGATTGTTATCGGAGCCACGGTCCCATTGAAATCAATGGAGCTGCAGCTCCGATAACGATCGTAAACCGCTACCGCGGCTTTGTAAACAAACCCCTAAATGTCATCTGCCATTTGGATGCCCAGTCTTCCAATTTTTCAAGGTCCTCTTGCAATTTTTCACAATCCTTAACTCTTTGAAGGCCTACTTTAAATTTTTAATCCACATTCTGCAGCCGTGTTAATTTTTGCATATTTCAGGAAAATTGTACCCGTCTTATTCAATATGTTCTAATAGTGATTTTCCTTCTGCTATGGTCATGTATTATATACCATTTGATGGGAATATTTAGTCAGAATTTTGGATCCCGAGAGTTTTGGGCTCAGCCTGGAAAGGGTTAATGTGGACAAGTGTGAAGTTATACACCTAGGAAAGAATAACCCAAACTATGGTTACACAATGCAAGGTTCAACATTAGGAAGCACCATCCATGAAAAAGATTTAAGTGTCATTGTGGATAATACATTGAAACCTTCCTCCCAGTGTGCAGTGGTGGCCAGGAAAGCAAATAGAATAAGGAATGGAAAATAAAACAAAGGATATTATAATGCCTCTGTATCGTTCCATGGTGCGACCACACCTTGAATATTATGTGCAATTCTAGTTGCCATATCTTAAAAAGGATTTATCTCAATTAGAAAACATACAAAGAAAAAGTGACAAAAATGTTAAAAGGAGTGGAATGATATCCCTATGAGGAGAGGCTTAAAAGGTTTGGGCTCTTCAGCTTGAAAAAGAGACGGCTAAGGGGAGATATGATAGAGGTCTATAAATTAATGAAAGGAATGGGTAAACGTAGATCGGTTGTTCACACCATCAAAATTAAAAAGACTAGAGGACACACAATGAAGCTACATTGCAGCCCATTTAAGACTAATAAGAGAAAATATTTTTGTACTCAACATGTAATTAAACTCTAGAATTTGTTACCGGAGGATGTTGTAAAAGCTGTTAGTGTAGCTGGGTTTTAAAAAGATTTGAACAAGTTCCTGGAGGAAAGGTTCATAAACCATTATTAAAGAGGACCCGAGAAATCCACTGCTTTTCCCCAGACAAGCAATGTGGAACCTGCGTGTCTCTTTGGGAACCTGCAGGGTACTTGTGGCCTGGACTGGCCACTGTTGGAAACAGGATACTGGGTTTGACAGACCTTGGTCTGACCCAGTGTTGCAGATCTTATGTTAAACACATAGGAGACTAAGTGGATCAGGATCCAAAAGTGGCCTCGAAGAAGTGAGTTTTGAAAAGGGCCCGTGATGAAGCCTGATGGACAAACTCAGGTTGTTTGTTCCAGGCTTAAGGAGCAGCAAGGTGGAAGGATCGAAGTCTGGAGTTGGCAGTGGCAGAGAAGGGCACAGATAGAAGGGATCTGCCAGAGGAGCGAAGTTCCTGAGGAGAGGAGGTTTAGGGAGAGAGAAGAGAGGAAAGGTAGTGAGGAGCTGCAGAGTGAATGCGCTTACAGGTCAGCAGGAGAGCAGGATGAAAGTGAGGTGACGAACAACTGTAGCAGAGGGGAAGTGGAGTTTCTGTGGAAGGGGTGAAGGGGGGGGGGCAATGGCTGATAATCTTAAGTTTTCAGTGTTGTTTTTGGATAAATGGTTCAGGCCTGATGCTTCTCTTTTGGATCGGTTGCCAGGTGGATTAGTTAAAGAAATAGAAAAGGAACCAGGTCCATCCTTCTTGAGAATTGTTAATCTCTTCCTAAAGGAGGGAGTTGCCCCAGGCTTATTTAAAAATATGGTTCTACAGCTCATTCCTAAGGATAGAGCTATTGATCATTTGTAATAGCAGTTAGTTCCCCTTTGTGGTGAAAATAATTGAGAAAGTGGTTACGGATTTTTTAGAATTTACTGGGGGTTTGGCAGGACAAGATGACTTTCCTTGCTGAGTACAGCATTGAGGCCCTCTAGTAGATCTGGTAGATAAGATGCGTAGATGTCTGGACTGGGAAATGAGGGGCTGATTATTTTGCTGAATTTACAGGCAGCTCTTGACACAGTAAACCATAAGAGTTTGTTAAGGAGGCTGGAGGAGTTTGGGGACTGGCTTTGGTCCATCTTGCAGATTCAGTGCAGTAGTGTTCATTTGCCTGTTATTATTTATTAGTAGTATTTAGCTCTTGCCTTTCCAGGAGATGATCAAAACTAGTTGCATTCAATTACAGCATGTACTTCCCTGTTCCCAGAGGACTCACAATCTAAATTAGGTGGATTGAGACTGGGGTCCGGCAGAAATCTAGTTTATCGCCTATTTTGCTTAATATATATATATTTATTTTTTATTTATTTATACATCTTTTCTATACCGCCACTTCCAGAGATCAGTGGCGGTTTACAGGTAACAAACATTAATAATAGAGCACTATTATTTTACATAGAACAGATTTAGAACAAAGAACTATTTTACATAGAACAGATTTAGAACAAAGAACATTCAACTATTAAGTGTAACTTCGAAATACAATGAGATAACAGGAGGGGTAGGAACATTTGAACTGGGTATTAATTAGATAATGTTTCAAAACATAGTACCAACAGTATATCAACAGTAAAGTCAAATATTTACATTAAATTACAGTTATTCACATTAGCGACAAGCAAATTGCTTTCTAAGGGTAAGCTTAATCTAGGTGAGCAATGTGAATGTGTAGGAAAGGTTTATGCTTTGTCTAAGTAGGGTCAGTGAGTGATTGATGAACGGTGTTTTTTCTGTGTTAGGATTATCTTCAATGTGGGGGTTATTGTAGTGCAGAGTAAATAGATGGGTTTTTAGATTTTTTCTAAATAATTGAAGATCTTTGATTTCTCTGATTTCAATCGGGAGGTTGTTCCATAGCGTAGGGGCGAAGTATGAGAAAGCTGTGTTACTTGTCTTCTGACTTGTTTTTCGAATAGAATCAGGAACTTGTATCGTGTGAAGGTTTATTCTTCGTCTCGATCTATTATCATGTGGGATGGTGATCAGCGTAGATAAGAAAGATGGTGCTATATTATTAAAGATCTTAAACGTATTGACTAAGGACTTGTAGATGATTCTGCATGAGACGGGTAGCCAATGGAGAGCGTAGAGGATCGGAGATATATGATCTGAATTTTTCGCTTTGTAGATAATCCTTGCGGTGACATTTTGGGCTAATTGAAGAGTGTGAATATTTTTCTTAGAGGTCCCTTGAAGAATACCATTACAGTAGTCTAAATGTGGTGTAATAAGTGTTTGTACTATGGTTCTGAAATCAGTGTTATCTATCAATGGTCTAAGTTGTTGGATTGTCCTCAATTTGAAATATATTGTTCTTACAGATTGTTTTATATGTTTGGTTAGGCTGAGAGTTTTATCCAGAGTGACTCCCAAGTATTTGATCTCATCTTTGACTGGGAGAGAGTTTTTTTCCAATCTTGATTTCAAGTGGGGGAGTGAAGCTTGTGTTTCTTGTTATAAATAGAACTTCTGTTTTCTTAAAATTAATATTCATATTCCTTGATTTCAGCCACAGTTCAGCTTCAGAGAGGCAATGACATATGTTACTATAATCCGGGTTTGACACATCAAATGGCGAGTATAACATGATGTCATCCGCGTAGATGTGGTAGTTGATTTTGAAGCGTTTAAATATGGAACAGATGGGTTGAAGATAGAGATTAAACAAAAGTGCCGAAAGGGCAGAGCCTTGAGGGATGCCCTGTTCTTGTGGAAATGGGGATGAGGCATTTCGATCTATTTGCACATATTGGGTCCGGTTAGTAAAATAGGATATGAACCATTCAAGGGTTTTATCTTTGATGCCTATTTGAGAGAGTCTTGAAATGAGCGTGTTATGGTTTACAGTGTCAAAGGCAGAGGAAATATCAATGAATATGAGAATAAAGGCTCGCTTGGCATTATCGATACCTCTGATGATTGTATCAAATAGTGCTGTTAGGAGTGTTTCTACACCATGATAAGGGCGAAATCCATATTGATGATCATCTAATGGAGCTGATGAGTCCATATAATCTTGCAGTTGTGTTTGCACAATCTTTTCAATAATCTTAGCAAGAAATGGAATACTTGCAATGGGACGATATGAAGTTGGGTCATGGTCGTCTAGAGCTTTGTTTTTTAACAGCGGTCGAATTGCTGACCTTTTGAGGACATCTGCTATACGTCCTTGTTGAAGAGATTGGTTGACTATGTTTAGTAAGTCTGAGGCAAGTTCTGTTTTTGTTGATTTTATCCAAGTCACTGGACAGAGATCAAGAAGAGAGGTTGTTGTATTTAGGTTGGAGATTGTCTGAAGTAGTAGTTTGTTGGTAATAGGGTGGAAGGTTTTCCATTCCAGGTGGTTATTATCTGAAAGAGTTAGGCTAGGTGGGGTGAAATGGCTGTTTAGTTGAGTTTATTTGCAAAATGATCAGCAAGTAATTGCGGGTTAATACAAATTTTGTGAGAATTGTTGGATGGGGATTTGGTTAACGATTTGACAATCTCAAATAGTTCTCTAGGGCGATTAATAGCTTTAGATAAAGTTTTAGAGTGATATTGTTTTTTAGCCTTATTAATCGCATCCTTGTAATCTTTGAGTAGTGAGAAATATTGTATTCTGAGTTCGTGAGTTTTTTTCCTTCTCCAAATAGATTCCATTTTTCTAAGACCTTTCTTCAGAATTGCAAGTTCAATAGTATACCATTTTTCATTCTTTCTCATTTTATGGTAAATCTTTGTTGAATATGGTTCTGATGCAGATCCAATAATGGTATTCCAGCTGGATATTGCGTCATCAAGGTTATAGATATGAGGATCCAATCTAGGGAGTACTGATTCAAGAAACTCTTCTCTATTGAATGGTCGAAATCTTTGACCTTGATGTAGATTGACAAGGGGTGCTTTGGTGTATTGTGGGAGGTGGAAAGAGAACCTAATCAGATAGTGGTCAGACCATGGGACTTGAGATGTGGAAGGTGAGACATAATGAGCTGAGGTTGTGTAATGGATAGGAATGAATATTAGGTCGAGAGTGTTTCCTTTGGTGTGAGTTGGTTGGTTAACTGTTTGCTTGAAGCCCATTTCTTCCATCGCTTCTAAGAAAGCTGTTTCTTGATTGTTAGAGAGAGATGGCAGATTGAAATCACCTAGCATGATGAGAGGTTTCCTTATTGTAGAGTTGCAAGCCAATTCTAGTATGGAGTCAACGTTTTGATTACTTGCGGTCGGAGGTCTGTATATCAAGCAGATTGCTATGTCCTTATTTTCAATTTTGAGTATATTTGTGTCATCAGGGTTTTCACATATAGTAGAGGATAACCCGAGATTAGATTTAGCTAATATAAGAACACCTCCTCCTCTTGTATGTTTTCTATTGCAGGCGAAGATGGAGTATCCTTGAACTTTTAATTGATTTAACAAGACTGAGTCAGATTCTGTTAACCATGTCTCAGTAATACATAGTAGGTCTGGGTTTTCTGTATTAATTAGATCTGTAATGATAGGTGTTTTATTTCTAGCTGACCTAGCGTTGATGAGGATGAGGGATATGTGTGTGAAAGCATTGCCTGCATTTATGTGGTCGGTTTTAGAAGATGTCTTTATCTGAATCAGTCTGTGGTGATTTATCTTAGAATTTCCTAAGAATAGTTGATGAGTGTTATGTCTCTGACGATGAGGGATAACATGAATGTGAGAGAACTCTGGGAGGTTCAATGGTGGGGTGAAGGCGTTAGCAGGGAGGGGGTATAGAGAGAATAGTAGGCTGGCGATGTATAAGGTGATATTCAAGGTAAAAAGTAGCATTTTTTTATAATTCATGTTGGAATTTCCGATGACTGTAAAACATGCAGGTTACTGACTGTAAAAATGCGAGTTACTAACAACAATAGGATTAAAGTAGTTAGGTACTGGTAACAGTAAATGGAATCAAGTAGTATTAGTTAGCTACTGACAACAGTATATGGAATCAAGTAGTATTAATTAGCTACTGACAAACAGTATATGGAATCAAGTATATGGAATAAAGAAGTTAGTTACTGACAACAGTATTGTTAAATCAAGAAATGAAATTATTATTGTATACTGACAACAGTATATAAGAAAGAACAGAATTAATGAATACTGACAACAGTATGTAATTAAGCATATATTAGTGACAAATAGTATACGTGTGTGAAAGTTATATATGCAACCTCTGGTTAAATTGACAGAAAGACTGGGCCTCTCATACAGGGGCTGCTCAAGGCAATCTGCTGCCTGAGGTGAAGAATGAGATGACGCCCCCCCCCCCCCACTCCCCTCATGCCTCCATCCAGTGCTGCCTGCTCTTTCCCTGCTGCTGCCGCCCTCTGTTTTTTTTCACGGCGGCGCCGGCAGCAGGGAAAGAGCAGGTAGCGTTGAACAGAGGCATGGGGAGGAGGAGGGGGGCATGCACCCGATCTGAAAGGCACCAGCACTTTAAGCAGATCTGTCCCTCCCTGCTCTGACATCGCGTTGGAGGAGAGAGGGAGAAGACCTGCTTAAAGTGCTGCGAAAAGGCTTTGGGCGCATTTCAGCTGCCTGCTATTGTCCTGCCAGCGGTTATGGTTCTTGCTTTTTCTTTTTCAACATATATTTTGCATCCACAGTAGATGCAGAGAAGAACTAGGACATTCACCCACAGAACTCAATATTTAAAGAAATATCTGATTCTGATCATCTCACTAACAACAACAACCACCACTATTCTCCAGTACCAGGCATATTGTGAACTAATACAAAACCCTATTTATTTATTTATTTATTTAACTGCATTTATATCCCGCTTTTCACCGGGTCAAAGCGGTGTAACATGTAACATAGGGAGGGGTAATTTCTTTTAGGGTGGGGCCATCACCAGGGTCAACAATTAATGATTATGGGTAGACATGGACATGATTTACTTCTGCTAAATCTAAGTATTAGGTCATGGTGGTGTTTCTGTTGAGAGATGTTCACGGAATAGGATTGTCTTCAGCTGTTTCTTAAATGATGTGATGTCGTTGTTGTTCTTAATGTGGTTTGGTAGAGAGTTCCAGAGGGATGGAGCATAAAGTTCGAATGCTCTGTTGCAGGTCCGTTGTGTGGATTTGGTTCTTTTGTGGGGGACAACGATAGAGTTATTGGAGGAATGTCTGGTTGATCTGTTGTGGGATGGTCGAGGCAGTAAGGAGTGTAGTGAGGTGTTCCGTGCTTGGTGGATAGTTTTGTGGATGAGTAAGATGGCTTTGTACTTGATTCTTGCTTGCAGTAGAAGGAGGTGAAGGTCTCTTAGGATTGGGGTGATGTGCTCCCGTTTTTTTGCATTTTGAATAATCCTTGCTGTAGTATTTAAGGCAGTACGGAGGGAGTTGGTGTGCGAGGCAGGAAGTCCATGATAGATTATGTTGCAGAAATCCAGATGAGGGAGTGTCACAGCTTGCATCACTGTCCTAAAGTCGTGAGGTTCTAGGAGGGGCCGGAGTCGTTGGATAGTTTTGGCTTTGTGGAATATCATCCCAGCGGTTTTGTTGATTTGTTGTTTGAAGGTGAGAGCTTGATCAATGATGACGCCTAGATATCTTATTTGAGGCTGGATTTGTATTTGTGTGGTTCCCATGTTGAGGTGGGTAGGTGGTTTGAAGTCAGGTTCTTTTGTTACTATTAGGGCTTCGGTTTTCTTTATGTTGATGGATAGATTGTTCTCCTGTAGCCAGTTGGCCACGTCGTTGAAGCAGGCTGATAGCTGTTCGTTTTTTTGGGTTGGTGGTTGTAATTGGTGCGTAGAGCATTATGTCGTCCGCGTAGATGTGGAAGTTGATGTTGTGGGTGCGTATGATTGAGCATAGTGGACGGAGATATATGTTAAACAACATGGCTGATAGGGTGGATCCTTGGGGTACTCCTTGAAGTTGTTGGTAGGGGGGCGAAGTTGTGGAGAGGGTGCGAATCCGTTGCTGTCTGTTAGTTAAGTAGGATCTGAACCATTGGAGTACAGTGTCTTTGATTCCGATTGTTTGTAGTCTGTGTATGAGGATTTCGTGTGAGATTGTGTCGAAGGCCGCTGATATGTCTAGGAAGATCAGGATGTATCCTGAATTTTTCTCTTGTGTTCCGATGATGAGTGTGTTCATTAGGATGGTCATGAGGGTCTCAACTCCATGTAGTGGCCGGAAACCGTGTTGCTGTGGGTCAAGTATGTCGTTGGTGTCTAGATGATCTTGGAGCTGGTGTTGGACTATCTTTTCTATTATCTTGGTGGCGAGGGGGAGGCTTGCCACTGGTCTGTAGGAGGTGGGGTCCTTGGGGTCCAGGTTGTTCTTCTTTATGGTTGGTCGGATGATTGATGTTTTGAGGGCATCTGGCATGTATCCTTGTTTAAAGGATTTGTTTACGATGTGAGTTAGTGGGGTACTCAGGTCTTCCTTGGTTTTCTTTATCCATTCGGTGGGGCAGGGGTCCAGTGGGGAGGTAGTGGTGTTCAGACAGGAGATGGTGGAGGATATTTCTTCCTTTGAGGTGTCATTGAATGTATTCCAGTTAGCGTTTATGGTGATTCCTGGGTATGTTCTTGTGGCTGTAGCGCAGCGGTAAGGTTGTTGAGGTTGCTGAAATTGTTTGTATTGTCGGGCCAAGAGATCCGAGGGGATATCTGGGGGTTGATCGGAAGTGGTTGGTGTCTTTGTCAGTTTTTTGGCAATTTGGAAGAGTTCTCGAGGTTTGTTTGCAGCGGTCGTGATGATTTTGGTGTGGTAGTTTCTCTTTGCATTGTCAGTTTCTGAGTGGTAGGCAGCAAGTTCATATAGGTATTGCTTTTTGTTTTGTCATTTTTGTTTTTTCTCCATTTTCTTTCTGTTCTTCTAAGTTTTGTTTTCAGTTTCCGGAGGTCAGGGGTGAACCAGCGGGCCTTTGAGGAGATGGGCTTGTTGCTGGTCTTGTTTACAGTTGCTCTAGATGCTGAGGAGATTGTGGTGTTCCAGTTGTCCATGAGGTCATCAAGGTTATTTGAGTTCGTAAGTAGATTAGGTAGGGTCAGCGTCAGGAAGTCTTCTTTGTTGAATGCTTTGAATCTTCGTGTGTGTTGAGTGTATCCTCTGTTTGTATTTGGTCGATATGCGTGGGAGAGGTGGATGATGTAATGGTCTGACCATGGGACTGGTGAGATTGTTGGACTGCTGCATGAGGTGGATGCCTGGGAGTTCAGGAATATGAGGTCCAGTGTGTTTCCTTTTTCGTGTGTTGGTTCATTTATGATCTGCGATAGGTTCATTGCTGTCATGGCGTTAAGGAATGTTTCTGTTTGTGTGTCTTGGAGGGATGGGAGATTGAAGTCTCCTAGTATAATTGGTTCCTTTGATGGGTCGATGCTTTCGGAGATCAGGTGCAGTATCCTTGGTAAGTCAGAGTTTGCAGCGGGTGTTCTGTAGACCAGGCATATTGTGAGGTTTTTGTTAGTGAGGGACGCCGCGCTTTATGGCCCTTTCTGCCTCCTCTCCCACCGCCCGGATTGGACGGGAGCAGCTCCCACTGTCCCGATTGGACAGGAGTGGAGATGATGGTGGTCGGGTGCTGGCGGGTGCTGGCGGTACTGCGGCTCCCTCGGGGTAGGGACGCCACGCTTTATGGCCCTTTCTGCCTCCTCTCCCACCGCCCGGATTGGACGGGAGCAGCTCCCACTGTCCCGATTGGACAGGAGTGGAGATGATGGTGGTCGGGTGCTGGCGGGTGCTGGCGCTACTGCGGCTCCCTCGGGGTAGGGACGCCGCGCTTTATGGCTTTTTCTGCCTCCTCTCCCACCGCCCGGATTGGACGGGAGCAGCTCCCACTGTCCCGATTGGACAGGAGTGGAGATGATGGTGGTCGGGTGCTGGCGGTACTGCGGCTCCCTCGGGGTAGGGACGCCGCGCTTTATGGCCCTTTCTGCCTCCTCTCCCACCGCCCGGATTGGACGGGAGCAGCTCCCACTGTCCCGATTGGACAGGAGTGGAGATGATGGTGGTCGGGTGCTGGCGGTACTGCGGCTCCCTCGGGGTAGGGACGCCGCGCTTTATGGCCCTTTCTGCCTCCTCTCCCACCGCCCGGATTGGACGGGAGCAGCTCCTACTGTCCCGATTGGACAGGAGTGAAGATGATGGTGGTCGGGTGCTGGCGGGTGCTGGCGGTACTGCGGCTCCCTCGGGGTAGGGACGCCGCGCTTTATGGCCCTTTCTGCCTCCTCTCCCACCGCCCGGATTGGACGGGAGCAGCTCCCACTGTCCCGATTGGACAGGAGTGGAGATGATGGTGGTCGGGTGCTGGCGGTACAACAAAGAGCAAATCTACCATACCATACCATAACAGCACAAACTTCCAAAACTCACATAAGGAGCCCATCCAAAAAAAGTGTCACTGTAAATACTACAGTGGGCCCTGGAACATCCATACGCCTATCTGAAAAGCTGAACAAGTCAAATTACTACAGTACAGTATAGATCTTTATGTACAAACTCCATGTTAACAGAACACCTGACCTCAGTCACACACGCACAACATCGACCTTCACCAAGTACAGAAGAAGTAACCACAATCTAAAGTAAAAATAAAAATATGTAGACAAAATTTAAACTGAAACCCCAAGAAGCCAGAGTCCACATGCAGTGCAACATCAGATAAATAAGAGATGCAGTTCCCCAATACTGTGTAAAATATAAAGATAGCACAAAGTCCAATCACTAAAATGAAATAAAATTATTTTTTCTACCTTTGTTGTCTGACCATTTTATTCTCTGATCATGCTGGTCCTGATCTGAGGCTTCTGCTTTCCTGTCTTCTCTTAGCTCTCTTTCTGTGGTCTATGGTCCATCTGCCATTTCTTATCTCTTCTTTTGTTTTCTTCACTTCTTTCCATCAGCCTATTTCCAGTCCCCATAACCCTTCCCAGTATCAGCCCCTTTCCAGTCCTCTCTCCTGGTACCTTCCAATGTCAACTTGCATTCCCTTGACTGCCACTGTTGTCCATTCCCTTCCAGTCCCCCTCCTTCCCCACTGTCCAGCTCCTTCTAGTCCAAATACTATGGCAGCCCCTCTCAGCATCCACTCCCTTCCAGTCCCATTCTCCCATCCCCTCGCATCAGCCCATTTGTAGCCCTAGCCCCCAGTTTTCTTCCAAGGCCAGCAGCCCCCCTCCCCACCATCAGCCCATCAGCCCATTCCCAGTTGAAGCCCCCGTTGCAGCATTGTCCCGCCTCCAGAGAGCGGGACAATGCTGCACGGAGCCCTCCAAGAGACGGGAAGGCTCTGCACCAGCTTCACCAGCACAGCCGCGGTTCCCTAAGAAGAGACAGGGAGCCGCAGCTGCAGAAGAAGAAGAAGTTAGGCGGTGAGTTTGCCGCTGCCGAGAAGCAGACTCGGCAGCGGCAGCAACAACCTGTGCGCTTTTTTTTTTTTTTTTTAACTTGAAGGTGAAGTGAGGCAGCTGTTTTGGGGGCATTTGCCGCCTCACTTCGCCTCATTATAGAGCCACCCCTGCTCTCATACTATATGTATGGGATGATATATATTTCTTGTATGCTCTCTGATAATAGAGATGAGTTTGTAGCTAAAATCAGTATGGAAATTGCGAGAAATTGAAAGATGGCTGAGGAGGAATAAGTTAAACCTTAATCAGTCTAAAACCGTTATATTGTGAATTCGTAGACCCTGTGCTGCCCAATGTTGCCTAATAATTCTCTTGTCAAATACATTTTTATTTTCTAATGGAATACAAATTCTCTGTGGACAAGCAGGAATGAAGTCCTCACATATGGGTGACGTCACTGATGGAGCCCTGTGCGGGAACGCTCCCCAGCTTCTATTGGAAGCTTTTGGGAGGCCCACCATGACTGTACACCTGTCTTCCTGTCTGCCATGGTGCCATCTTCTCCAATTTTCATTTTCCACAGAACCCCACAGATGTACATCGGTCATCTGCTAGTAAACGTTTTGCTTCTTTCCCCTTTGGGGATCTTTTTTCTGTTTATTTGACTGTTCTACCTGCCGTCGGTAGCATTGAGTCCATCAGTCACAGTTCCACTGTTTTTTCAGTAACTTTTCTTGTATTTTTTTCTGCTTGATTTTGCAAGGGCCATCTTCCCAGACATGTCTCAGAAACTGGCTAGAGGGTTCAAGAAACGCACCAAATGTGCCAGGACCATTTCGGCCACTTACAAGCACAGTTAGTGCCTCCAGTGTCTGGGCCCTCTAATTGCAGTTTGTGCTTGTAGATGACAAGGAGGGGCCTGAAGGGTTGAGAGAAGCAGAGGGAATCCCTCTTTGGCCAGAGGTCTAATTCAACATGTTCGGCAGGGGCATCAATCTTGATGACTCCCCTAGGATTTGCCAAAGGTGCAACAACATCGAGAGATTTCCAGGCTCAATCGGAGCTGAGTTTCCATAGGGCCCTGGAGCATCAGCCATCGGTCAGTCTCTGCATGGAATTGAAGAAGGACTCAACTTTGACTCCATTGACATTGAAGACAGACTTTTCCAAGCACCAGGCGAAGCCCCATGTGCATCGGCATCGGAGCCCTTCCCGTTGCAATGTTGAGAGTGATAGCCACAAACAGCCCGCCAAGGTCCTCCTGACAGAGGAATCAACCTCCAGAGTTTCGGAGGGGCACCGACCATCTTCTGGTCATGGTGGCCATGTTGATACCCCTGCGCGGATGCCAGAGACATTGGTCAAAGTTGCTCAGTCCCCAAGGCCTTCGAATTTGGCAGCCATAGAGGAATGCCTTCAGGTGTTCGAGGCCCACATTGCATGAATGCTGGAGCAACAGCTGGCTAGTCCTTTGGTGCCCAGGGCATTGTCGATCGACTGTTGTGCAGCAAGCCTCGAAATGCATTCTCTGCCTGCAGAGGCATCAACAAGTCCCGATGCCAGTTCCCAGCGGGGCCATCTCTCTCGAGTGTATCGGACTATGATGTCCCGACGAACCCCGAAAGCACTCAATGCATCATCAATCCCGTTAATGCTCTTACTCCCCTCAAAGCTGGAGGGAGCGTCAGACAGAGTCTGAGAGATACTTTGACTACCTCTCGGAGTCTGACTCTGATAGCTGGGTTACTGATGTGGAATCGGAGAACCTATCACAGACCAGGTCCCTTGAGCTTCCATCAGACACATCCCCTCTGCACGAATAGCGGAAGTCTCCTCCAGAGGATACGTCCTTCCAGGACTTTGTGAAGGATATGGCCAAGGCCATCCCATTTTCACTGAAGACAGAGGATAAACCCAGGGCAGAGGAGCTGGAGATCCTCTGTTACTTGGTACGTTTACCAAGTTTGTTATAATTTAATTTAATTTTAATTTAATTAACAGATTTTTATATACCGCTCCTTCCATTGATCAGATGCGGTTCCCATAGAACAACAGTAAACAGAGCGAGCTGTTTTTACATATAACAATTTGAAACTTGGAAATTACAGGTAACAATTAACAATTAGTGAACTATGTACAAATGAACAGAATTTAACTATATACAGAGTTATTTGTTATACAAGTGTCCTCAATACATTGTTTTATGGCTACAGTACTTCATTCCTTTGTTATAATGTAAACCGCTTTTATTGAAATGATAAAGCAGTATAAAAAAACCTGTTAAATAAATAAATATACTCCTCAGCAACTAGGAAGCAGTGACAGGGATGTGGGAGAACCCCCTCACTATGTCCTCAGTTAGTAGGAGGTTGGACTCAATGTACTGGGTTCAAACGGCCTTGGGCTTTGAGAAACCTCAGCTTCTGCACTACTCCTTAGTGGTGGAGTCCACCTTTAAAAGGATTAAGAGCGCCAAGACTCATTCCTTGACGCCTCCGGGTAGGGAGGCTTGGACATTGGACTCCTTTGGGAAGAGGTGCTTCCAGAGCTCCCTGCTTGCGGCTAGAGTACATTCTTACTAGCTCTACATGAGCATATTCCTGAAGGGCATCATGTGTGATCTCGCCAACTTGTGCCCATTCCTGCCTCCGGAGATACTGGAGCATTATCACATCCTGGTTGGCCATGGAAAATACTGCTCGAAGTTCCTGGTCCGGGCAACATAGGATGCCTTTGAGGCGGTCTCTAGAGCAGCAGCAGTGGGTACTGGAGCCCACCAGCTCTCCTGGTTTCAGTCTTCCAACCTGGAGCAGTCACTGCAAAATAAACTTGCAGACGTGCTGTGCCAGGGAGAGAACCTCTTCAGAGGGCAGATGGAGGATAAATCTGGCGTCATAGATCCAATCTAGAAATGCCCGCACACTGCAGTGTAGATAGATTATGTATATAGTTAACCCAGTTATCCAAGTTTGTACTCCTGTTCAATGTAAAACCTGACAGTTTGTCGTAATGGTCGTTTTGTTATGATGTAAACCGCGCTGATTCTAAATAGCGCGGTATATAAGAAACTGTAATAAATAAATAAATAAATAAATAGAGAAGCAGTACATTATCCTCACCAGGCTCTCGAGATGCATGTCTGATCCCTATCACAGGACGTAATAGTTCGGATGCCAGAAGAAGGCCTACTACCCACATAAGTGCAGGTGCTTTCCTGGTCCTCAAACCTCCCAGCAAAAGTCATAGGCTCCTCGCCTACAGCATCAAGAGAAGCCTCAAAAGGGTCAGCCTGTCCCACAACCCAAGCCAGGGGTGGGGTTTTGACTGGTTCCTTCGGAGTATAGAGGATGAAGTGCTGCACACACTTGACTGCAAGCGAGCCTTCACCTTCTGCCTAGAGTGGACGAAGGCCCACTGAAAGTCCATCCAGCTGTTTGTCTCTTTTGACCCCAGCAAGCTAGATGCTGTCGTTTCCAAATGCACTCTTTCAATTTGGCTAGCAGACTGCATCTCTTTCGCTTATGCCCAGGCTGACCTAAGCCTTGATGGTCATGTCACAGCTCACAACATCAGAGCCATGGCCATGTCAGTGGCCAACTTAGGCTTGGTTTCCATGGAAGAGATTTGCAGTGCTGCAGTGTGATCTTCTGTCCTCATATTCACAGCTCACTACTGTTTGGATGGGGATTCTTGACACAACAACAACTTTGGCCATTCTGTGCTCTGGCATCTGTTTGGGGATTAGAATTCAACTCCATCCCCCCAAAAAGGTCCTTCTGTCTATCCAGGCTACCACAAAAAAAAAAAAAAAGCATAGAGCATGAATGATCATGAATGAAACTGTATGGTGAAGAAGCTAAACCAGATGAGTTCCCCCATGGGGTCTACCAATGCTGTACATAGTTGATTCTCCCGTTTTTATTTCAGTTGCCGCGGTTGGGCTTCTCAGCCTCCTCGGTTTTCAGTAGCTTGTAGCTTGGAGTCATATACGTGAGGACTTCATTCCTGCTTGTCCACAGAGAAAAGGTAGCTGCTCACCTATAGCAAGTGTTCTCCATAGACAGATAAGTCCCCACAATCCTCCCACCTTCCGAGGAGTTGTCTTCTGCTACACCTTTGTTATCAAACTGGAGAAGATGGCGCCGTGGCAGATAGGAAGACAAGCGCAGGAACTGTGGAGCCTCCCAAAAGATTCCAAAAGAAACTGGAGAGCGTTCCTGCGCAGGCCTACATTGGTGACGTCATCCATACATGAGGACGAATACTTCGGATTGTGGGACCGGGCCCAGGGAGCACCTAGCCGGTCGGAACCATCCAAGGATGCCGCCTTCAAGGGTTTCTTCTTCTTGGGTTCCCTCGAGGTAGATCCCCTTTCTGAGGACCCATGATGTGGTTCATGTTCGGAAGGTTCCGCCCGAGATGTCGAGGGCTCAGACGAGGCCCTGGCCTTCGGAGACATCGGGGACTTGGTGGAAAAACTTATTGTGCTGCTGCTGGCAGCTCTTTAGGGCCTTACTGGACATAAG
This sequence comes from Ichthyophis bannanicus, assembly GCA_033557465.1. Classification (NCBI taxonomy): domain Eukaryota; kingdom Metazoa; phylum Chordata; class Amphibia; order Gymnophiona; family Ichthyophiidae; genus Ichthyophis; species Ichthyophis bannanicus. The sequence continues at coordinate 1,900,788,999 of CM066031.1, forward strand.
AACATAAGATATGCCATACTGGGTCAGACCAAGGTCCATCAAGCCCAGTATCCTGTTTCCAGCAGTGGCCAATCTAGGTCATACGTACCTAGCAGTTTCCCCAAAAGACACAGGTTCCACAATGCTTGTACTGGGTCAAGCATTGATATCCTGGGTCCCTTCTTAATAATAGTTTTTGGATCTTTCCTCCAGGAACTTGTGCAAACCTTTTTTAAACCCAGCTACACTAACAGCCTTTACTACATCCTCCGGTAACAAATTCCAGAGTTTGACTACATGTTGAGTGAAAAAATATTTTCTTTTATTAGTCTTAAATAGTTTACCCTGTAGCTTCATTGCATGTCCCCTAGTCTTTCTATATTCTGATAATGTAAACAATCGATCTATGTTTACCTGGACATCCTCTGTGCCCAGAGGTGGGTGTCCATCACCACCGATTCCTGGGCACTAAGAGTAGTCAAGGAGGGTTACCTCCTCCACCTGACTCAGGCGCCTCCCCCTTATTTCCCCTCAGGTCTCCCCTCCACCGGGACCTTCTTCTGAAGGAGTTGGCAAGTCTTCTCTAGGACAAAGCGGTGAAACCGGTGCCCCACCACCTCAAGGGCAGAGGGTTCTACTCGAGATACTTCCAAAGAGGAAAGGGGGCCTAAGGCCCATCCTCGACCTGCGCAACCTCAACAAATTCCTGGTGAGGGAGAATTTCAAGATGCTCTCCCTTGGAACATTGCTGCCCTACCTCCAGCAGGGAGACTGCATATGCTTCTTAGACCTCAAGGATGATTATATCCACATCCTCATCTACCCCCAACCACAGACAGTACCTGCGGTTCATAGTGGGGGGCAGGCATTTTCAGTACAGGGTGCTCCCCTTCGGCCTAGCCTCGTCCCCAAGAGTTTTCACAAAATGCCTGGCAGTCGTGACTGCTTTCCTCCGGCTCCAGGGGGTCTTTGTATTTCCCTACCTGGACGGCTGGCTCATAAAGGAAAGCACGGCCTCAGACGTGCAGCAGGCCACCGCATGCACCATCCAGGTTCTGCGGCACCTGGGGTTTATCATAAACTACCCCAAGTCTCACCTCCTCCCGACACAGTGTCTGTAGTTCACTGGGGCAAAGATCAACACTCTGCAGCCAAAGGCTTTCTTGCCCAGGGACCAAGCAGATCGTCTCAGGACTCTGGCTGGGGACATACAGTACCGTCCCTCAGTGCCCATTTGGCTTCTCTCAGTGCCCGTTTGGCTCCTCCTTGGGCATATGGCCTCCATGGTCCGCATCATCCCCGACGCTCACCTCCACATGAGAGCAGCGCAGTGGTGTCTCCAGGAACAGTGGTCAGGTCACAGGCCGCCTCCAAGACAGAGTTTCTGTGACCCGCCAACTGGCGGATTCTCTGGTCTGGTGGCAGCATTTTGAGGCGGGCATGCCTTTTCAGGCCCAAGCCCCTCAAAGGTCCTCACCACGGATGCCTTCCTGTGCGGTGGGGAGCCCACTGTGGAGATCTCTGCAGTCAGGGCAACTGGTCACCGGACAAGAGCACCCAGCAGATCAACCTCCTGGAACTCTGAGCCATACACCTAGCCCTGAAGGTCTTCTGTCGCCACCTGCGTCACCAGCCAGTACTGGTCCAGACGGACAACTAGGTGGCGATGTTCTACGTGAACAAACAGAGGGGCACGGGATCTCGTACGCTTTGTCAGAAGGATCTGGTCCTCTGCTCATATGCAATCCAACAGGGTATCCTCCTGCGGGCAGTGTACCTGCCAGGCCAGGACAACCTGTTGGCCAACAGACTCAGCAGAGTTCTCCAGCCCCATGAGTGGCAGCTGGACCCCAGGGTAGCCAGTCGGCTTTTCTGGCTCTGGGGAGAACCCATGATGGACCTGTTTGCCAGCCCAGACAACTTTCAGTTGCCCCGCTTCTGCTCCCAGCAGGCCCACTCCTCCAGGGTGGCAGCAGACGTGTTCCTGATCTCATGGTCAGAAGGCCTCATGTACGCCTTCCCTCCTACACTACTGATCGCCAAAACCTTGTTCAGGACTCTCCACAACAGGGCCTCGCTCATCCTGATAGCTCCTCGGTTGTCCAGGCAACCGTGGTTCCTGCTGCTTCTACAGTTGACAGTGGAGACCCCCATCCCCTTGGGGACTGCCCAGGGACTCCTATCTCAGGAGGGGAGCTCTCTCCTGCACCCCAACCTGGGTTCCTGTCGCTGACAGCATGGCTGCTGAGAAGGTGACTCTGGCCCCTTTCAGCATTCCGGTTGAGGTGGAAGACATTCTGCTGGCCTCTCGCAAGGCCTCTACTAGGAAGGCTTGCACCCTCAAATGGCGCAGGTTCTCTGTTTGGTGTGCCAAACACCAGGCTGACCCTTCCTCCTGCCCGGTAGCTCTGGTGTTACAGTACCTTCTCCACCTCTATCAGTCCAGGCTCAAGTTTAATTCCGTCCGAGTGCATCTGGTAAGCCCCTCTCGGTCCGAGTGCATCTGGTAAGCCCCTCTCGGTCCGAGTGCATCTGGTAAGCCTCTCTCGGTCCAACCCTTGGTAACCCGTTTTCTTCGGGGCCTGCTGTTATCGAAGCTCCCAGTTCACCCTCCGGCAACCGAATGGGACCTCAATGTAGTGATGGGGCAGCTGACTCTCCCGGCCTCTGAACCTCTGGCTACCTGCCACCTTCACTACCCCTCTTAGAAGGTGGCTTTCCTGGTCATGCTTATCTCCGCTCGCAGAGTTAGCGAGCTTCAGGCCCTTGTGGTGGAGGCGCCCTATACCAGGTTATACAAGAACAGAGTGGTGCTTCCCACGCACCCCAAATTCCTGCCGAAGGTAGTGTTGCCCTTCCATCTCAACCAGGAAGTGGTGCTCCCTACCTTCTTTCGAAGACCTCACTCCAGTCGGGCAGAGACGGTCCTCCACACCTTGGCCTGTAAGAGGACTTTGTCTTTCTATATCCAACTTATTCAGGGCCACCACAAAGCCTCTCAGCTTTTCATCTCCTATGACCCCAGTACGTTGGGGGAGGCAGTGACCAAGCGTACGCTGTCCACCTAGGCGGCGTACTGTATCACCCTCGCTTATAAGCAGGCGAGGCTCCCACTGGAAGGCCTCATCACGGCACACCATGTCAGGGCCATGGCGGCTTCGGTGGAAAACTTGTGCTCCGTCCCAATGGTGGACATCTGCCGGGCTGCCACCTGGTCTTCAGTCCATACCTTCGCAGCCCATTACTGCCTGGAAAGAGAGTCCTGACGAGATAGTGCCTTCTGCCAGTCTGTGCTCCGTAACCTTTTCGGGGTGTAGGCAACTCCTACCCTCCGACCCTTCTGTGTTCAGGCTACCAGAATGCTGGTTTCATCGGACACAGGGGTCCTACTGTGGTCTGTGGACACGGACTAAACTGCTGCTGCTTGCAGCTCCCCGTGAGGAAGCCCCAATTATTGCTATGGGCTTTCAGTAGCCTGTAGCTGGGGAGTCCCATATGTGAGGACTGACTTCTTGCTTGTTCCCAGAGAAAGCGTAGTTACTCACCTGTAACAGGTGTTCTCCAAGGACAGCAGGGATCAGTCCTCACAACCCTTCCTCCTCGCCTTGGAGTTGCTCCTTTACCATCTTTTATTTTTGCCGTTTTTTAGCTATGTCATCTGACTGAGCAAGATGGCACCCTTGGGCGGGAAGGGGACCACGCATGGTGGCATCTTTCAAAGGCTTTCTTTGAAAGCTGGGGGGATGCTTCCGTGAGGGCTCCATTAGTGCCGATGTCACCCATATGTGAGGACAGGTGAGTAACTATACTTAAACGTGTGATGCCCTGCACGGCTTCTAAAATGACCTGTTTGGTTTAAGTTTTTTATTCCTTCCAAACCAGCAGGATATTTGGGTACTGCAGCATTCAAGTCAACCCTCCAAGTCAGAACATGCGCAAACGCGCACACAAACACACACACAAACACACTCATGCACACATACACCCATGCACACACACAAACACACACGCACACACACACACACACATAAACACACACACATAAACGCAGACTCACGCACAAACACACACACATAAACAGACTCATGCACACCCACATGCACACACACACGCGCACAAAGAAGGAATTTCATGAGTCCCAGAGATTTCCATTTGGATGTTCCAGGTGCTTCTACAAGACCTGAAGTGGCCATGGAGGAAGCAGGATGCAGTTGGTCTGAGCTAGCCCGGTTCTTCTTTCATCTCACTATCTGCCCCTCCCCACCGCCGCTACCCTCAAAGCTCCCGAGTAATACTGTGTAATGCCTGTGCTGTAGAGCCAGAAACTGACCTGATGGTGTGGCAGCGTCCCAATCTCATTGTTTCTTTCCCCCTCCCCAAAGGAATATGAGGAACTCTTTTTTAATGTCTGCTGAATTTGGATTTTGGAGTTGATAACTCAATTTTCCAAATCCGAGTTCAAGTTAAGATACAGCGAGTATTTCCCGGTGCCTGGAGGACTTTCAGTTTAAGTTTGTACCTGATACAATGGAGGGTGAAATCACTTCCCCAAGGTGGCAGGGGCCGTCTGTGGGAGTAGCAGGATTTGAATCCTGGTTCTCAGTTCTAAGCGCTTCTTGAAGAGTCAGTGGTGCGGGGGTAGCATTGGGGGAGTAATGTCTTGACCTTGTTGTTTCCTGAGCCCTTTTATAACATGTGTTCTGTACAGCCAGAAGGGGGGGAGCAGTGTCTTTATCTGCTGTTTCTCTCTCTTCCTACAGGGTGGAACTTGCCTGCTTACCTCACAGTGCTCATTGCCTTTGGAAACTTGGGCCCCATTGCAGTCACCCTCGCACACAAGTTTGCCCCAGAGCTGCTGAAGGAGCAGTGGCTAATCCACGGGATCCAGGCACTGAGTGTGATAGCGGCTGCCTTCCTGGCTCTGTTCTGGCAGCAGACGGTGCTGATAGGTGGTGAGGCGCACAGCTTGCCCTTTCTCCTGCTGGGCTTTGTGCTGGCGCTCCTCTGCTGTACCTCCAACGTCACCTTTCTGCCATATATGTACCAATTCCCACCAGCCTTCATCCGTACCTTCTTCATTGGGCAGGGCCTCAGTGCTCTCTTCCCATGTATGGCGGCATTGGGACAGGGAGTTGGCCAACTGGAGTGCCGTAACAACAGCTTTGGGAATGGCACGGAGCCCTTCTACTTCCAGGAGAAGTTCACTGCCTCCGAATACTTCTGGTTCCTTTGTGCCTTGCTGACCATCTCCGGCATCTCTTTTGTGGGGCTCGTGTACTGGCACCAGAAGAAAGGACGTATGCAGAGGGTCCATGAGCAGCCACCAGAAAGCTCTCCACAGGATAGCCCGGAGTTAGAGGAGCCACTCCCCCTGAGGGATGACATTCCTGCCACCACCGCCGTTATGGAGATCTCCGTAAAGCCCACTGACTCGTCTCCCTTCCTAACACTGAGGAATGTGTACCTACTGCTGCTGCTGGTGATCTCGAATGCACTGACCAATGGCGTGTTGCCATCCGTGCAGACCTATGTTTGTCTACCCTACGGGACCGTGGCCTACCACCTATCTGTCGTCCTGAGTAACATTGCCAATCCAGTGGCCTGCTTTGTCGCTATGTTCCTGCTGTGCAGGTAAGTGTCAGGAAAATGTCACAGTGTAGGGCATCAACTCAAAAAAAGTAGGTCTTGATCTCTAAAAATACAGCAGAATTCATTTTTTTGTATATGTAGGAACATATGTTATGCAAGATCAGCGGTTCTCCGAAAAACAAACAACTCCATTTATTCTATAAAGTGTATACCCCAAAAAACCACTGTGTTAAGAAATGAGTAATGCAAAACTTAAAACATATTAAAATTGCCCAAATAGCTGGTAATTGGAGTCAAAAGCGAAAGTTGTCTCAGAATGGAGCCACAACAATGATCAGTCAACGAGTGAACGGCGCAGCGCTGTTTCGAGCCGTATCGACCCGGCCCTGCATTAGGTCTCAAGTTTAGGAAAATATTACATGGGACATGCCAAATCGATATGACAAACTTTGTCAACATTTCAACGGCCAAACAAGTGGCTTTTGTAATGCATAGAAGTAATTTGAAGGTCAATAAGCACTTTTAAACAAGATGGTCCATAAGAGCATCTGATGTCACCGAAGCCAAAAAAACAGCTGGTAGTGGCTTCAACCAATCAGCATTCTCAACCCACTACTGATCCAAGCAACATCCAATTGGTTAGTGAATCATGCTCCACCAATCGATCTCCATGTTCAAGCATGAGGAAGCCACGGGGCCGAGTTGGAAAATCCACCGTTGTTCAAGAATTTGTAGTTGTTTGTTTTTCAGAGAACCGCTGATCTTGCATAACAAACATTCCTACATATACAAAAAAATTAATTCTGCTCTATTTTTATGGATCCAGACGTACCTTTTTTGAGATTATGTGCTCTGGTATTGATCTTGGGTATTTTTATTTTTGACAGTGTAGGGCATGGCATGCTTGGCACTCTGAGTAACAGGTTTCAGGGCAGAGCATGAACCATAAGCAATGTGAATTACTTGCCCTTCCTGTTCATGAGAAGGCTATAAAAAATGTGCACCCCCGAAGTGGTAATGGGCGCCTGCAGAAAGAGAGACAGAAGGAGCAGGTTGCAGGAGAGAACATTCTCCACAGTGCTAATATGCATCCCTGCCCCCTCCAAGTGGCACTGAAAGCTTCACCATTAAGCTTGAACCTTACTAAAACTATTGCCATTTGGTTCTCTCACGGTGATCCTTCCCCTACTGTGGCTCCCTCCTTTTCTGGTTCTCCTGTACCCCTGGTCTCCACTTTTCGGTACCTTGGCGTACTCTTCGATTCTGACCTCTCTTTTCACTCTCACATTTCACACGTTTCCACTACATCTTTTTTCTTTCTTCGTCAGATTCGCTCTATTCGCCCTTTCTTGTCCCCGTCAGCCTTGGTTACCCTAGTTTTGTCCCTAGTCATGTCTCGGGTGGACTTTGCTAATTCTCTCTTTCTCGGGCTTTCCAAATGTCAACTTACTCGTCTTCGTCGGATCCAGAATACTGCTGCACGCTTGGTCACATGCTCTTCTTCCCGCAATCACATCACTCCCATGCTCTTTCACCTTCATTGGTTACCTGTCCCTTTTCGGTCCACTTACAAGCTCTTGATACTGACTCACAAAGCCCTCCATACCAGCACTCCCCATTATTTATCCGATCTCCTCTTCTTTCATTCTCCCAGATACACTCCCCGTTCCTTTCACCTCAACCGTCTTACCCTTCCCCCACCTTCCCGTGCTCACCTACAATCTACCCGCTCCTCTGCTTTCTTCTTCGCTGCCCCTGCCCTCTGGAACGCCCTCCCTCCCGCCCTCCGTCTTGACCCACAGTTTCCCAGTTTTAAGAATCAGTTAAAGACTCACTTGTTTTCGTTAGCGTTTGATGTTCCCTCCCCTTTTGTATGATTATCCCCTGCTCCTCTTTCTTCCCCCCCACCTATCTTCTGCTATGTCCTGTCCTGTTTCCTTCAACCCCTCAATTTCAGCTGTCCTGTCAACCAATGTAAATTTCTTTTCCTTTCGTTGGCTTCGGCCTTCTTTTAATTAATTTTAATTGTACATCGCTTTGCTTTTAATGAAAGGCGGTTTTATCAAATAAATTTAACCATAACCATAACCATAACCATAACCATAACCAGAGGTCGTGTACATGCAGACAGCTCACAGTTCCTGAATCTTCTCGGAGACTTCCAAATAGCTTGACTTGTCTCCTAAGTTCCTTCATGAATCTGTTGGCTGTAGCAGGAAATGAGCTGCCACACAGGAGTGGAGCAGCAGCTGAGGGGTGGTGCACTGCAGTTCCAGGGGTCATGAAAGTAACGGCAGCATGAGGTGTAGACTATCTGCTCTATTCTCCGCAGCATCTTCTCCTGTGCCTATAGCCTTGAGGACAAGAGAAAGTGGATAGAGAGGAGCAGACAGAAAGGAAAGAGGGAGCAGGTATTCTGTGAATGCTGCTTTGTATGAGTCAAGAGAAGAGGGATTTAATACTGGTAGGGGAAGCAGGAGAGTAGGAAGGTGAATGATGAAGGAGAGAGGCACAAGAAGACGTGAGTGCTGTGGATGAGATGAGAGAGGAGCAAGCGCAAGCAGAAGGTCAGAGTCAGATGGAGTGGCGTGCTGGCTCTAGGAGTGGGCTGTAGGCCAGGAGGAATAAATGACTAAGGGGAGGCAAGAAAGGTAGAGGGGAAGTGAGGGCCATATGGTGATGGTGAAAAGGGGACGAACCAGAGGATGATGAATGTCAGAAGAAAGCAAGGTATGGAGAGACAAGGGGAGTCAAAAGGAGAATGTTATATAGAGAATGGTGGAGCATGACAGAAGTGAGAGTCAGAGAGGGATAGACTGGAGGGACGTGGAAAGAGATGGGGCGCAGGAGGGCAGTGAGTCAGTAATGGGATGGACATAGAGGGGTGAGGATGGGGTGGAGCATCTGGGAAAGTGAGAGATGAGGATGGAAAATGGGAGGGGTGGGATAGTGGGAGTGGGTGAGAGTTGGGGAGATTGAGAGTAGTGTGGGGTACTGGGGAGGTGAGAGGGTGGGTTTGTGAGAGTCAGATGGCGTGAGCTGCTTTTGGGGTGCGGAGGAGGTGAAAGAGTCCAGAGAGATGAGACAATGGAATGAGCAAGTCAGAAATGGATAAAAGCAAAAAGCAAAATAACTTCCATGTATTTATTTATCATTTCTTATATACCGCCTTTCATGATATCAAGGTGGTTTACATTGAACAAACTGAAATTACATTGAACAGGGCATTATAACTTGGAGATAACTATTTTACAGGGAACATGGGCTATGGAGGGTTAAGTGGCTTGCCCAAGACCACAAGGAGCACCTGTGGGACTAGAAACCCCAGTCCTTCTGGCCCAAGGTTGCTGTCCTCTAGTGGGATTTGAACCCCTGACCTTCTGGCCTGAAGTACCTTGCCCCAACCACTAGGCCACTCCTCATCTTCCTGCTAGACCAGTCCAGACAAGAGGGTTGTGTTTCCCTATTAGCAGATTGGTGGAGACAAAGAATCAATGAAAAACCCAGTTTTCAATGATATCACTCCTATACCTCCATCCGCCTCAGCCACCAGAGGTCTCTTCAGTATTTCTTTGCTTTCAGTAGATGCTGAATGGATTTCCTCCTCTCTGAAGAAAATTCTGAGGATTTCAGAGGAAAATATTGATTTGAAATGCTCGTGAACAATAGCCTGCGGGTTGATCTCTCACTGGAGTGCGATGTGGGAGGCTCCACTAGACTGCGGTCTTGTTGGTAGCCATAGGAGGAGGGAAAATTGTTTCAACTCCACGCTCTTATCGTGGATAAGAGTCTGTTGAGCAGCCAGAAATTGGAAGAATCTGGAAGAGTACAACTGGGAAAGAGTGGTAGATGTGTGGAATAGTCTTCCAGTGGAGGTAGTGGACACGAGGACAGTATCTGAATTAAAAAAAACATGGGACAAACACAGAGGATCTCTAAAGGTAAAAAGGCGACTATTGTAGTTAATATGGAAGGGCAGACTAGATAGGCCATGTGGTCTTTTTCTGCCGTCATGTTTCTATATTTCTTACCTCAACGCTCCCTCCCTCCTTTTCTTCCCCTCCCCCACCCCTGCTCTCTCCCAATGATTGCAGAAGGCTCTCAGAGGGATCTGCCTGCCAGCCACCTTAGTGCTCTAAGCCAGAGAAACAGTTACTTGGGAATACAACTGAGCCCAGCATGGATTTTCGGCCTGGGGCTCTCAGGGGGCGAATACCAAAGCTTGACCTCGTCATTGTTCTTGTTGAGGGTTCCCAATTCCATTTGTCTGAGACACAATTCGGGGTGGACTGTTGGTGACCATTGGTGCCGAAGGGGGTTTCCTGCCATTTTCTGTACACATTAGTAATGTTTTTACCTAATGTGCGCCTGGCAGTCATGCAGTCCTGCCCAAGCAGCTCCAACACGCATTCCTTCCCTAGTGCTTGTAACGTGCATTACACTAACGAGCGCTTGTAATGCACGCCGCAGTAAAAGCGCAGTTACCACACGCCTTTGGGCCACCACATCCTTAGCACACCCTGTTGTGATATTTGCCTTAACTCTCTGTTTTCTTCCAGGAAGCATTGTTTGACCTTTGGCAAGTGAGGCACCTCATCTCCAGATTCTGGACTGTTCTTGCATGGCAGCTTCTGAGTCATCTCTGGAAGACCTGCTCCCCCTCTCTTAGTTGGGGGATGCAGTTATTCTCCAGGAACAAGCAGGAAGTCAGTCCTCACTTATGGGTTACATCGGCACCAATGGAGCCCACGCGGAGCAATTCCCCAGCTTTCAAAGAAAGCCTTTGGGATTGCTGCCACGCATGCGTGGCCCTCTTCCCGCCCAAGGGTGCCATCTTGCTCAGTCTCCCTTTTTCAGTGGAGCCCTTTGGACGCACATCCTCGTCCCTCGGAAAAAGTGTTTCGTTTTTTGGCCTCAGGCCTACTTCTTTTCCAGTTGTACCGGTCCTCTACCCGTCCTTCCCCTGCTCTACCTTTTTTTGCAAAAATCGCAGTGGTCTTTTTGGAGTAGTAAACTAATATTGTATCCTAAAGGTTACTCCACTTTAACATGCAGCTTTATTTCGGGCTTGCGTGGTGCTATTACTTTCATTAAGCTCTCTTTTACCCGATTTGTAGTCTCAGACCAGTGCAGCACTTATGGTCACTATATTTAGTGAACAACAAGGCGCAGCTCAGAAACATCAACGACTACTGGGTAAAATGTCTTCTTTTGTATAAAACGTGACTACTTTTCATTGCTCTTCACACCACCTATATTGCATTCCCTTTAAAGTGTTTCAACGAATGTATATGCCAAAGACTATGTTGAACAAACTTATAATGTTAAACAGGCTTATCTTTTGTTCCACTAGGGCTTAGTGGTTCTCGCCTTCACTGAAGCTCTGTCTCTCACTCGGCGCCTTAGCGTTTCACTCTCACAAGAGAGTTTCTTCAGGAGATTATTGACTGCTGCCCACGTCTCTCTGATTTTTTCTTTTCTTTTCCTGAGAAAAACGCCGCCTATAAGTGCTGCACTGGTCTGAGACTACCTTTTTTTGAGCAATTAGGGGACATTTTTCCTAGAATTTTTGCTCTTCACGGGCTTTGCGCCCTTTTTTCTCCCAGTCGCTGGCCATGTGGGTCTTTGACCTCGCGGGGACCATTTTTGCCCCTATGGCCACCGGATTTTAAAAAAGCGATAGATGCTCCAGGAACATGTCGCTTACGGACACCCATGACTGCTGTCTGCGGTGTCTCGGGGCCGACATCCAGAGCTCTGTTTGCTTTGTAAGAAAATGTCCTCCAAAGCCCTGCTCAGTCGTAAGCAGAAGTCTGAAGACATTTTCAGGAAGGCCGCCTCGGTCATCTCTCCTCCGGTGGGATCCCCCTCCTTGGCCCCATGTTCAAGGCAGCACTCTGACCAGGGGTCCCCTGAAGTGGAGTGACATAAGAAGATGAAGGCCCCGAAGTTGCTGTCAGGGGCCCCCGACAAGCACCAGCGCTCCTGCGCTCGGTCGCTTAGCCCCTTTTGGCGTTCCCGAGTCAGACAAGGAGCGGCCCTGCAAGGTACCTCATATAGATACAGAGGTCTCCGGCAATGGTGCCCGGTCTCCTGAGGGCTGTCCCAATGAGGACCCCCTCTCCTCCTTGACGCCTCACCCAGTGACCCCGGTGTCAGCGTCACAGGGCCCCATGCCCGCATGGGAGTCCCAAATGTTGGCACTGGAATGCAGAGTTTCTGCGTTTATCGCTTCCCAGCAGGCGCTCACAGCCAGCTTTGCTGGCTTGCACCTAGAGACCGAGGTTCCCTCACGTGGGACACCAAAATCCGTCCAGGAAACCCCCGAGAGCCGTGGGTCTCGTGAGGGTCCTCGACGTAGTTCTCGCTCACCTTCCCATTCCTCGGGGGTGAGATCCTCCAGGGCCTCTGGCTCCAAGCGGACCTCGGCTGCAGGACAGGGCGACCAGCCCAGATCGGATTCCTCCTCTGACCTCTAGGAATGGAAGTCTGATGGGGATACCTCCCCAGAAACCTGTGCTCATCGGGACCTTCCGTCGGACCCCTCCCTGCCCGCATTTCAGCGGCGCTCGCCACCCAAGAACACCTCCTTCCTGTTGTTTGTCCAGGATATGGCACGGGCTCTCAACCTGGCCACCTAGCCTGAGGAGGACCCTCGAGTTGAAGAGCTCGATATTCTGCAGTACGAGTCCCCGCCTCGGGAGTCTCTTACTGTCCAGGCTGCTGCTCCACATATGGGAGGCACCTGCCTCGGTTCCCATCGTGAGTAAGCGCCTCGACACCATGTACAAGGTCCAGCGAGGCCCTGGGTTCAGAAAATCCCATCTCCCCCACACCTCCATGGTGATGGAGTCAGCCATGAGAAAACAAAAGAGCCCGAAGTCTGTGACCCAGTAGCTCCCCAGGAACCGATGGACACAGATAAGCATCCGGTGGTAGAAGCCGGTACTGCAGGAGAAAGCAGGGATTTCTCTGCAGAAAGAAAAAAAATCAGAACTAATCAAGCAGAACAGCTCACCTCGGGGGAAGGGAGTAGTAAAGCTCTTGATTGGGCACGCCCCAAGAGGAGGCGGGCAGTGCAAGCTAGAAGCACCTGGTTAAATAGTCTGAAACCAGGAAGTGAAAGAGAGCAAGGGAAACTAGGAGAGCCACAGAGGCTAAGAGAGAAGCCAAGAGAACAACAGGGACGGAGAGAATTTCCAGAAGGAGAAACAAGAGTTTCAGAGGGAAAATCTGGAAGGAAATATCTTTGTTGCTGTGATTCCTCCAATAGTCTGCAACTAGCAGGTAGCGTGGTGGAAGACTCAGAAGAGGAAAGGAACTGCTGGAGGCAGAATACTTTCAGAACGCTGAGAGATCCAAGGCTACAGGACCAGGCAGAGCTATGGAATAAAAGGCAGAAGGACAAAGAATTCTCCAAGGGAAAACTTCTATACAAGGTACCCAGTGGGGGAGAAGTAGTGGATAAGTGTTATGCTCCAAAGCCAGAGAGAGTGTGCCCTAGTTTTAAAAGCCAAGTCAGACAAAATGGTGGCAGCTGTTTTCAGCAAGGAGAAGCTTTGAATAGAAGTGAATATTCTTACAAGCTAGCTGAAGAACCTAGCCAGGAAAGGGCTGACGTCAGTGCTTTTAAATGTCTCTTTAAAGACTCTCCCATTACTGCTAAGTATCCAAGCACAGCACCCACGTGTAGGGAAAGCTGGGGAGATAACGTTAGCAGCACATTGAATGTTTGTTTTCCTGACACAAACAAATATGCTAATCAGCCTGAGATAGAGAGGCTCAGCAAACAATTGCTCATGGGAGAAAAGGAACGCCAGCTAAGTGAAGGGAAGTCACCAGCTGAATCACTTCTCCACGAGTTCAGAGAGTTTTTAGAACATAAGGCAAGTTTTAACTACAATGCTCCAGAACCAGTTATTGGCTGTAAAGAAGGAATGCCTATTTCTAATTCTCTACCTTCCTCAGAAGAGGATATGTTAATGGACTGTTCTACATGCTTAATTGAGAAAGACAATTAAGGGGAAAAGTTTACCTGTTATATGAAGCAATATAGCAGAGGCACTTAACTCGTCCTATACAAGAAGCTGGTAGAAAGTGAATGAGTCATTGAACCAGTGATTGCTATAACAGGAGCACTACTGTTGTAGGAACTTTTCTGTCTCACCCTTTTTGATTGGATCACATGAAGGGAATGTGAATTCCTGAATATAGCGCAGCATTGCAAGTCTGTTTAGCAAGTTTCTTTACTCTTGTTTTGGATTTATACTTCTGCACCGTCTGTACCATTTGAACTGCACAACTGGCAAATAAACCTCATGAAAATAAATTTCTCTTTGCCATGCCTTACTGCTCGAAGCACTAAACACAACTACAACTAATTGCCTCCAGGGCATCACAAGGCAACCCCTCCTTAACCCTCAAGGTTAGGGAGCGGGAGGCGTGATAAGTCACATTCTTTGATTTCCCCCGGGCAGGGAGTTGAGAATCCTCAACACCCTAGGCCAAAGGCCTACCAGGGGTCCATGCTTTCCTGCCATATTCAGGCATACCAGCTCTGTATAGGCATGTTCTTGCACAACTTGGCCAAGGAACTTGGGGGTTTCTCCGCAGGCCTCGAGGGCGAACCCCTCGATAGGTTCCGGACCCTTTTAAAGTCCACTGCAGAGTGCTCCAAGTATCTTTCCCGTGCCATCTATGATGGTTTTGAGTCCTCGGCTCGAGTGGCGGCTGCTGGCATTGGGGCCCGTCGCCAGGCATGGCTCCAGTCCTTAAATTTGGAGCAGTGGCTACAGGAGAAGCTCTTGGACGTATCCTGTCTTAGTGAGCAGCTCTTTGGCAAACTGATAGAGGACAAGGCTGCTGAGATAGAGACGGAGTTCGTCAACCAAACCTGTCTCTCACGCAAGACCGCCACCCTCCCTTGAAAGAAGCAGCAAACCAAAAAGTCTTTCTTTCCTAGGAAGGGCCTACCCTACTGGGGCTACCCACTGTACCCACCCGCTCCCATGCTGACCACTGCAGCACAAGGAAAGTCTGGGCCCCAGGATCACTGCAAGCCAAAAGGGCCCAAGGTCCAAATCCCGGCACCGCCTCAACCCACGCAGGGGTATTGATGCCAGCTACATAGCCTTTCACCCCTTGGCAGCACAGCAGCTGGTGGGAGGATGCCTGTCCTCCTTTGCCCCTCAGTGGGCTTCTATCAACTCAGACACTTGGGTCCTCTGGGTAATCCATGACAGCTATCACCTCCGCCATGAAAAGGCTTCCTCCTCCCTTCTCCCTGGCAGAGCCTCCTCGACCATCAGGTCTTCCTGCAGCGGGAGTTAGACAACCTCCTCGCCCAGCAGGCGGTCGAGGGGGTGCCATCATAGAAACATAGAAACATAGAAATATGATGACAGAAAAAGACCACATGGCCTATCTAGTCTGTCCTTCCATAACAAACTACAACAGTCCCCTTTTTACCTTTAGAGATCCTCTGTGTTTGTCCCATGCTTTTTTGAATTCAGTTACTGTCCTCATCTCTACCACCTCCACTGGAAGACTATTCCACGGATCCACTACTCTTTCCGTAAAGAAATATTTCCGCATATCACTCCTGAACAATGTTCCCTCTAATTTTCTGTAGCCCGTGTGCGCATAAATTAGCAGCTGTGCAGCTTTTGAAGGAAGGTTAAATTTTTGTGCGCCACATAACGACACTCGGAGTTATATACTTTAAAATTTCATTACACGTCAGAATACAATATGTACACCACATTGATTTTAATCAAATTTAAATGAAAATAGACGATTACTAAATGAAGCGGAAAATTTCTAGTAATTACAATCACAACTTTACAATTTTAAGACATCTGTGTTGTTTTCTATCAGAATCAGAACCGTAATTTTTGTGCGCTCTGTTGTAAAGCATGTGCGCTCGCTTGGCGAGGTGTGTGCGCACGCACACGCGCACACCTTAGAAGGAACAGTGCTCCTGAATCTATCTCCCTTCACCCTCATCCCATGTCCCCTCGTAGCAGAACTTGCTTTCAATTGAAAGAGGCTCTCTCCCTGAACATTTATGCCACGGAGGTATTTAAACATCTCAATCATATCACCTCTATCCCGCCTTTGCTCTAAGGTGTACATATTAAGATCCTTCAGTCTGTCCTCATATGCTTTATAATGAAGACCACTAATCATTTTAGTAGCCACCCTCTGCACCGACTCCATCCTGTTCACATCCTTTTGAAGGTGCAGTCTCCAGAATTGCACACTATACTCCAAATGAGGTCGCACCAAATACTTATACAGAGGCATTATCATCTCCTTTTTTCTGCTAGCCATTCCTCTCCGTATGCACCCAAGCATCCTTCTAGGTTTTGCCGTCGCCTTTTCTACCTGTTTAGCTACTTTAAGATCATCAGATACAACCACGCCTAGGTTCCGCTCTTCTTTAGTGGACAAAAGTACTTCACCCCCTATACTATATTGCTCCCTTGGATTGCTGCAGCCCAAATGCATGGCCTTACATTTTTTAACAATAAATCCCAGCTGCCAAATTCTAGACCATGCTTCAGCTTAGCTAGATCCCTCCTCATGTTATCTACCCCTTCCTGGGTGTCTACTCTATTGCAGATTTTGGTATCATCCGCAAACAGGCAAACCTTACTTGAAAGCCCTTCCACTATATCACTAACAAAGTTGTTAAAAAGAATCGGACCAAGGACAGATCCCTGGGGCACACCGCTGATAACATCCTTCTCCTCAGAGTGAGCTCCATTTACTTGTACTCTTTGTCGCCTCCCACCCAACCAATTTCTAACCCAATCAGTAACTTTAGGGTCCATCCCTAGGGTGCTCAGTTTGTTTATAAGTCGTCTGTGAGGAACAGTGTCAAAGGCTTTACTGAAATCTAAATACACCACATCTAGGGCTCTCCCTCGGTCCAACTCCCTGGTCACCCAGTCAAAGAAATCAATCAGATTTGTCTGACAAGACCTGCCTCTGGTGAAGCCATGCTGCCTCGGATCCTGTAATCCGCTGGACTCCAGAAACCTCACTATTTTCTCTTTCAGCAGCGTTTCCAATAATTTACTCACCACCGAAGTAAAACTAACCGGCCTGTAGTTTTAAACCACATCCTTGCTTCCGCTTTTGTGTAAAGGCACCACATCAGCCTCTCTCCAGTCCTTTGGCACCACTCCCGACTCCAACGAGGCATTGAAAAGGTCAGTCAGTGGAGCTGCTAGAACGTCCCCAAGTTCCCTCAGTATTCTCGGGTGTATCCCATCCGGTCCAATCGCTTTGTCTACTTTAAGTTGAGACTGTGTTCGTGAGAAACTGTCTTTTGAAAATTGTTCAAGATGTCCCTCACTTCTGTTCCTATTTGTGGGTGTTTTCTGAGGTTCTGCTCCTGGTTCTTCATCTGTGAACACAGAACAAAAATATTTGTTAAGCAATTCCGCTTTATCCTAATCATCTTTTACATATTCCTCCCCTGCACCCTTGAGTCTGACAATACCACTCTTGCCCTTCCTCTTCTCACTAATATATCTGAAAAATGTCTTATCCCCCCATTTTATTGCATTGGCTATTTCCTCCTCCTTTTGAATCTTTGCCTTCTTTTTTTTTTTATTTTATCTTTATTAACTTTAATCATATACACCAAGAATAAACTAAGCATACAGGGAATATGGCAATACATCCAAAGGCAAATAACATCAAAGAAATCATAAAACTTGGTATAGACCACAACGAACACCCTCTATAAGGTTCCCAGAAAAAAGAAATAAATTATATAAAGTAATAGCCAAAGGATATCCCAAATGGACATCCAGAGCTTAGTTGTTAAGTGTGGCAGCCGGTGCAGGATCCATCCCAACCCTCTCTTTACCCTCAAGAAACAATCTTAATTGCATGGGTTCAAAGAAAAGAAACTGCTTAGAGTTGTAAACTATTAAACATTTACATGGATATTTCAATTTAAACTGTGCCCCCAAGGCAAGAGAGCGCTGGCGCAAGGCCAGAAACTCCCTTCTCCTCTTCTGGGTATCCCTTGCCAAATCTGGAAATATCAATATCTTAGATCCCATAAATTGGGAAACATTCATTTTAAGAAAATACAACCGCAAAACAGAATTCCGATCTGATTCGAAAGCCTTTGCCTTAAGAACATAAGAACATAAGACATGCCATACTGGGTCAGACCAAGGTCCATCAAGCCCAGTATCCTGTTTCCAATAGTGGCCAATCTAGGTCATACGTACCTAGCAATATCACCAAAAGACAGGTTCCACAATGCTTGTATTGGGTCAAGCATTGATATCCTGGGTCCCTTTTTAATAGTGGTTTATGGACCTTTCCTCCAGGAACTTGTCCAAACCTTTTTTAAACCCAGCTATACTAACAGCCCTTACTACATCCTCCGGTAACAGATTCCAGAGTTTGATTACATGTTGAGTGAAAAAATATTTTCTCTTATTTGTCTTAAATAGTTTACCCTGTAGCTTCATTACATGTCCCCTAGTCTTTCTATATTCTGATAAGGTAAACAATCGATCTACGTTTATCCGTTCCACTCCATTCATTAATTTATAGACCTCTATCATATCTCCCCTCAGCCGTCTCTTTTCCAGGTTAAAGAGCCCTAACCTTTTTAGCCTCTCTTCATAGGAGTAGCCTTCCATCCCCTTCACCAATTTGGTGGCTCTTCTCTGTACTTTTTCTAATAACGCTATGTCCTTTTTAAGATACGGTGACCAGAATTGCACACAATATTCAAGGTGCGGTCGTACCATGGAGCGATACAGAGGCATTATAATATCCTTTGTTTTATTCTCCATCCCTTTCCTTATGATACCTAGCATTCTATTTGCTTTCTTGGCCGCCGCTGCACACTGGGCGGAGGGTTTTAACATGTTATCCACGATGACTCCTAAGTCCTTTTCCTGGGTGGTGGTTTCTAATGTGGAGCCTTGCATCGTGTAACTATAGTGTGGGTTGTTCTTTCCTAGGTGCATAACTTTGCATTTGTCCACATTAAATTTCATCTGCCATTTGGATGCCCAGTCTTCCAATTTATCCAGATCCTCCTTCAGTTTTCCACAATCCTCTTGGGTTTTAACAACTTTAAACAGTTTTGTGTCTGCAAATTTGATAACCTCACTAGTTATTCCCTTTTCCAGGTCATTTATGAATATGTCAAAAAGTAGCGGACCCAGTACAGATCCCTGGGGTACTCCACTATTCACCTTTTTCCATTGGGAATATTGGCCATTTAGCCCTACCCTCTGCTTTCTATCTTTTAACCAGTTCCCAATCCACAATAGTACACTGCCTCCTATCCCATGACTTTTTAGCTTCGCCAAAAGTCTCTGATGGGGGACCTTGTCAAAAGCTTTCTGGAAGTCCAGAAAGTCCTTCTTGACTACTTTGCTAGCTTCTCTAAGTTTTTCCAAATACAGATGCCTGTCTTCCTATCTCTATGATCTCTTGTATTTCATGAAGGCCTCCCTCTTTTTCTTCACTTTTTCAGCTACTTCTTTCGAAAACCATAGCGGTCTCCTTTTCCTTTTACCTTTATTTACCATTTTAACAAAAAGGTTGGTTGCCCTTAAAATATCCCCTTTCAGTTTTTCCCACTGTTTTTCTACATCCCTCAGCTGTTCCCATCCAACTAACGACTCCCTGAGGTATTGGCCCATCTTCGCAAAGTTAGTCTTCCTAAAGTCTAAGATCCTCGCCTTTAAATGGATTCTAACAGCCCTAGTCCTAATACTGAACCACACCATCTGGTGATCACTGGATGCAAAATGATCTCCCACTACAACATCAGAAACACTTTCACCATTGGTAAGCACCAAGTTCAGTATGGCCCCTTCACATGTGGGGTCTGTTACCAATTGCCTGAATAGTTCTCCCTTTAGAGAATCCAGGATCTCCTTACTTCTAGATGATACTGCAGCAGGAATGTGCCAGTCAACATCTGGCATATTGAAATCTCCTATCAGTAGCACTTCCCCTTTCCTAGCAATGCTGCACATGTCTTCAATTAACTCTCTGTCCACCTCTTTCTCTTGTGAGGGAGGTCTGTATATCACACCAAT
The DNA here is from genome assembly GCA_033557465.1 of Ichthyophis bannanicus. Lineage (NCBI taxonomy): Eukaryota > Metazoa > Chordata > Amphibia > Gymnophiona > Ichthyophiidae > Ichthyophis > Ichthyophis bannanicus. Next base: position 1,900,808,660 of record CM066031.1, read on the forward strand.
GCAAATAGATTTCTCTTTCCCTCATTCTAGTTTAACCCACAATGCCTCTCCTCTCCCTTTTAAGCTCTGTAATTCCAAAGCTTTAATAGTAGTTTTTACATATAGTGCCACTCCTCCTCCCCTACTTCCTACCCTGTCCTTTCTGAATAAAGTATAGCCAGGTATAATTACATCCCAATCATGGTTTTCTTTGAACCATGTTTCTGTAACTGCCACTAAATCCAAGTCAGCCACTCCCACCAAAGCTTCAACATCAGGGATCTTATTTCCCATGCTATGGGCATTTATACACACTGCTTTCCATATGTTACCCCTGTTACCCATTTCCATAAAGTTATTTAATGTATAACCTACCTGGGGGCTTTCACTTACTTGGGGACTTTCTTCATCCATCCCCAACGAATCTAGTTTAAAGCCCTCTTCAGTAGATTAGCCAGTCTACTACTGAAGACGCGTTGACCTTTCTTGGACAGATGGATGCCATCTCTGCTCTGCAACCCTTGGAACAGCATCCCATGGTCTAGGAAACCAAAACGCTCTCGATGACACCATCCACGCAGCCATGCATTCATCTCCAGGATGCGAGCCTCTCTGCCTTGGACTTTATCCTCAACAGGGAGGATTGAAGAGAACACCACCTGTGCACCTAACTGCTTCACCCTCTGTCCCAGAGCCATGAAGTCACTTTTGATATGTTCCGAGGTATACCTGGCAGTATCATTTGTTCCAACATGGATTAGCAACATTAGGTAATAGTCAGTGGGCTTGATGAGTCTCACCAAACTCTCCGTAACATCTTGGATTTTGGCACCAGGCAGACAGCATACCTCTCTGGACATCGAGTCTGGTCAGCAGATGGACGCCTCAGTACCCCTCAGAAGAGAGTCTCCAACCACCACTACCCTTCGTTTCCTGGTGGTTACTGATTCTGCAACTTTGGGGTACTTGAGCTCTGGTTCTTCCCTTTCCAGGGATGCTTTCACCTCCTCCACTTCCAGGGCTGCATAATGGTTCTTCAATTCAAGGGTTGGAGAAATTGGATTGGTGATTTTGCAGGCCCTGGTGACTTGTGTCCAACCATCGACATTCTGTTGGCACCCATCTTCACCTCTGCTGGAGAGCTTGGTCGCTGCAAGAAGCATCTCATCAATGTACTTCTCACTGTCTTGAATGCTCCTCAGCCTCACCACCTCCTCTCTGAGTTCCTCCACTTGTTTCCTCAGAGCTTCACACCTCCGAGATCAGGGCTTCTATTCCCGGTACTTCATCGTCCCGAAGAAGACAGGGGGTCTGCGGCCCATCCTCGACTTCTGAAAGTTAAACAAGTTCTTGGTGTTGTCGCACCTCCGAGATCAGGGCTTCTATTCCCGGTATTTCCTCATCCCGAAGAAGACAGGGGGTCTGCAGCCCATCCTCGACCTCCGAATGTTAAACAAGTTCTTGGTGCTGGAGAAGTTCAAGATGTTATCCCTTGGCGATCTGCTGCCCTTCCTCCAGCAGGGCAACTGGCTATGATTCTTAGACCTAAAAGACGCATACGTCCACATTTTGATCCACTCCCAGCACAGGTAGTACCTGCACTTCAAGGTGCAGGGGACGCACTTCCAGTACAGGGTGCTCCCCTTTGGCCTCACGTCCGCCCTGCGGGTCTTCACAAAGTGCCTCACTGTGGTCGCTGCCTCCCTCAGGCATCAGGTTGTGCCAGTCTTCCCTTACCTCGACGACTAGCTCATCACGGGATCCTCGGCCGAGGAAACCCGCCTGGCGGCAGCGCACACAATTCTCCTGCTCGAGCGCCTGGGTTTCTTGGCCAACTATCCCAAGTCCCACCTCGAACCGGTGCAGGCCTTAGAATTCATTGGTGTACATCTCGACACTCAGTGGGTGACCGCTTTTCTGCCAGCAGACCACGCTGACCGCCTCCAATCCCTGGCATCCCAGGTCCAGAGCACCCCTCGGGTCACGGCCCGTACTATGCTGCGCCTCCTAAGCCACATGGCCTCCACCGTCCATGTGGTTCCCATGCCCACCTGCACAAGCAGACAGCCCAGTGGTGCCTCAGTGCCCAGTGGAGCCCGTCCATCAGCCAGCTCATGGACCCCGTCCGGGTCTCCCACAGCCTTCGCCTGCCCCTGGGCTAGTGGCAGAACCCCACAACTTCCTCTGGGGGTTGCCCTTCCAGGCCCCCGCAGCACAAGCTGGTGCTGACAACGGGTGTCTCCCTGCTGGGGTGGGGAGCCCACTGTGGTGCACTGTGCACGTAGGGGCAATGGTTGCCCGAGGAGTCTTGACAGCAAATAAACTTGCTCGAGCTCCGGGCGGTTCAGTGGAGGGCCTTCGAGGATCACTTCAGAGGGAAGTCGGTGCTCGTGCAGACCGACAACCATGTGGCGATGTTTTACATCATCAAGGAGGGGGTCATGGGATCACACCCCTTTTGCCGGGAAGCGGTACTCCTCTGCTCCTTCACCTTCCATCGGGGGATGACCCTCAGAGCGGTCTACTTCCTGGGCCAGGAGAATGTCCTCGCGGACAAACTCAGCAGAATCCTCCGTCCTCACGAGTGCCTGCTGGACCCAGGGGTGGCTGACTGGCTGTTCCAGCGGTGGGGAACTCCGAACATGGATCTCTTTGCAAGCCCGTCAAATGCACAGCTTCCCCGCTTCTGTGGCCCAGTACTGCACCCGCGCAGGGAGAGCCCAGATATGTTCCTTTTGAGCTGGTACTCCGGTCTGCTCTATGCATTCCCTCCCACTCCTCTCATCACGAGGATCCTCCACTAAGCTCAGTGGGAACGGGCGTCGATGATCCTCGTAGTCCCTTCGTGGCCTCGACATCTGTGGTTCCCGCTCCTGCTCCGGCTCTCTTCAGAGCTTCCAGTCCCCATGGGCTGTGCCCCGGTCATGTTAATGCAGGAGGAGGGGCGGGTGCTACACCCGAACCTGGCCTTGTTATCCCTCACAGCCTGGTGGCTGAACGGGTCTCCCTAGCCCTGCTGGGCCTCCCGGAGGAGGTCAAGGAGGTCCTCCTCGCATTGAAGAAACACTCGACTATGCGAGCTTACACCTTCAAGTGGTGCCGCTTTTCGGCCTGATGCGCCGAGCTCCAGATCGACCCATTCTCTTGCTCCACTCAGTGGATCCTTCAGTACCTCCTCCATCTCTCAAATAAAGGCTTGAAGTCGAACTCTGTCAGGGTGCACCTGAGCGCCATCTCGGCGAATCACCTCTCCGTTGAGGGAAAAACCCCTTTCGGGGCAGCCTTTGGTCTCCCGCTTTATGTGGGGTCTTTTGCTTTCCAAGCCTCCCATTCAGCCTCCCCCGGCAGAATGGGACCTGAACGTAGTGTTCATGCAGCTTACGCATTCACTCTTCGAGCCGATGGCGATGTGCTTGCTTCAGCACCTATCCTGGAAGGTGGTCTTCCTGGTGGCTTTAACCTCGGCACACCGACTCATTGAGCTCTAGATTTTCATGGCTGAAGCCCCTTACACTAGATTCTATAGGAATAGGGTGGTCCTCCATACCCACCCCAAGTTCCTACCGAAAGTTATCTCGGATTTTCATCTCAATCAGGAAATAGTCTTACCGACATTCTTCCCAAGACCCCATGCCGACCGGGAGTCGGCGGCTTTGCATATTCTTGACTGCAAGAGGGCTCTTGCCTTCCACCTGCAGCGCATACAGGCTCATCGCAAGTCTGATTGAGTCTTTGTAACTTACAATCCTGATTGACAGGGACAGGGAGTCACTAAACGCACCCTCTCCATTTGGGTGGTAGACTGCATCGACTTCGCAAATGCAAAGGCGGGTGCTACGTTAGATCGATGGGTCACCTCGCACGGTGTCCAAGCCAAAGTGGCTTTGGTAGCCTCGCTACATTCAGTGCTCCTGCTGGAATCTGCTGAGTGGTAACATGGTCTTCAGCGCACATCTTCACTGCGCACTACTGCCTGGAGAGGAAGTCCCATCGGGACAACACCTTCATAAGATCATAAGATATGCCATACTGGGTCAGACCAAGGTCCATCAAGCCCAGTATTCTGTTTCCAACAGTGGCCAATCTAGGTCATATGTACCTAGCAGTTTCCCCAAGAGACACAAGTTCCACAATGCTTGTACTGGGTCAAGCATTGATATCTTCAGCCAGGCCATACTCCATAATCTGTTCAGGGTATAAGCAACTCCAGTCCTCCGACCCTTCTTCACAGCTACCGAGAGCTTTGCCCTGAGCACCCAAAGACTCAGGCTCCTTCGGGCATCGGCTTCTGCTCACGACCTCGCGGAGGCGTTTTTTGGTTACAGGTTCGGTGGCCTGTAGCTGGGGAGTCCCATAAGTGAGGACTGACTTCCTGCTTGTTCCTGGAGAAAGCGTAGTTACTCACCAGTAACAGGTGCTCTCCAGGGACAGCAGGAATCAGTCCTCACTACCCTCCCACCTCCCCTGATGAGTTACTGGATTTTTATCCTTCACTTGCCATCTGCTTGGTAGGGCTCGAGCTAACGGACCTGACTGAGCAAGATGGCACTCTCAGGCGGGAAGAGGACCACACATGCATGGCAGCAATCCCAAAAGCTTTCTTTGAAAGCTGGGGAATTGCTCCACGCTGGCTCCGTCGGTGCTGACGTCACCCATAAGTGAGGACTGATTCCTGCTGCCCCTGAAGAACACCTGTTTTAGGTGAGTAACTACGCTGTCCGGCTTTGCCTTCCTCAGGGCAGGAAATGGCAGATGGCGCTGAGGGTAAGAATATTCAGCGGACCGGAGGTTCTGGTGACTGTGCTGTGGGCCTCTCCCCGCATCTAGGGGATCAATGGCAACTATGCCTCCTAGTTTTGGGGGGTCATTTTCGCGAGGAGAGCTTCTGGAGCCTGGATTGTCCTCCCCGGGATTCTTTTCCTTTTACAGAAGGCCTGTTCCTTCTGCCATGGAAATTCAGACCCTGCGGTCTCTGGTTTCTCCCAAGCGCAGTCTCATAAGAGGCAGGCTGAGAATGCAAGCCCCATTCAATTGATGGCTAAGCGTTCCTGGCAACGGGCGGCCCCTAGAGATGGGGATCAGCTGGGTGACTTTGATTGAGATGTTTGATGGAATGAAGAAGTACTCTCGCCTTTAGAGGCTTGTGAGGAGGACAATGTTATTGGCATGTTCCGGGGGTAGGAACTGGAGTCATTGATCCCGGGGTCTTTTCCACCTTGAGCTTGGCAAATGCTTCAGACGCAGAGCAGGATCCCAAGAGGCATTCACTCCTGCAAGAGATGCAGAAATCTACTATTGTCTCCCATTACTGGAGGTGCTCAAGAGCCTGTTCCGGCTGAAATGGGATTCCCCCAACTCCCCACCTAAGGGGCTAAGGGTGTATAAGAAGATGCATGCTCTTCTGGAGAGGGACTGCATTGTGTGGTTGATATTTCCAAGGTAGATATGCAGGTCACAGCAGTTACCAGATGTACCACCATTTCTGTGTAAGGTGGATTGGCCTTAAAAGATACTCTGGACCAAAAAGGTGGATTCCTGTTGAAGAACTTGTTTTCTGAGACTGCTGTTATTCTTCAGTTGCGGAATGTGCAGGCCTCATATCTCAAGTGCTGCTCTAGTGGATTCAGTCTCTTCTGCTGGATGTTTCTATCCCATCAATTGAGGGTACACTAGCCGCATCTCCGGTGGTCTCGGGTCTCTCGTCGCTACCGACCTGAAAAAACAAAACAAAAAAGCCCCTCTCTTTCCCTCTGCTTCTGGGCTTCGGGTTCGTTCTCAGTCCTTTTGTGAAATGTATGGACCCAGGGACTGTCCCACCCAGAGGAGGACCCTCCTGAGCTGCGCAATGAAGGTTTGGGGGCCCATTCTCTGGCTTTGTCTTTTCTTTCAGGAATGAGTCTGGATTACCAAGGATTGCTGGACACTAGACACCATTCAGTTTGACTGTGTTCTGGGATGCAAAGAGCCATTTCTGGATGCTGCCTTCATCTCCCCCCTACACTAGATGGCATAGTCACCGACGATCCTTAACCTCCTAATTCAATCTCCAGTTGTGCTCTACCGATCCTGCTCACAAGCATGGCCACTGCCCTGACCTTGTCTTCTCCTCCAACTGCTCACCCTCAAACTTCTCCACCTCAGTTCTGCCCTTATCTGACCATCACCTGCTAACTTTCACCCTTAACCACCCCCCTATTTTGGTCTCGCCCTGTCTCCACCAACATGTTTATTGTGTCATTGTGGATACCATGTTAAAACCCTCGGCCCAGTGTGCAGCGGCGGCCAAGAGAGCAAATAGAATGCTAGGTATGATAAGGAAAGGAATGGACAATAAAACAAAAGATATTATAATGCCTCTATATTGTTCCATGGTGAGACTGCACCTTGAATATTGTGTGCAATTCTGGTCGCCGTATCTTAAAAAGGATATAGCGATTTTAGAAAAGGTTCAGAGAAGAGCCACCAAAATGGTAAAGGGGATGGAAGGATACTCCTATGAAGAAAGGCTAAAAAGGTTAGGGCTCTTTAACCTGGAAAAGAGACGGCTGAGGGGAGATATGATAGAAGTCTATAAATTAATGAACGGAGTAGAACGGGTAAACGTAGATCGATTGTTTACCTTATCAGAATATAGAAAGACTAGGGGACATGCAATGAAGCTACAGGGTAAACTATTTAAGACTAATAAAAGAAAATATTTTTTCACTCAACGTGTAATCAAACTCTGGAATTTGTTACCGGAGGATGTAGTAAAGGCTGTTAGTGTAGCTGGGTTTAAAAAAGGTTTGGACAAGTTCCTGGAGGAAAGGTCCATAAACCATTATTAAGAAGGGACCCAGGATATCAATGCTTGACTCAGTACAAGCATTGTGGAACCTGTGTCTCTTGGGGAAACTGCTAGGTAGATATGACCTAGATTGGCCACTGTTGGAAACAGGATACTGGGCTTTGATGGACCTTGGTCTGACCCAGTATGGCATATCTTATGTTCTTATGTTTAGGAATCTTCACACTGTCGACCCTTAAGCTCTCTCCAATGCTGTCTTATCACCTCTTTCCTCCACTGTATCATCTGAGTCTGTTGATGGGCAGTATCCTCCTATAACACTATACTCTCCTCTGCTCTGGATGCACTTACTTCTCCCATTCCACACCCCATGAGGCATACCATGCCTCAATGCTGGTTGTCTTCGACCATCTGTTACCTACATTCCTGTGCCCACTCAGCTGAGCACCTTTGGCTTAAATCACGTATCCTTGCTGACTACCTACATTTCAAATTCATGCTAACCTCTTTCCAGTCAGCCATAGCACTCGCCAAGCAAGAGTACTATAGCCATCTGATTAACTCTCTTGCCTCTGACTCTCGCTGTCTCATTGCTATGCTCAGCTCTCTCCTCAAAGTCTCTCCTCCCCCAATCGTTCTTTCACTGTCTGCCCAGACCTTGTCTGACTACTTTCATGACAAAGTCCAGAAGATTAACCTTGAATTCTCTGCAGGGTCACCTCCACTTTATCTTCCCCCTCTTCATTCCCAAATCCTTCCCTCGCCTTCGGTCACCTTTCCTCCTTTTCTGAAATCACTGAGGAGGAAACTGCAAATCTTCTCTCCTCCTCCAAACTGACTACCTGCTCCTCTGATCCCATTCACACCTGCCTACTCTCTGTCTCTTCCACCATCATCCCTTCCATCTGTCATATCCTTAACATCACTTTCAACTGCAACTGTTCCTGTGGCCTTCAAACATGCTGTGGTTACACTCTCCTCAAAAAGCCTTCACTAGATCTTACCGGTCCTCCAGTTATTGACCTATCTCTCTCCTCCCCTTTGCTTCAAAACTACTTGAATCAGCAGTTCACTACTGCTGTCTTGACTTTCATTCCTCTCAAGACCTTCTGGCCCCACCGCAATCTGGCTTTTGTTCTCTACATTCCACAGAAACAGTTCCTGCCAAAGTCTCCAGCGACTTGTTTCTCACCAAATCCAAAGGCCCCTACTCAATTCTCATCCTTCTTGACGCCTTTGACACTGTTGGTCATCAACTTATCCTCGATGCCCTGTCCTCACTATTTTATTTATTTATTTATTTACATTCTCTTATATACCGCACTATTCTGCATCAGTGCGGTTTACATTGAACAAACTGAAATTACATTGAACAGGACATTATAACTTGGAGATAACTATTTTACAGGGAACATGGGCTATGGAGGGTTATGTGGCTTGCCCAAGACCACAAGGAGCACCTGTGGGACTAGAAACCCCAGTCCTTCCGGCCCAAGGTTGCTGTCCTCTAGTGGGATTTGAACCCCCGACCTTCCGGCCTGAAGTACCTTGCCCCAACCACTAGGCCACTCCTCCACTCCACTCTATGATTTAGGGGCGCTGTTCTGTCCTGGTTTTCTTCTGTCTCCAATCGCACTTTTAGTGTATTGTGACAGAGATGCCCGTCTTGAACCCATGAGAATAGAAAAGGAGATGGAATTGGACTTAGGGGGGAGCTCAGTTGTGTATTTCAAGGGTAACCTGAATCCTGCGTACACCGATACCCACGAAATCCCTGCCTGGCCTGGATCTCAGGCCCTGTGAAGGGAAAGAAAGAAGAGAGAGAGGAAGCCCAGGGTGCCACACCCAGACTCCTATGAGGTCCCTGCCGGCATGAGAAGAGATTATTATCACCTGGGAAGGGCCGGAAGGGAGGAGGAGGAGCTGGAACTCTGGAGGTGGAAATATAAACCCCTGCTAAGGCAAAGAGAGGGGAGGCTGGAGAAACAAGGGAAGCTGGAGATGCAGCGGAGCCATAGAGGAGAGCCCTGGGAGGAGCTGAACCACAGGGAACACAGCCGAGGACACGGGCCGAAGGCTGAAGGTACCGACCGGCTGTCTCAGGTAGAGCTGGGAACAGGAGTGACTCTAGGACCCAAGGGGAGCTGTTTACTGAACACTGCTTTGAGAGCTCAGAACGGGACACTGCTCCAACAATTGAAGATATGCAAGTCGATACTACTGAGGATGACTTGAGGGCTATGGATTTTCCTATGCACTGTACTTTATGCCAAGCCAAGTGCGTTGAACTGTTATGCTGAGGGCTAACACTTTCTGAGAAGGTCTCCTTAAGCTGGAAATAACAAGACCCAGAGAACCGACAGGAGGCCGGGGATACTTTTGCTAGCACCTGGAGGTTTGTGGTGCAGTCAGGAAAACTTGCAGGGAAGCTAAAAAGCTTGGTGAATATTTGCTGCCCATGTCTCCCATATTTTGGTTTAAACTTAATCCGGGAAGGGAGTTAAGAAGAAGCTTTTGTTCCAGTGGGACTAAGTTTTATTGTTGCCATTAATTGTTTTTAACAAATACAGATGTGGTCACTTTTTCCAGAGTACAAGCTCAGCCAGTGTTTTGTCAACTCTGTAGGACTAACTAGAAAGTGTATTACATATCATTTACTGACTTATGGCTAGGTGGGGTCTCAGAAACCTTAGGCTGCCACCAATGACTTCAAGTGATATGGTGGACTGACGCCTAAACTCACATCAAGGACCCCAGTGGTGACTACTAGCCATGTATTTCTTTTTCCTTTTGTTTCCTCTTTTCCAATTTTTAACTGAAGGTGATATTTTCTTAAAAAAGCCTTATGATTATAATTCCAAACCTATTCAAACATAGTCAAAAGTGGATGAGTGCTTAGCTTTTAAGATGACCCGACGCTTGTTCAGCGCGCTATGGATAGCGTTTCACCAAGCTGGTTTCATCAGGGGAATTCAGTCCCAAAGCACTGCAAAATAATGATAATAAAGTTCATACGATATGCACTTTCTTAAGACTAGAAACTTTTAATTACTCCATTTGTTGCTATATGTTGAAAACTTACTACCTTCGATATCTCTGATACTTCTCCAAGAAGGCTCTGTTTTGTAAGGTTTTTTCATCGAACTAAAACGCCGCACATGCGGAGTGATTATATAGAGTTATACATGTTCCCACCTGTCTCAGGACCGACTTCCGCTAATAGTTAAAGAACCCCCTACCCTTGTTATCAACTCCCAAAAGTTAACTAAATTAAAGACAAACTTCCCACTCGATTCGCGAATTAAGTTCCCGGGGTGTAACAGATGACAAATTATATATCCAGCGCTGTTCCCGATATAATAACGTTTGGTCCGATCAGGGGAAATAATTTGTTCAATGCAGAAACATCGTAAATCATGAAAAGCGTGTTGGAGCTGCAGACAGTGATCCACAATGGGGGTCTCTCGCCTTTGACATTTGAGTTTGCTCTTATGCTCGTTTATTCGCAAATGTCAAAGGCGAGAGGCCCCCATTGTGGATCACTGTCTGCAGCTCCAACACGCTTTTCATGATTTACGATGTTTCTGCATTGAACAAATTATTTCCCCTGATCGCGGCAAATCATTGGACCAAACGTTATTATATCGGGAACAGCGCTGGATATATAATTTGTCATCGGTTACACCCCGGGGACTTAATTAGCGAATCGAGTGGGAAGTTTGTCTTTAATTTAGTTAACTTTTGGGAGTTGATAACAAGGGTAGGGGGTTATTTAACTACACAGGTACACTAAAAAAAATTTTTTTTAAACTGCCTCTAATGTTTCGATTTTTACGTTTTTTGGTGCGCTGAATCCAAATCTGGTAACCAATTTGCTCCATCACGTACAGAGTTTTTGCTACATTGGGTTAGCAGTTTGAGGTGAACGTTTCAGATTGAGTGCGATCGAGATAAAAGTTTCTTGGATGAATTCTTTATACTAATTGTTTAGTAGTTATTCAAATAAGAATAAAGAAAATTGTAACAAGGCAGCACATAAGAATAGAGTAATGTCAACAAAACACACTGTGATGGTAGCAAAATTGTCTGCACTTAAAACAGCCACATACATGTGCACAAACATTGAGCATATAAGAGCGAGGTTAGACACAAAGCAAAGCAAAGAAATGTGCAAAAAATGTTGTACAGGTATGTATGTAAGAATAGAAAACGCAAACCGCACCATTGCAATACATGAAGACAAACACCCGATGGTGTGAAAATAAAATTCTAATAAATGAGATCCGAGACTGTGGTAATAACTAGCAAATTTTTATTTCAAAGTTTAGTAAAAACACGATATTTGTCAACACAGTTTAGATTTTAAAGTCATTCTTGGGTCAATCAATCTCCTGGTGGGCCCGTTTCTTCTTCCCCCGAATGCTTCTCTTGGTGCGCTGCTTGGCGTATTTTTCATCTGGGGTTTCCCGCAGCAGCAACCAGCAGAAATCAGCCATCATAGTGGTGTTCCATCTTCCTTGGTACCTTCTCTCTGCGTCCTTGATGTCCTGGTGAAACCTTTCACCTTGTTCTTCACTGTACGCCCCCAAGTTTTCGGGAAAGTAGTTCACATGGGAGTGCAAGAAATGGACTTTCAGGCTCATGTTACAGCCTTGTTCTTTGAAGGCATTGAGCATCCTGGCAACAATATCCTTATAGTTCTCATCCCGCCTGTTCCCCAAGAATTTGAGAACAACATCCTTGAAGGAATCCCAGGCTTCTTTTTCCTTCTCAGACATCGTTTCAGCGAATGCTCCATCTGAAATGAGTTTCCTTATATCAGGGCCAACAAACACTCCTTCCTTTAGCTTTGCTTCAGAAAGTCGGGGGAACTTTGAGCAAAGGTACCGAAAGCACTCACCTAAGTTTGCTATAAACTTGAATGTAAATAGTTCCCCAAGTTCTCCTCCATGTTAACTCCCCGTTTTATGTAAACGACGGCCAATGTATCTGGTCAAGTGTTCTATTGTTTTGATGTAAACCGCGCTGATGACAAATAGCGCGGTATATAAGAAATGTTAAATAAATAAATAAAATAAATAAACCATCTTTTCGAAGGGACTTGATGAATTGCTTAATGAGACCCAACTTAATGTGGAGAGGTGGTAATAGAATTTTATCACGAGGTACCAAGCTCTCATGAAGAACATTTTTCTCACCGGGTCTCAAATACTCCCGAATTGGCCAGTCTTTTTTCCCCCAGTGTAGGTCGCGGGCCCGGCTATCCCACAAGCAAAGGAAGCAGGGATATTTGGTGAAACCGGATTGCTGCCCTAATAGCATGGATAGAATTTTAAAGTCTCCACAAATCATCCACTTATGCTCATCATAACGAATCTTCTGAAGAATCAGGGCCAAATTCTCGTATTTTTCTTGGAGAATAACAGAGTGAGCAATAGGAACTGAAGCGAATGTGTTGCCATTATGAAGAAGAACACCTTTTATGCTGTCTTTTGACGAATCAATGAACAGCCGCCATTCAGCAGGATCATACTTGAGTTTAAACTTTTCCATCACTCCATATATATCGTTGCAAAATACCAAATCTTCCTCTTTGCTGAAATACTTCAAAAATTGTGTCTCGCGGTTGCGGTACCAATAAAAAGTTGTTCCTGGTGACCAGGGCCGGATTTACGTATACGCCATGTACGCCATGGCGTAGGGCCCACAACCGGCAGGGGCCCACAAAAAATAGAACCAGGTTTTTTTTTTTTTCAACTCGATTAAAAAAAAAACCTGGTGGCTGCCGCCGCGGGGCCCCCTCTGCTGCCGCGGGGGCCCCGTCTACAAGATGGTCGGGTCGGGTCGGGTCTCGTCTCCCTCCCTCCCTCCCGGCTGCGAGAGACGCGAAGATAGAGCGTCTCCTCGCGTCTGTGTTAAGCCCGCAGGGGCTGATGGGAAATCCCATCAGCCCCTGCGGGCTTAACACAGACGCGAGGAGACGCTCTCCCTTCGCGTCTCTCGCAGCCTGCAGCGAGGGAGGGAGAGAGACCCGACCGGACCCGACCCGCCCGGAACGGCCCCGACCCGCTTGTCGCCGGGGCCCCCGCGGCAGCCGCGGGGGCCCCGCGGCGGCAGCCACCAGGTTTTTTTTTTAAATTAAATTTTACTTTAGGCCGGGGGGGGTAGGACTGGTAATGGGCTATGGGGGGGGGGTAGGACTGGTAATGGGCTATGGGGGGGGGTAGGACTGGTAATGGGCTATTGGGGGGGCTGGGGCTGGAAATGGACTGGGGGGGGTAGGGCTGGTAATGGGCTATTGGGGGGCTGGGGCTGGAAATGGACTGGGGGGGGTAGGGCTGGTAATGGGCTATTGGGGGGCTGGGGCTGGAAATGGGCTGGGCTGGGGGGGTTATGGCTAGAGGTGGGCTGATGGGGTTAGGACTGGTAATGGACTGTGGGCTGTTGGGGGGGGGCTTAGAACTGGCAATGGGCTTTGGGGGGGGTTAAGACTGGTAATGGGCTGTGGGCTGATGGGGGCTGTCTGGTAATGGGCTATGGGGGGGGGCTAGGACTGGAAATGGGCTGGGGGTTAAGACTGGAGGTGGGCTGATGGGGTTAGGACTGGTAATGGGCTGTTGGGGGGGGTTAGAACTGGTAATGGGCTTTGGGGGGGTTAAGACTGGTAATGGGCTGTGGGCTGATGGGGGTTGTCTGGTAATGGGCTATGGGGGGCTAGGACTGGAAATGGGCTGGGGGGTTAAAACTGGAGGTGGGATGATGGGGTTAGGACTGGTAATGGGCTGTGGGCTGATGGGGGGGGGTAGGACTGGCAATGGGCTATGGGGGGCTGACTGGAAATGGGTTGATGGGGTTAGGACTGGAAGTGGGCTGATGGGGGGTTAGGACTGGTAATGGGTTATAGGGGGGGCTTAAACTGAAAATGGGGTGATGGGGGGTTAAGGACTGAAAATGGGGTGATGGGGGGTTAAGGACTGTAAGTGGGGTGATGGGGGGGCTAGGACTGGAAATGGGCTGATGGATGGCTAGGACTGGAAATGGGCTGATGCAGGGACTAGAAGGGAATGGATGCTGGGTGAGGCTGGAACTAGAAGGGAGCTGATGTTGGGGGAGGATTAGAATGGGATGGGGCTGGAAGAGTAAAATGGAGAAGGGAAAAATATTTTGTGTGGGAGGGATAAAAAATCTACAATTGGCCGGGTATTGGGAGAGTAAGTGGGGATTGAGGATGGAGGGGTAATATTTGAGTGGATGAAATAGGAATGAGGAAAGAGCAAAAGGAGAAAGATTAGTATGTTAAAGCAGATGTAGAGAGAGAATGGAAAAAAATCTAGAAGAGAGAAGAAAGGACAAATGGACAGCAGACGATGGAGAGTTAGCAGAAGACACGAAGAAACCAGAAGAAAGTGGCTGGAGCAATTGCAGCTGAAAAAAAATGCACAAAAGGTAGAAAAATATCTCTTTATTTTGAATTTATTAATTGGAATATGTCAGCTCTGGTAAATGTGCATCATTAACTCTGCGCTTTGTTTAGTACAAGAGCAAATTAATGTATAGTTTTATTTCTACAGTGTTGTACATTCCAAGTTTGGCTTTTGGGATTCCCAGTTTAATTATTGTCTTCCTGTTTCTAAATTGTGATTCCTTGTTTGGTGATGGTCTATGTTCTGCATGTGTAACTGAGCTGAGGTGTTCTGTTTATATAATTCCTATTTGACATTGCCACTTGTTCTCTTTCCCCAGTAGGTCATGTATTGTTGTTCTCTGAAATGTATTGGTTTAATATTTGCAGTGTTGCCTTTTGATTGGTAGAGTATGGTGCTTTGTGAGTCCTGGTAGTGCTGTTAGGATACGGCGGGTTTACTATGGGCAGTGTTTGTAGTAGTTCCTAATGTGTCTGGCAGTTGGCACTGGATTATAGTAATGTAGAAATCTTTTAGTCTTTCTTTATCCATACACTCATTAAGAGGCACGTTTGCTAAAAGTTAGTATATGGTAACATTATGCAAATATTTATGCAAATGAGGCCCCTTATGCAAATGAGGTCCGCACCCCCCTTGGGCCGCCCCTGCTGGGGGCCCACAATTTTTGTTGGCGTAGGGCCTCACTCAAGGTAAATCCGGCCCTGCTGGTGACAATAGATTTTTCTGTTTAAGCCGAGAACCTAGCAGTTGGGCAGCATCTTTTGGGAGTCCTAAATCCCGGACTAAATCATTCAATTCAGCTTGAGAGAAAAGTTCAGGTTTCGGATCTGGTTCAGTTTCAAACTCGGAAGTACTGGACTCATTGGGAAAAGCCATCTGATGAGTCTCATCATGATCAGAACCGTCCACACAAATATGATCCAAAGATTTTGGTGGTTCAGGCACAGGTACTTCGTTGCTATGAGGCATAGGCCTAATTGCTGAGGGAAGGTTGGGGTAACTTATTACGTTCTTATTTTTTAAGTTGTATCCCTTCACAATGCAAGAGCAAAAATAGCAGTCACTGCTGTGGTCTCTTTGTTCACACGCCACATCATAGGTATTCCGAAACGAAATGCTTGTTTTTTACCTTTCATCCATAAGCGTAGATCTTCCTCACATGTCTTGCACACTTTGTGAGGAGCCCACGGTTTGTCTTGATCGCCTAACTTCAAACCGAAATAGGCGAAATATACTTTTTTAGTAAATGCAGAAATGTTCCTCTGCCGCTTTTTCACGGTATATTCCCCACAAATAAAACAAAAACTGTCCGGAGAGTTGACGCAACCTCTGGCTCTGTGAGCCATCACAAATACACAGCACTGCAAACTACAACTGTAGTGAACCACTTCGGAATAAAGCTGGATTACGACTGAGCAAACAAAAGGTAATAATGAACTTGCAAGAAACTGAAATTTGACAGGAACGTTCATGTCGCAACCACCGTGTTTGAGCGAGCGAATGAGGCGAGGCGAACAGGAAAGAACATGCGCCAGCGCGAGTACTGGATTTAGACCCCCGCCTCCCAATTGTCCTGTTAATGTATAAAATGAATACAAAACACTCTAAAATATCATGAGGGAGTGTTTCTAGTTAGTTAACCATTACAACCTCTATTTTGGGCCAAGAAAATAAACTGCAGTCGGCTAAAAAGAAATTATGTGAACATTCCTTATATGGGTAAGAAATCTAATTTTGCAAGAAAACGTGACGTGATGGAACATTTTGGCTATTTTTCCTGGATTCAGCACCCCAAAATCTATAGGAATCAGTTGCAAAACTGGAGGCAGTTTTTTGGTAGTGTACCTGTGTTAGCGGAAGTCGGTCCTGACACAGGTGGGAACATGTATAACTCTATATAATCACTCCGCATGTGCGGCGTTTTAGTTCGATGAAAAAACCTTACAAAACAGAGCCTTCTTGGAGAAGTATCAGAGATATCGAAGGTAGTAAGTTTTCAACATATAGCAACAAATGGAGTAATTAAAAGTTTCTAGTCTTAAGAAAGTGCATATCGTATGAACTTTATTATCATTATTTTGCAGTGCTTTGGGACTGAATTCCCCTGATGAAACCAGCTTGGTGAAACGCTATCCATAGCGCGCTGAACAAGCGTCGGGACGTCTTAAAAGCTAAGCACTCATCCACTTTTGACTTCTTCCCTGCAGCCCATTTATTGTACACCGCTTTGATGCCTTATGGTTTAGGCGGTTTATCAAGAAACCGAATAAAGATAAAGATAAAGGTTTGGAATTATAATCATAAGGCTGTTTTAAGAAAATATCACCTTCAGTTAAAAATTGGAAAAGAGGAAACAAAAGGAAAAAGAAATACATGGCTAGTAGTCACCACTGGGGTCCTTGATGTGAGTTTAGGCGTCAGTCCACCATATCACTTGAAGTCATTGGTGGCAGCCTAAGGTTCCTGAGACCCCACCTAGCCATAAGTCAGTAAATGATATGTAATACACTTTCTAGTTAGTCCTACAGAGTTGACAAAACACTGGCTATTAATTGTTTTACAAGGCAAGGCTAAGAAGAGGCATTTTTACCCTTGCTAAAGAAGTGCTGTTTTTCAGGGCTGAGAAGCGTTTGAAGCAGCTGTATGTGTTTGAAGCTTGTGAAGCAGTTATGCTGTTCTAAAGGCAAACTACATATCCCAAGATACGCCTGGGGAAAGTTAGTTTGCCCAAGCCAATCGAGAGAAGTTCCTCCGACACCACGCCCCTCTAGGCTAGAGGCGGGTGGTGAGGGCGTGACAGTATGTTCTGGTGGATCCTCTTCTGCCACCATCCCGCTTTCACTTGGTGTACCTCAGGGCTCTATGTTGGGGCCTCTCCTTTTCTCTCCCTACACTCAGTTCTTTGGTGCACTTATTTCAATATCATCTTTATGCTGACGACTCTCAGATATACCTTTCTGTGCCTGTTTATCCAACATTGCTGCCTGGGTGTCTCACCACTGTCTAAAACTGAACATGGCCAAAACTGAGCTCCTTATCTTTCCCCCTAAACCCACGCAGGGGCGGCCCAAGGGGGGTGCGGGGCCATTTGCGGAGACTCGGTGCGGGGCCTCATTTGCATAAGGGCATCATTTGCATAAATATTTGCATAATGTTACCATTCACTAACTTTTAGTAAACATGCCTCTTAATGAGTGTATGGATAAAGAAAGACTAAAAGATTTCTACATTACTATAATCCAGTACCAACCGCCAGGCACATTAGGAACTACTACAAACACTGCCCATTTAGAACCCATAGCAAACCCGCCGTATCCTAACAGCACTACCAGGACTCACAAAGCACCATACTCTACCTATCAAAAGGCAACACTGCAAATATTAAACCAGTACATTTCAGAGAACAACAATACATGACCTACTGGGGAAAGAACAAGTGGCAATGTCAAATAGGAATTATATAAACAGAATACCTCAGCTCAGTTACACATGCAGAACATAGACCATCAACAAACAAGGAATCACAATTTAGAAACAGGAAGACAATAATTAAACTGGGAACCCCAAAAGCCAAACTTGGAATGTACAACAACACTGTACAAATAAAGCTATAAATTAATTTCCTCTTGTACTAAACAAAGCGCAGACGTTAATGATGCACATTTCCCAGAGCTGACATATTCCAGTTAATAAATTCTAAATAAAGAGATATTTTTCTACCTTTTGTGCATTTCTTTTTCAGTTGCAATTGCTCCAGCCACTTTCTTCTGGTTTCTTCGTGTCTTCTGCTAACTCTCCATCGTCTGCTGTCTATTTGTCCTTTCTTCTCTCTTCTAGTTTTTTTCCATTCTCTCTCTACATCTGCTTTAACATACTAATCTTTCTCCTTTTGCTCTTTCCTCATTCCTATTTCATCCACTCAAATTTTACCCCTCCATCCTCTATCCCCACTTACTCTCCCAATACCCGGCCAATTGTAGATTTGTCTTCCCTCCCACACAAAATATTTTCCCCTCCCCATTTCACTCTCCCAGCTCCATCCCATTCTAATCCTACCCCTACATCAGCTCCCTTCTAGTTCCAGTCTCACCCAGCATCCATTCCCTTCTAGTCCCTGCATCAGCCCATTTCCAGTCCTAGCCCCCCATCAGCCCATTTCCAATCCTATCCTAGCCCCACCATCAGCCCAATTCCAGTCCTAGCTCCCCCATCCATTTCCAGTCCTATCCGAGTCCCTCCATCAGCTCATTTCCAATCCCAGCCCCCCACCAGCTCATTTCTAGTCCTTTCCTAGCCCCACCATCAGCCCATGTCAAATCCTAGCTCCCCTCCACTCAGCCCATTTCCAATCCAAGCCCCCCATAAGCCTACTTCCAGTTCTAGCCCCTCCATGAGTCAATTTCAATCCAAGCCCCCACCACAGCCCATTTCCAATCTTAGCACCCCCCAACAGCCCATTTCCAGTCCTATCCTAGCCCCTCCATCAGCCCATTTCCTGTCCTAGCTCTCCCCCACCACTCAGCCCATTTCCAGTCCTAGCTCCCTCCCCTCACAGCCCATTTCAATTCCAAGCCCCCCTCCACATCAGCTATTTGCAATTCAAGCCCCCCTTTCACTCACCCCATTTCCATTCTAAGCCCCCCTCCCCATCAGCTATTTGCAGTTCAAGCCCCTCTTCCACTCAGCCCATTTCCAGTACTAGCAACACCCCCCAGCCCATTACCAGTCCTAGCCCCCATAGCCCATTACCAGTCCTAAGCCCCCATCACCTCATTTTCAGTCTTAGCCCCCCATAGCCCATTACCAGTCCTAACCCCCCCATCAGCCCACCTCGTCCTAACCCCCCATCAGCCCATTACCAGTCTTAGCCCCCATAGCCCATTACCAGTCCTAACTCCCATCACCCTATTTCCAGTCATAGCCCCCCCATAGCCCATTACCAGTCCTAACCCCCCTATCACCCTATTTCCAGTCCTAGCAGCCCCCCATAGCCCATTTCCAATCCAAGCTCCTGTCCCCATCAGCTATTTGCAGTTCAAGTCCCCCCTTCCACTCAGCTCATTTGCAGTACTAGCAACCCCCCCCAGCCCATTACCAGTCCTAACCCCCCATCACCCTATTTCCAGTCCTAGCCCCCATAGCCCATTACCAGCCCTAACCCCCATCACCCTATTTACAGTCCTAGCACACACACCCATAGCCCATTTCCATTCCAAGCTCCCATCCCCATCAGCTATTTGCAGTTCAAGTCCCCCCTTCCACTCAGCTCATTTCCGGTACTAGCAACCCCCCCCCCCAGCCCATTACCAGTCCTAACCCCCATAACCCATTACCAGTCTTAGCCCTCCCATAGCCCATTACTAGTCCTAAGCCCCCATCACCCTATTTCCAGTCCTAGCCCCCCCCATAGCCCATTACCAGTCCTAAACCCCCACCCATTTACCAGTCCTAACCCCCCATCACCCTATTTCCAGTCCTAGCCCCCCCATAGCCATTACCAGTCCTAACCCCCCATCACCCTATTTCCAGTCCTAGCCCTCCCATAGCCCATTTCCATTCCAAGCCCCCATCCCCATCAGCTATTTGCAGTTCAAGTCCCCCCTTCCACTTAGCCCATTTCCAGTACTAGCAACCCCCAGCCCATTACCAATCCTAAGCCCCCCATCACCCCATTACCAGTCCTAAACCTCCCCCCAGCCCATTACCAGTTCTACCCCCCCCCAGTCCATTACCATTCTTTGCCCCCCCCCCATTACCATTCCTAACCCGCCATCACCCCATTACCAGTCCAACCCCCCCCCCCCAGCACATTACCAGTCCTAACCCTCCTCCCCCCCATCAGCCCAGGGAAACCTTCAAAGAAAAAAGAAACTTGCTGCTGCTGCCGCTGCCATTGTGGCAGCGGCAGAATGAAGTGTCTCCTGCAGTCAAGTGTCTCCCACGCCCCCCCCCCCCGGCTGCCCGGCAGAGCCCGCCTCAATCACTCTCCTTGGTGCGGCTTTCAGAGGCGCGAAGGGAGAGTTTCTCTCGCAGCTCTGTTAAGCTCGCCGGGGCTGATGGGAAATTTCCACTTATCCACTTTAGTCACCTCCTGTCTAGACTATTGCAATTTCCTCCTTGCTGGTTTCCCTCTGAATCATCTCTCTTCCCTTCGATCTGTTCAAATCTCAGCTGCGCAGCTAATCTTCCTCCAGCCTCGATATGCTCATATAACCCCTCTTCTCAAGTTGCTTCATTGTCACTCTATCCGTTTCTGTATCCAGTTCAAACTTCTCCTAAGTGCATACATTCTGCTGCTCTTCACTACCTATCCTCTCTTATCTCTCCATGCTTCCATCCTTGGGAACTCCACTCTTCTGACAGATCCCTTCTGTCTGTTCCCTTCTCTTCGGTTGCCAGCTCCAGACTTCGATCCTTCTGCCTTGCTGCTCCTTATGCCTGGAACAAATTACCTGAGTCTATGCATCAGGCTTCAATTCTGGCCCTTTTCAAATCCAGGCTGAAAACTCACCTCTTCAAGGCTGCTTTTGGATCCTGATTCTCTCAGTCTTCTATGTGTTTCCTTACCATTCCCCGAGATATATCCTTGCCCTCAGCTGTTGTGTTGTCTGTCTTGACTAGATTGTAAGCTCTGATGAGTAGGGACCATCCCTTACATGTCTGCACAGTGCTGCATACATCTTGTAGCACTATACAAATGTTCAATAGTAGAAGTAGATCGATAGTGTCGCTGTGTGGGCCACCTTGGACAAGTTGCTGTGGTGCCCGTCTTGCTAGACAAGTGAGGCGAGAGCAGATACTCCCTCTCTTTTGTAGTGCCCAAGACAAGATGGTTCCTTCTGGCACATTCTGAAGCTCAGAGGGGTCAGCGAGCATTGGTACGCCCTGTGCTTCTGGATGGAAACCTTCTGCTCCATGATTTGAGCAATGTGCCGAGGGGAGTTCTTGGCTTCTCAGGATCAGGCTGTGGTGTAATGTCATATCTTGATCCGGATGGATCAGCAAAGATTTCAAATTATCCCTGTCATCCGATAGCCAGACTGCTAATATGAACAAGAAACAAACTTTGTAATGCCTGTATGCAAATTCTAGAAGTCTAAAAAAGAAGATGGCAGAGTTAGAATATATAGGATTGAATGAAAGTTTAGATATCATTGGCATTTCAGAGACCTGTTGGAAGAGGATAACCAAGCTGATCTCTGGAAGGGGCGGTATAGAAAAACGTTTTAAATAAATAAATAAAATAAAACCCATGGCAGACAAAGCTGCAGAAACTGAGACTCTCAAAGAAGACCTCAGTGCAGCCCCATAAGAAGGCCCCGGGGAAGAAGCCCTTCTTCCCAAGGAAAAAGGGGGGATCTGGCAATACCTCGCAATTCCAGGCCTTCTCGGCCCCACAGCAGGGCCAGCAGGATAAAAGACAGGGGCATGGACCCTGTAAGCAAAAGACCCCTAAGTCCCAGGCACCAGCCCCAGTACAGCCTGGGGGGAGCTTTTGACTCCTTAGGCGTGACCTCCTCTCCCCCAAGAGGTCCCCTGCATTCCACAGGGGGGCTTCTGGCCCTATTTGCACACAGGTGGTCCGACATCACCACTGATGCGTGGGTGCTACAAGTGGTCAAGGATGGCTACCTCCTCCACCTATAGCAGGCACTACCTTCATACTTCCCAGAAGAGCCTATAAGACCTCTCCTTCACCAGACCCTGCTCCTCACCGAGCTCGCAGACCTACTCAAAGATGAGGTGGTGGAACCAGTGCCAAAACATGTCTGGGGCACTGGCTTCTACTCCAGGTATTTCCTTGTCCCCAAGAGAACAGGAGGCCTCAAACCCATCCTGGATATGCGGGACCTGAACAAGTTCCTGATAAGGGAAAAGTTCAAAATGCTCTCCTTGGAACATTGATGCCATTCCTCCATCAGGGAAATTGTCTATGCTCATTAAACCTAAAGGATGCCTACACACACATCCTGATCCATCCCAGCCACAGAAAATACCTCCGGTTAGTGGTGGGAGGAGAGCACTACCAATACAGAGTGCTGCCATTTGGGCTGGCCTCATCTCCAAGAGTCTTCACCAAGTGCCTCGCGGTGGTCACAGTCCACCTACGTCTCCAAAGGGCCTTTATCTTTTCCTACCTGGAAGACTGGCTCATAAGGGGAGGCACAGCTGCAGAGGAGCAATGTGCCACAGGGAACACCATCAATGCACTGCAGCATCTAGGGTTCATCATTAACTACACCAAGTCCCACCTCTTTCTGACTCAACGCCTGGAGTTTATGGAGGCTCAGTTAGACACCCTCCAGGCCAAGGCCTTCCTCCCTCAGGAGAGGTCAGAACACCTCAGGGGCCTAGCCACAGAGGTACAGCTCTGCAGGTAGCTACCCACCTGGCTTCTTCTCTGCCTCTTGGGCCACATGGCCTCCACAGTTCACATGACCCCGTATGCCCAACTACACATGAGAGTGGCCCAGTGGTGCCTCTGCTCTTAGTGGACACAAGTCACAGGCATGCTCCGGAACAGAGTGAGAGTGACCCGCCAGATGGCAAATCCCTTATCACCTTCAGGTCGGGTTGCTCTTCCAGACACCCACCCCCCAGATGGTCCTCACCATGGACACCTCCTTACTGGGCTGGGGAGCGCATTGCGAGGGACTCAGATGCAAGGCAGCTGGTCCCAGTCAGAATCCCATTTGCAAATCAATCTGTTGGAGCTCTGGGCAATATTTCTGACTCTCCAAGCCATCCATCACCTGCTGCAGTACCAGTCGGTGCTGGTCCAGACCGACAACCAAGTCGCAGTGTTCTATGTGAACAAACAAGGGGCCACGGTATCATATTCCCTCTGCTTCTATGCGACACACAGAGGGATGGTCCTAAGAACGGTCTACCTCTTGGGCCAAGGCAATGCCCTGGCGGACAAGTTGAGCAGAGTCCCCCAGCCGCACGAGTGGCGCCTGGCTCCTGAAGTGGCCTCCTGGCTGTTTCGACTTTGGGGGGTCCCCCTGATGGACCAAGTCACCAGCCCAGACAACATGCAGTTGCCCCACTTCTGCTCCTGCCAGCCAAACCCATCCCAGGTGGCAGACACGATCCTCATTCCATGGATGGAAGACCTCCTTTATGCCTTCCTGCCAACACCACTGGTCGCTAAGATCCTCTTCAAGGTCCAGCACAACAGGGCATCATTAATACTGATAGCTCCCCGGTGGCCCAGACAACCCTGGATCCCACTGCTCCTCTCACTGTCAGCAGTGTCGCCGATTCCCCTGGGCAGAGCCCCAGGACTACTCTCACAGGAGCAGGGCTCTCTCCTACACCCCAGCATGGGGTCCCTGTCACTCATGGCTTGGCTGCTAAAAGGGTAGTTTTAGCTCCCTTCAACCTCCTATGGGACATGTATACTTGTAAATACTCTTGTAAATACTCTTGTAAATAGTTGCAGTAATGACGTCCCATGTTTTATCCAAGTTCTCTGACCTTGTTCTCTGTAAAACCTAACAGTTTGTTGTTATGGTATGTTGTTATATTGTGAACCGCGCTGATTCTGAATAGAGCGGTATATAAGAGCCTGTAATAAATAAATAAATAAATAATAAATAAATAAATAAATGGAAGAGGTTCTTCTGGCCTTTCATAAGGCTTCCACATGAAGGGCATAGGCCTTTAAGTGGTGCCGATTCTTGGTGTGGTGCACCAACAAACGGGCAAACCCATTCTCCTACTCGGTACAAGTTGTACTTCAGTTCCTGCTCCATCTGTTGCAAGTGGGATTAAGTCCAACTCGGTCAGAGTGTACATGAGCGCTATCGCAGCGCACCACCATTCTGTTGAGGGCAATCCCCTCTCGGCTCAGCCCCTTGTCTCTTGGTTCTTGCGGGGCCTCATACTATCCATTCCCCCCGTCTGCCCTCCAGCGGCAGAGTGGGATCTCAATGTGGTGCTCTCACAGCTCACTAGGCTGCCGTTTGAGCTCCTGGCTACCTGCCACTTGAGGTATCTCTCCTAGAAGGTTGTCTTCCTTGTAGCACTCACTTCAGTTTGCAGAGTCAGCAAGCTCCAGGCTCTGCTGGCAGAGCCCCCCTACACAAGGTTCTACAAGAACAGGCTGGTGCTCCACACACACCCCAAGTTTTTGCCAAAGGTAGTGTCCCCATTCCACCTCAGTCAGGAGGTGGTGCTCCCCACCTTCTTTCTGAGGCCTCATTCGTGCAAGGCAGAGAGCATTATCCATACTTTGGATTGTAAAAGGGCCATCCTTCTATCTGCAATGGACTCAGGGCCACCGCAAAGCACCTCAGCTTTTCCTGTGATCCCAGTCATCTGGGGCCGCTAGTGACTAAGTGAACTCTGCTTGGGTGACGGACTGCATTACCCTCGCCTATGGGCAGGCGGGGATCTCACTGGACCAGAGGGTCACAGCGCACCGCGTCAGGGCCATGGCTACTTCCGTGGCAAATCTGCATTCTGTCCCCGAGATGGAAATCTGCCGGGCCGCCACCTGGTCTTCAGTCCATACCTTCGCTGTTCACTAATGCCTGGAGAGGGAATCCCGATGGGACAGCACCTTTGGCCAGGCAGTACTCTGTATCTCTTTGGGGTGTAGGCAACTCCTGCCCTCCGACCCTTCTGTGGTCAGGTTACTGGAGTGCAGGTTCTCTGCCAGTCACTTGGGTCTTGCGAGAGTCTCTTAGTAGGGACTCAACTGTCGTTGCTCATGGCTCACTCTTTGCAAGTCACCATGGCATTTTTGCATTTTCTCAGTGGCCTGTAGTTAGGGAATCCCATATGTGAGGACTGACTTCCTGCTTGTTCCCGGAGAAAGCGTAGTTACTCACCTGTATTTTATTTATTTATTTGGTAACGTTTTATATACTGCCCCTTCCTGAGATCAGGGGTGGTTTACATAGAACATCACAAGTTTTGCAATGAACAATGTAACTATATACATACAACATTCTAGGAGTGGAGGAGTAGCCTAATGGTTAAGAACGCTGGCTTGGGAACCCAGAGACCAGGGTTCAATTCCCACTAGCACTCCTTGTGGCCTTGGGCAAGTCACTTAACCCTCCATTGCCTCAGAAAAATCCAAGTTATCAATGTCCCTGTTTAATGTACATTATCAAGTTTAAGTTTCAATGTAAACAGCTTTGATTGAAATGATAAAGTGGTATAAAAAACCTGTTTAATAAATAACTATATACAGATAACCTAAGCAACCATATTGTTTAAAGTTATTTACCCTAAGGGTACCACATAATTTTAAGAGTCTAGGTTAAAGGATGGTATTATTTGCTCGTTCTTTATGTTCCTTGTGAAATAGTGCAGTTCTTTGGGTCACCAAAATATTCAGTGAAAAGGTGTTTTTAAATCATTTTGGAATTTCAGGAGGTCCTTTGTCGCTCTTAGGCCGTTATGGAGGGAATTCCATAATGTTGGGGCCACGTAGGAGAAGGCTCTGGTGCTGGTGCATTGGCCTGTATTACGGATGTGTGATGGAATTGTATGTGTGTTTTGAGAGCAGCTTCTTCTTACCCTTGTGGTGTTTGGCATTGTAAGGAGCGTGGATAATGTGGTGTTGGCTATGTTGCAATGGTGCTTAAAGATAATCATTATGTATTTGTATGTTATCCTAGAGGTTATTGGTAGCTAGTGAAGATCACGGAGTATGGGGGTGATGTGATCTGTGCGCCTTGAGTTTGATGCTATATGTACTGCAAGGTTTTGCGCTAGTTGGAGTTGCTGTGGGTTTTTTGGGGAATCCCTGGAGGATACTATTACAATAATCAGTGAGTGAGGTTAATAGTGATTGTAATACAGTCCTAAAGTCGTGGTCTTCCAAAAGTGGTCTGAGGCGTTGGATTGTTCTCCGGGGACAGCAGGAATCAGTCCTCACAGTCTTCCCTCCTCCCCTTCTTTACCATATGTTAATTTTTGCCATCTTAGCTATGTCATTAGACTGAGGCAAGATGGCACCCTTGGGCGGGAAGGGGACCATGCATGTGTGGTGCATCTCCCAAAGGTTTTCTTTAAAAGCTGGGGAGATGCTTCTACGGGGACTCCATCGGCATAGACTTCACCCATATGTCAGGACTGATTCCTGCTGTCCCCAGAGAATACCTGTTACAGGTGAGTAACTACACTTTCAAGTACATTCATAGCAAAACACATTTGAGAGAATCAGTTAGACCATTAAATGATAGAGGGGTAAAGGGATATGAAGAGAGGGCAAGTTCATAGTGGACAGACGGAATTAATTCTTTGCTGAAGAAGATATAGGAAACTTATCCATGTCAAATGATATTCAAAGGTGATGTATAAGAGGAATTATAACAAATCTCGATAAATCAGGAAGATATAATGCAGCTAATAAACTAAAGAGCAGCAAATCACCTGGACCAGATGGCTTACATCCCAGGGTGCTGAAAGAACTGAAATATGAGATTACAGACCTACTTTTAGTAATCTGTGAACTATCTTAAAATCATTTGTAGTGCCTGTGGATTGGAGAGTGGCCAATGTAATTTAACGCCAATTTTTAAAAAGGGTTCTGGGGTGATCCGGGAGACTACAGAATGGTGAGCTTGACCTCTGTACCGGGCAAAATGGTAGAAACCATTATAAAGAACAAAATTACGGAACATGTGGATAGTCATGGCTTAATAGCAGGAAGGAGGAGTAGCCTAGTGGTTGGGGCAAGGTACTTCAGGCCGGAAAGTCAGGGGTTCAAATCCCACTAGAGGACAGCAACCTTGGGCCGGAAGGACTGGGGTTTCTAGTCCCACAGGTGCTCCTTGTGGTCTTGGGCAAGCCACTTAACCCTCCATAGCCCATGTTCCCTGTAAAATAGTTATCTCCAAGTTATAATACCCTGTTCAATGTAATTTCAGTTTGTTCAATGTAAACCACACTGATGCAGAATAGCACAGTATATAAGAGAATATAAATAAAGCCAAAATGGATTTAACCAATGAAAGCTTTGTCTCATTAATCTGTTACAATTTTTCGAAGGTATGAATAAACATGTAGATAAAGGTGAGCTGGTTGATATAGTGTATCTGGATTTTCAATACGCTTTTGACAAGATCCCTCATAAGAGACTCTTGTTGAAATTAAAAAATCATGGGATAGGTGGCAGTGTACTATTGTGGATTAGAACCTGGTTACGGTTTGCAACTTGTCATGCTGTGAGGGCTTGTGTGCATCAGTGATGCTGAGAGCTAAACTATCAGTAGTTTAACTACATGGCAGGGTCTCCCAAGATGGAGAGTTCTCAGCTGAGGTGCCAGACCAAGACAAACCACCCATCTGGGCAGCAGCAGAATGGGATAGTGTTGACGGCGGAGGATCACATTTCTGTGACAACGGCAACAACACCAAACTTAAACTGCGCGGAAGAAAGGCCTGGCAATCTACTTCTGTATCTTGCCATGAAAACCCAATGGATAGTTACAACAAAACAAATTGTGCTATAGTGCTGGAAGATGAGACCCCCAGGTCGGAAGGCACTCAACTAGCTACTGGGGAAGGGCTGAAGACTTTTCAGAGTAAAACCAGCATTTATGATGTGGTTGGATCAAAGCCCTTGGGACGTCTGACTGCTGATGTAGCTGCGCATGAAATGAGAGTCAGAAGCTGTAAAGATGTCTTACACATTGGAACATGGAACGCACGAAGCATGAACCAAGGGAAGTTGGAGGTGGTCAAGAATGAAATGGAACGTGTACAACTTGATCTGTCGGGTGTCAGCGAACTGAAATGGACTGGCATCGGGCACTTTGCATCAGATGATCACATGATCTACTATGCTGGAAATGAAAGACAAAGAAGAAATGGTGTTGCATTTTTAATAAAGAAGAAACTTGCAAGAACTGTAATGAAATACAATGTAGTCAGCGAACGCTTAATCTCTATCCGTCTATGAGGAATGCCTATCAACACAACTATAATTCAAGTATATGCCCCAACAACAGCTGCAGAGGAGAATGAAATTGAAGAGTTCTATGAATAAGTACAAGCTGAAATTGACAGAACATGCAAACAGGATATCCTGATAGTCATGGGTGACTGGAACGCAAAAGTTGGCAACAATGAAGGCAAAGTAGTTGGAAAACATGGACTTGGCAGCAGAAATGAAGCTGGAGAAAGACTGATAGAATTCTGCAAGACCAACGATCTATTCATCTCAAACACCTTCTTCCAGCAACACAAGCGGCGACTGTACACATGGACTTCACCCAATGGATTGTATAAAAATCAAATTGACTACATCTGTGGAA
Source organism: Ichthyophis bannanicus (assembly GCA_033557465.1). NCBI lineage: Eukaryota > Metazoa > Chordata > Amphibia > Gymnophiona > Ichthyophiidae > Ichthyophis > Ichthyophis bannanicus. The sequence goes on from CM066031.1 coordinate 1,900,837,129, forward strand.
GTCAAAAATGGAAAAGCTCTATAACATCAACAAAGACAAAACCTGGAGCTGACTGTGGTGCAGATCATCAACTACTAGTATGCAAACTCAGGCTAAAGTTGAAAAAGAGCAAACCACTCATGAATGCTGCAAAATATGACCTTGAGAATATACCACTGGATTTTAAAGACTGCCTGCAAAATCGATTTGCTGCTTTAGATACAAATGACAGAGCTCCAGAAGAGTTATGGAATGACATCAAGAAGGTTGTGTTGGAAGAAAGCGAGAAATCTACAAAAGGTGAAAAAGAAAAAACGGCCAAAATGGATGACGGAAGAAACTCTGAAAATTGCCCTGAAATGCAGAGAAGCTAAAGCCAGAGGAGGAAGACAGACAATCACAGAACTCAACAGAGATTTCCAATGTGCAGCAAGACAGGACAAGGAAAAGTACTACAACGACGCATGCAAGGAAATAGAAGCAGGAACTATTAGAGGAAGAACAAGATCTGCTTTCCTAAAGCTATGAGAGTTAAAGAAAAAGTTCCAGCCTCAAATTGGAATGTTACAAGATGCTCAAGGTTCTATGTTGAATGATGCTGAGAAGATCAAGAAAAGGTGGAAGGAATATACAGAGTTTTTATATGATAAAGATCAAGTGGACCAACAGCCGTTTCAACCTGTACCTTATGATCGGGAACCATCACATTACTGGCTGAAAGTGAAGATGATCTGAAACATTTGCTTCTCACAATCAAAGAACATAGTCTCAAAATGTGCCTGCACCTTAATGTAAAGAAGACAAAGATCATGACAACTGGCATAATCAACAGGTTCATCGTTGAAAGAGAAGAAATTGAAATCGTGAACAACTTTAACCTACTTGGATCAACTATCAATAAAGAAGCAACAAGCAGTCAAGAAATCAGACGACGCATTGCTCTTGGCAGAATGGCTATGAAAGACCTAGATAAGATTCTCAAGAGCAGAGATGTCTCTCTCCATACAAAGATTTGACTTGTTCAAGCCATGGTATTTTCAATAACACCATATGGATGTGAAACTGGACAGTGAAAAAGATAGACAGGAAGAAAATTGATGCCTTTGAATTATGGTGCTGGCGGAGAATACTGCGTATACCATGGACTGCCCAAAGAACAAACCAGTCGGTACTAGAGGAGATCAAACCTAAGCTTTCTTTAGAAGCTCAGATGACAAGACTTCGACTTTCATACTTTGGACACATCCTGCGAAGAGAGAGATCATTAGAGAAAGACATTATGCTTGGCAAGATAGAAGGTCAATGCAAAAGAGGAAAGCCAGCAATGAGATGGATCGATACAATAACAGCAGCTACGGGTACCAGGCTGTCAACAATGAGCCGCCTGACTGAAGACTGAACACAATTTAGGATAGCTATCCAGAGGGTCGCCATGAGTCGACTCCGACTCGACGGCACTTAACAACAACATAAAAGATAGAAAACAAAGAGCAAGGCTAAATAGGCAAATTTCTCAGAGGAGAAAGATGAATACCCCAGGAGCCCATTGCTTTATAGATGACCTGGAAATAAGAATAATGAGTGAGGTGATCAGATATGCAGATGACACAAAGTAATTCAAAGTTGTTAAAAGACAAAAGGATTGTGAAAAATTGCAAGAGGACCTAGAAAAATTGTAATTTTATCTTTATAATGGTTTTCTACCTTTTTGCCCAGTACAGATTTCAAATTCACCAGTCTGTAGTTTCCTGGATCACCCCGGAACCCTTTTTAAAAACTGGCGTTACATTGGCCATCCTCCAACCCTCAGGTACTGCAGATGATTTTAAGGGTAGCTCACAGATTGCTGCTCTTTAGTTTTTTTTTTTTTTGTTTTTTTTTTTTTTCTTTTTTTTAATAAGTTTATTTATAACCATCAATACAAACAGCAAACAAATAACAATTAGTATACGTCCCCTGAGGTGGACTCTGATCCCCAGGAGACCCAGCGATGGTAACACATTTTACATATTACCCCATCCCCCCCCCACCCCCCTCCAACCCCCCTCTTTCCACCCTCCCTCCTCCCCCCATCACACCCAGACACACAAGAGGGCCAGTCTCTCCGGAGGACAACAGATACCCGCCTCTAGGGCTGCTCTGGAAGAGGACCGCGGCCTTAAATTAGCTGCATTACATCTTCCCGATTTATTGAGATTTTTTTTAATTTCTCTGATACATCACCTTTGAGTATCATTAATAGTAAAGACTGAAGCAAAGAATGAAATCAGTCTCTCCACTATGGCCATGTGCTCTCTTAGTGCCCCTTTTATACCCCTCTATCATCTAATGATCCAACCCCCATGGGACATGTCTCATTAAAGCACATCTTGCCACACCCGTGTCAGCATACATGGAGAGCATCCCCTCTCTGCTAATATTTAAACAATCAAGGGAAGCAGAGGAGGAAAGAGCAGGAGGCAAAAGCCCAGAGGGTATCGGAAGGTTATTTCTCTTTGCTTGGTATAATAGGAGAACAGAGTGAGTTTATTCCCTATTTCTCAGGCCCTTCATCCTTCCATGGAGATGTAGCTTCCTGTGAGCCAGTCTGAAACTGAGCTTCTCCATATTACTGATGATTGACTTTGCCCAGTGCTTTGTAGAATTCTGGGGTAGTTCTAAGCTGCATTTTTAACTTTCAGCACTAGATGGTGCCAAAGCAAGTAAAACCTCAAACTGGAGAAGTAGAGAATGTTTAAAAAGAATAAACAAAGTATTTATCATGTGTTGTATGGGGCTTTTCCCAGATGGGGTATCAAAGCCTCCAAACACAGAGGCTCCCTCCTCTCTAATCTCCCTGCAGTGCAAGAAGATGGGAGAGCCATTATCACAGAGAGGACTCTGGACTAGATTAGTCTTTCAAAGTTAATTTTCAGAGGCTTAGTCATAAATTGTGCAGGTAAAACTGGATGTTAAGCTGATAAAGTGGCTGAATCCCTAGATGGATTTTCAGCTTCAAAAAGTGCATTAAAGGAGGGCATTGAAGGGCGTGAGGGGAGGTGTTACTTAATCTGGAGAAAAAACACACTTGCAGATTCAGACTTTACACCCCCCCCCCTCCCCCGTGGAAATAACGTACTGATGCAATCTAGGTGGGTGCTTTGTGTTCGAGGTTCAGGTTGGTTTCTGTGGCTGGGAAGTTCTTAGGCACTTTATGAGTTACCCAGCTTATTACAAATTGCCTTTTAGACTCGCCCAGTTTGGCAAGGCATATATAAAAGTGAAATGGAGAAAGACTACGGGTTTTGGAGGAAGAAAACAAGGGATGAGAAAGTGACAAATGATTGGAACGAGGCGGAGAGAAGCAGGCCACTGGTGGAGAACAGCTTAGGGCTCTGTTTTGGAGAAGGAAGGCTGAGCGGGGAGATGGTAGAGGTCTAAAATCATGAGGAATGCAAGAGAGAAATAAGGAACAGTAGTAATACATCCGTAGTACTACCCTTTTGAGTAGTACTACGGATGTATTTATTATTTTATTTGAAGAATTTATATACTGTTTCCAAGGATCAACACGGTTTACAGATAACTTTACATGGAACACATTAACATTGCAAGGAATAATGAACAAAACAAATAACCATAAACTTTACAGTAACTAGGAAATATTTCCAAGTATCTACATGTGAGAAGTCATGTTGGAGGTCTACAGAGGAGCTGTACTATTAGAAAATAGACTAGGATATTAGACCATAGTGCGGGCTATAACAGGAGTTGGGGTGAGATGGTTTGTTGTTTATGTGATATCCTGGAAGTGGATTTGGAAGAGGTGGGTTTTTAAGAGTTTTCTGAAGTCCTTAATATCTGTAGTTGTTTGGGTTTTTACAAGGAGAGAGTTCCATATCGTTGAAGCATATAATGAGAATGCTCATACATATGCTGATTGGTTGGATTTAATGAAGTCTGTGTGAGATGCAAGGAGGTGGTCTGCAATACTTCTCTGTCAATTGGTGGGGAGTGTTTTTATTATAGATTGAAGGTAATCGGGGGATTGGTCATGGAAGATTGATGATGCTTTTATATTTAACCCTGTCTTGTAGAGGTGGCCAGTGGAGCTCTTTCATAATGGGGGTGATGTGTGAGTACCTTAAAGTTCCAGTGAGAACCCTGGCTGCAGTGTGTTGAGCCAGGTGTAATGGAAGCAGTTGAGATGTTCTTATGTTCTAGGATTGCATTGCAGAAATCAATGTGAGAAAGTGTCATCACCTGGAATACAGTTCTATAGTCATAGGATTCAAGAAGAGGAGGGAATCTTTGGAGAATTTTGATTTTTCCATATATATTCTTTGTGATACGGTTTATGTGGGATTGAAAGGACTGGAAAGGGAAGAACCAGAGCTCGAGCACCCCAAAGTTGCAGAATCAGTAGCTACAAGGAAGCGAAGGGTAATGAAGGTTGGCAACTCTCTTCTGAGGGGTACTGAGCCGTTCATCTGCTAACCAGACTTGATGTCCAGAGAGGTATGCTGTCTGACAGGTGACAAAATCCGAGATGTTATGGAGAGTTTGCCAAGACTCATCAAGCCCACTGACTAATACCCAATGTTGCTAATCCATGTCAGCACAAATGATACTGCCAGATATCTGTCTGAGCATATCAAAAGTGACTTTATGGCTCTGAGACAGAGGGTGAATCAGGTGGTGTTCTCTTCAGTCCTCCCTGTTGAGGGTAAAGGCCAAGGCAGAGAGGCTACCATCCTGGAGATGAATGCATGGCTGCGTGGATGGTGTCATCGAGAGCGTTTTGGTTTCCTAGACCATGGGATGCTGTTCCAAGGGTTGCAGAGCACAGATGGTGTCCATCTGTCCAAGAAAGGTCAATAAGTCTTCAGTAGCAGACTGGCTAATCTACTGAAGAGGGCTTTAAACTAGATTTGTTGGGGATTGGTAAAGAAAGCCCCCCAGGTAAGTGAAACATTAAATACCTTTATGGAAATGAGTAAAAGGAACAACATATGGAAAGCAGTGTGTATAAATGCCCGTAGCATGGGAAATAAGATCCCAGATATTGAAGCTTTAATGGGAGAGGCTGACTTGGATTTAGTGGCCGTTACAGAAACATGGTTCACAGAAAAACATGACTGGGTTGTAACTATACAAGGCTATACTTTATTCAGAAAGGACAGGGTAGGAAGAAGGGGAAGGGGAGTGGCACTATATGTAAAAAATAATATTAAAGCTTTGGACCTACAGAGCTTAAAAGGGAGAGAGGAGTCACTGTGTGTTAAACTAGAAAGAGGGAAAGAGAAATCTATTTGCATTGGTGTGATATACAGACCTCCCTCACAGGTTGAAGAGGTGGACGGAGAGTTAATTGAAGACATATGCAGCATTGCTAGGAAAGGGGAAGTGCTACTGATAGGGGATTTCAATATCCTAGATGTTGATTGGCACATTCCTGCTACAGTATCATCTAGAAGTAAGGAGATCCTGGATTCTCTACAGGGAGAACTATTCAGGCAACTGGTAATAGAATCCACACGTGAAGGGGCCATACTGGACTTGGTGCTTACCAATGGTGAAAGTGTTTCTGATGTTGTAGTGTGAGATCATTTTTCATCCAGTGATCACCAGATAGTGTGGTTCAGTATTAGGACTAGGGATGTTAGAATCCATTCAAAGGCAAGGATCTTAGACTTTAGGAAGACTAACTTTGCGAAGATGGGCCAATACCTCAGGGAGTCGTTAGCGAGATGGGAACAGCTGGGGGAATGTAGAAAAACAGTGGGCAAAACTGAAAGGGGATATTTTAAGGGCAACCAACCTTTTTGTTAAAATGGTAAATAAAGGTAAAAGAAAAAGGAGACCGCTATGGTTTTCGAAAGAAGTAGCTGAAAAAGTGAAGAAAAAGAGGGAGGTCTTCATGAAGGAGGCCTTGAGTGGAGGAGTGGCCTAGTGGTTGGGGCAAGGTACTTCAGGCCAGAAGGTCAGGGGTTCAAATCCCACTAGAGAACAGCAACCTAGGGCCAGAAGGACTGGGGTTTCTAGTCCCACAGGTGCTCCTTGTGGTCTTGGGCAAGCCACTAAACCCTCCATAGCCCATGTTCCCTGTAAATAGTTATCTCCAAGTTATAATACCCTGTTCAATGTAATTTCAGTTTGTTCAATGTAAACCGCACTGATGCAGAATAGCACAGTATATAAGAGAATGTAAATAAATAAATAAATGAAATACAAGAGATCACAGAGAGAGGAAGACAGGCATCTATATTTGGAAAACTTAGAGAAGCTAGCAAAGTAGTCAGGAAAGCAAAGATTCAAAAAGAGGAGGAAATAGCCAATGTTGTTAAATAGGGGGGATAAGACATTTTTCAGATATGTTAGTGAGAAGAGGAAGGGCAAAAGTGGTATTGTCAGACTCAAAGGTGAAGGGGAGGAATATGTAGAAGCTGATGAGGATAAAGCGGAATTGCTTAACAAATATTTCTGTTCTGTGTTCACAGATGAAGAACCAGGAGCAGGACCTCAGAAAACACCCACAAACAGGAACAGAAGCGAGGGACATCTTGAAGAATTTTCAGAAGACTGTGTTCGTGAGAAACCTTCTCAACTGAAAGTAGACAAAGCGATGGGACCGGATGGGATACACCCGAGAATACTGAGGGAACTTGGGGACGTTCTAGCAGCTCCACTGACTGACCTTTTCAATGCCTCGTTGGAGTCAGGAGTGGTGCCAAAATACTGGAGAGGGGCACATGTGGTCTGTTTACACAAAAGCAGAAGTAAGGATGTGGTTGAAAACTACAGGCCGAATAGTTTAACTTCGGTGGTGAGTAAATTACTGGAAGCGCTGCTGAAACAGAAAATAATAAGGTTTCTGGAGTCCAGCGGATTACAGGATCCGAGGCAGCATGGATTCACCAGAGGCAGGTCTTGTCAGACAAATCTGATTGATTTCTTTGACTGGGTGACCAGGGGATTGGACCGAGGGAGAGCCCTAGATGTAGTGTATTTAGATTTCAGTAAAGCCTTTGACACCATTCCTCACAGATGACTTATAAACAAACTGAGCACCCTAGGGATGGACCCTAAAGTAACTGCTTGGGTTAGAAATTGACTGAGTGGGAGCTGACAAAGGGTACATGTTAATGGAGCTCACTCAGAGGAGAAGGATGTTACCAGCGGTGTGCCCCAGGGATTTGTCCTTGATCCGATTCTTTTTAACATCTTTGTTAGTGATATAGCGGAAGGGCTGTGGGGTAAGGTTTGCCTCTTTGCGGATGATACCAAAATCTGCAATAGAGTAGACACCCAGGAAGGTGTAGATAATATGAGGAGGGATCTAGCTAAGCTTGAAGAATGGTCTAGAATTTGGCAGCTGAGATTTAATGTTAAAAAATGCTAGGTCATGCATTTGGGCTGCAGCAATCCAAGGGAGCAATATAATATAGGGGGTGAAGTACTTTTTCCCACTAAAGAAGAGCGGGACCTAGGTGTGATTGTGTCTGATGATCTTAAAGTAGCTAAACAGGTAGAAAAGGTGACAGCAAAAGCTAGAAGCATGCTTGGCTGCATAGGGAGAGGAATGGCCAGCAGAATAAAGGAGGTGATAGTGTCTCTGTATGAGTTTAGGATTTGAAGTTAGTTCATCCTTCATTGCTCATCTGGAGCATGTCTCTGACTGCGTTCAGCTTTTCTGAGTTCTTGCTTGATTCTTTTAGGTCTGTTGTGTACCATGATATGTGATGCCGAGATCTGTGAGAGGTTGATTTTGATGGAGGTGCAGCAGCAATGTTGATAATTGTTTTGTTCCATTTGGCTACAAAGATGTCTAAATCATCACAGTCTATATCCAGTTTAGGAATGACAGATTCACAGAAGTGTTCTCTCTCAAATTGTTTAAATCTTCTGTAGTTTTCTCTGTGGTGGTTGGCAACCATATGAGGTTAAGGATACATCTGAGTGAGATTGTGTAGTGGTCTGACCATGGGACCTTAGTAAATAGAGGTGATGGGATGGGATACATCTCCAGGAGGTGAGATGGAAGAAGATAAAGTCCACGATCTTATCTTTTCTCCAGGAACAAGCAGGAAGTCAGTCCTCACATATGGGTGATGTTGGCGCAAATGGAGCTCACGCTGAAGCATCTCTCCAGCTTTCAAAGAAGCCTTTGGGAGATGCACCATGCATGCATGGTCCCTTCCCACCCAAGGGTGCCATCTTGCCTCAGTCTCCTTTTTTCTGTAGAGCCCTCTGGACGTCTTTTCAGTTTCCCCTGGAAAAATATGGTTTTTTATCCTGTTTTTGTCAGGTACGCGTACCGGTTCTTTGCCCGCCCCTGGGCCAGCTCACCTAGGTGTCGCTCCTCAGACTCGTTCCTTTGTTTATTTGGTTTCTTATCAAGATATCCTTTGACCAGCGCTTCGCGCCCTTTTTTGCTGCAGGCCTCAGACTCTTGCTAGGCGGCAGGGCCCCCTTTTTCCCGATGGCCTCCAGCAGCTTCAAGAAATGTGATTGGTACAGTAAGATGATAAGATGATGTCCCACACCAAGCCGCATGACTGCTGCCTCCGCTGCCTTAGGCTGGAGCACAATGACTCGGACTATGAACTCTGCAGGACTATAACTACAAAGGTCATCGAGCTGTCAGCTGCAGCAAGAACAGTTCTTTCATAAGTCTGATTCTGCACCAGAGTCTCTGGCCATATCATGCTCCAGGGCCCCCTCCGGTTCCTCAGTGCTCCGCGAAGCCCGGCTGCCTTGGAGTCCTGCGACCGCGGATCCTCCGAGAGAAAATCCCTGGAGGTGGAATGCAAGAAGTTGAAACCCTCAAAGACAGATATGGGAAGAAGGGAAAATCCCATTCCAGGCCCCACATTCCCCTGCCATCCTCATCAAGGACTCTCTCTTGACAGAACCAACACCATGCCCAGTCCTCGGTGCCCATATCGAAGGCTGTGGAGCCACTGGCATGGAGACTAGGATGGCGGCCTTAGAGAACAGTATATCTGCCCTTGTGGCCATGCAGCGGGCATTTATGTCTGGTTCCTCAAGTTCATCTGCCCCGACGATGGGACCCTCAACATCATAAGAACATAAGAAATGCCATACTGGGTCAGACCGAGGTCCATCAAGCCCAGTATCCTGTTTCCAACAGTGGCCAATCTAGGTCATACGTACCTAGCAGTTTCCCCAAAAGACACAGGTTCTGCAGTGCTTGTACTAGGCCAAGCATTGATATCCTGGGTCCCTTTTTAATAGTGGTTTATGGACCTTTCCTCCAGGAACTTGTCCAAACCTTTTTTAAACCCAGCTATACTAACAGCCCTTACTACATCCTCCGGTAACAGATTCCAGAGTTTGATTACACGTTGAGTGAAGAAATATTTTCTCCTATTTGTCTTAAATAGTTTACCCTTCCAGTCTCAAGAGACCCATCAGCATCAGACGAGGTCCTGTTCCTGTTCCTGTTCCTCGGGGCACCAGTTCTCTCCGACCAGTGCACGCAGTTCGAACACCAGGTCCCGTGGAAGTTGCGGGTCTAAGGGCTCGAGCCTTGACTGCGGTGACCGCGGGACCTCGAAACTCATCCTCAAAATTCGAGTCGGAATGGGAGACCGAGGACAAAGAGTCCCCGGACACCTGGTGACACCGAGATGTGCCCTCAGACCTGTCTCACCCAGTGTCCCAGCGCCGTTCCTTGCCCAAGGTCATCACTTTCCTTGAATTTGTGTGGGACATGGCTAAGGTGCTCACCATTGAGACTGAGGCCGAGGAGGAACTGGAGATTCTCCAGTATGAGGCCCCCCTAAGGAAGCCCTTATTGTGCCTGTCCCTCTGATCCTCGAGCGCTTCCTTCTCCATTTTTTGGGAGACACCGGCGTTGGTGCCCATTGTCAGCAGGCGACTCAAGTCTATGTACCAAGTCTGCCGAGGTCCTGGGTTCCAGAAAACTCAACTTCCCCACAACTCGATGGTCGTTGAGTCTGTCATGCGCAGACTCAAGAGTCAAAAGACCCATTCCTTGGTGCCCCATAGCAGAGAGGCCTGGGCCAAAAGTCTTTTCAGGGCTCGATGCTTGTGTGCCGTCCAGTCCTACCAACTATACATAATCATGTACCTCAAAAGGAACTGGTGAGGGAGCTTGCCGGTTTCTCAGCAGGCCTCGAAGGGGAACCCCTTCAGCGATTCAAGTCTCTGGCCTCGGCAGTCAAGGAGGGCTTGAAGGTTTTATCCCAAGCAGCTGCAGTCATCTGATCTCGAACAATGGGTTCAGGACAAACTTATCTATGTCCCCTGTACTGGAGCGAATCTCTTTGGGAAACCCATGGCAAACAAGGCAGCTGAAATAGAGACTGAATTCCTGACAAGGACCAGACTCTCTAAAAAGACCTCTGTGCAGCCCCATAAAAAGCCCCTGGGAAAGAAGCCCTTCTTCCCGAGGAAAAAGGGAGATTTTGGCAATACCTCACAGTTCCAAACCTCGGTCCTTCAGCAAGGCCAATACCACAAGAGGCAAGGGCATGGCCCCCGCAAATAAAAGATCCTAAGTCCCAGGTGCCGGCTCTGGCTCAACCTGGGGGTAGCTTTTGACTCCTTGGGCATGGCCTCCTCTCCCCCAGGAGGTCCCCAACAGACCACAGGGAGGCATCTGGCTCTGTTTGCCCACAAATGGTCCACCATCACCACCAATTCCTGGGTACTGCAAGTGGTCAAGGAGGGCTACCTCCTCCACCTGCAATGAGCGTCACCTTCATACTTTCCAGGAAAGCCTGTAAGACCTCTTCTCCACCAGACTGCTCCTCACCAAGCTTGCAGGCTCCCTCAAGAACAAGGCGGTGTAACCAGTGCTCAAACATCTCTGGGGCACCGGCTTCTACTCCAGGTACTTCCTCGTTCCCAAGCTAACAGGGGGCCTCAGGCCCATCTTGGACATGTGGAACCTGAACAGATTTCTGATAAGGGAGACGTTCAAGATGCTCTCTTTTGGAACACTGCTGCCATACCTCCAGCAGGAAGACTGCTATGCTCTTTAGATCTGAAGGATCCTGATCCATCCCAACCACCGAAAATACCTCTGCTTCGTGGTGGGAGGAGGTCACTACCAATACAGTAGTTCTAATTTAAGCAATTGTCTCTGAAGAGATGTATTGAAGCAGTGAGTTGGAACAACGTAGCAGTGTCTTAGTGATAAGTTAACTTTGTCACAGCTTTCAGAGCAACACTGTAACAGGTTCACTATTCTCACAAACATATAGTTTCAGATGGTTTTTGCAGCGTCTGTTCTGAGTAGGGTTGCTGTCAGTGTGATATCAGTAGAGGTGTAGCATGTCGGGTGAAATGGTTGTTATTGTGCTTAGGTCCCCGTCTAAGGGCCATGCCAAAGGGCCCTCAGGCGCAGGTACACCTGCTCCCTCCAGTAGTTTTAAAGCTGCGGAGGGGGGCTGGAGTTGTGGCCCAATTGGCAGCATCGGATCAAGAAGGAACTTACCTTCCTGCTTTCCCTAAATGCCGCCAATCAGGTTGCAGCTGGGCGGAAGTTAATGGGCAGGATGTGTCATTGATCTAACTAATGGAAGATTTTAAAACAATTTAAGAAATTTGTTTTTGGTCAACACAATTAAACATTATTTATTGCCAGAGAATGTGGTCAAAGCTAGTAGAATAGTTGAAATATAAAAAGGTGAGGACAAGTCCATTGAATTAGGAATGTTTGATTCAACAAAAAGTCACTTCAACATTTGTTAAAAAAAAATCAATGAGTACATTTAAACATAATAAAAATCCATTACTCTCTATATGTTGATGTTGATGTTAAGTGCCGTCAAGTCAGTGTCGACTCATGGCAACCCTCTGGATAGTTGTCCTAAATTGTGTTCAGTCTTCAGTCAGGCAGCTCATTGTTGACAGAGTGGCACCCATAGCTGCAGTTATTGTATCGATCCATCTGATTGCTGACCTTCCTCTTTTGCGTTGACCTTCTACCTTGCCAAACATGATGTCTTTCTCTAATGATTTCTCTCTTCGCATGATGTGTCCAAAGTATGAAAGTTGAAGTCTTGTCATCTGAGCTTCTAAAGAAAGCTTAGGTCTGATCTCCTCTAGTACTGATTGGTTTGTCCTTCGAGCAGTCCATGGTATACGTAGTATTCATCGCCAGCACCATAATTCAAAGGCATCAATTTTCTTCCAGTCTATCTTTTTCACTGTCCAACTTTCGATACCAGATGACATTATTGAAAATGCCATGGCTTCAACAAGTTGAATCTTTGTATGGAGAGAGACATCTCTGCTCTTGAGAATCTTGTCTAGATCCTTCATAGCCATTCTGCCAAGAGCAATGCGTGGTCTGATTTCTTGACTACTTGTTGCTTCTGTACTGATAGTTGATCCAAGTAGATTAAAGTTGTCCACTATTTCAATTTCTTCTCCATCAACAATGAACTTATTCATTTTGCCAGTTTTCAGGATCTTTGACTTCTTAATGTTAAGGTGAAACTGATAAGAACATAAGATATGCCATACTAGGTCAGACCAAAGGTCCATCAAGCCCAGTATCCTGTTTCCAACAGTGGCCAATCCAGGTCACAAGCAATGTTCCCGCTAACCTGCGCTGGGTCCACCACCAATATTCCTGCCTGCGGGGGGAGCTGCAGAGCGAGCGATCGAATAAAGAATAAGAGTATGTAGATAGTCATGGCCTAATGGGAGACAGCCAACATAGCTTTAGACAAGGAAGATCTTGTCTTACTAATCTGTTATGTTTTTTTTGAAAGTGTGAATAAAGAGGTGGACAAAGGTGAGTCGATTGATATAGTGTATCTGGACTTTCAGAAAGCCTTTGACAAGGTCCTTCATCAGAGACTTTTGGCAAAACTAAAGAGTCATGGGATAGGAGGCAGTGTACTACTGTGGATCAAGAACTGGTTAAAAGATAGAAAGCAGAGGGTAGGGCTAAATGGCCAATTTTCCCAATGGAGAAAGGTGAATAGTGGTGTACCCCAGGGATCTGTGCTGGGTCCGCTGCTTTTTGACATATTCATAAATGACCTGGAAAGTGGAATAACGAGTGAGGTTATCAAATTTGCAGATGACACAAAACTATTTAAAGTTGTTAAAACCCAAGAAGATTGTGGAAAATTGCAAGAGGATCTTGATAAATTGGAAGACTGGGCATCAAAATGGCAGATGAAATTTAATGTGGACAAGTGCAAGGTTATGCACCTAGGGAAGAACAACCCAAACTATGGTTACACGATGCAAGGTTCCACATTAGGAACTACCACCCAGGAAAAGATTTAGGCGTCATTGTGGATACCATGTTAAAACCCTCGGCCCAGTGTGCAGCAGCGGCCAAGAGAGCAAATAGAATGCTAGGTATGATAAGGAAAGGAATGGAAAATAAAACAAAAGATATTATAATGCCTCTATATCGTTCCATGGTGAGACCGCACCTTGAATATTGTGTGCATTCTGGTCACCATATCTTAAAAAGGATATAGCGATTTTAGAAAAGGTTCAGAGAAGAGCCACCAAAATGGTAAAGGGGATGGAAGGATACTCCTATGAAGAAAGGCTAAAAAGGTTAGGGCTCTTTAACCTGGAAAAGAGATGGCTGAGGGGAGATATGATAGAAGTCTATAAATTAATGAACGGAGTGGAACCGGTAAACGTAGATCGATTGTTTACCTTATCAGAATATAGAAAGACTAGGGGACATGCAATGAAGCTACAGGGTAAACTATTTAAGACTAATAAAAGAAAATATTTTTTCACTCAACGTGTAATCAAACTCTGGAATTTGTTACCGGAGGATGTAGTAAAGGCTGTTAGTGTAGCTGGGTTTAAAAAAGGTTTGGACAAGTTCCTGGAGGAACGGTCCATAAACCATTATTAAGAAGGGACCCAGGATATCAATGCTTGACCCAGTGCAAGCATTGCGGAACCTGTGTCTTTTGGGGAAACTGCTAGGTACATATGACCTAGATTGGCCATGTTGGAAACAGGATACTGGGCTTGATGGACCTTGGTCTGACCCAGTATGGCATATCCTATGTTCTTATGACACTCTGCCCCTCCCCCCACCGGCAGGAATGCTGGCGGCGGACCCAGCGCAGGTTTGTGGGAACATTGGTCACAAGTACCTGTTAGGTTCCCAAAAAGGTACATAGATTCCACATTGTTTATCCCGAGGTAATCAGTGGATTTTCCTGGTCCTCTGTAATAATGGTTTATGGACTTTTCCTCCAGGGCCTCATCCAGACCTCTTTTAAAGTGAGCTATGCTTATAGTTTTTACTACATCCTCTGGTAATGAATTCCAGAGTGGACTAGGCCTGAATGGGCTCCTACTAGCACAGACTCAGAAGAGTGTTGCATGTAATGTGTCTTATTTATTTTATTTATTTATTTATTTAACATTTTTTATATACCGCACTATTTACATCAGCGCGGTTCACATGTAACACAAATGTCCAGTGTGGGGAAACTACATTGGACTTACAATAAACAGGAATTTGAACTTGGAGAACATGTCAAACTATGTACATCACTCTTCGATCTATCTATGCATGTATTTAAAATCCATTGTGAGGTGTAGAGTTAAGGTCGGTCAGGTGATTAACCGGGAGAGGAGGGACGGAGGGTCGGAGAGGGCGATTGGATGGATGGTGGGTAGGGATGAGGTGTGGCTACGTAATGTCTTCTAAGTTGGGGAAGCATTGCAGGAAGAGGTAGTGCTTCAAAGCCTTTCTGAATTGGTGAAGGTTGTTTATGGCACGGATGTTGGTTGGTAGGTTGTTCCAGCATGAAGGTGCTGATAGCGCAAAGGCGCGGTCTCTGGTGGTTTTCGTACATTTGGTGATGGGTTTCGGGAGTATTAGGGAGTTGGTGGCGGCGGATCTTCTCAGTCTGTTGGGTGGGGTGAGTTGAATAAGTTCAGAAAGGGCGCTGGCTGTGCATTTGTTGATGGCTTTGAAAGTTATTGTTAAGATTTTGAAGGTGATCCTATGGCGTACTGGGAGCCAATGTAGCGTTTTCAGGATGGGGGTAATGTGCTCCCTTCTAGAGGCTTGGTGAAGGGTTCGGGCTGCAGTGTTCATTGCTAGCTGCAGCGGTTGAAGAGTGCACTTCGGAAGGCCGTGGAGAATGGAGTTCGCATAGTCGAAATGGGGCATCACCAGTGACTGAAAGACTTTTAGAGGGAATTTTGTATGTTAGAAATAATGAGGCCCCCAGTAAAGTATAATCACAGCTGGAAGGTATGGAACATTGCTGAATATACTGGCTTTCAGTGCAGCTAGAAACATCTTCTTCATGACAAATATAGGGCATGGGTTACTAAGCTTTATTGCCATAGACCCAGGATAGGAGAAAGCCCTCCCTTTGCTATGAAAGAGGAAGTAGTATTCATAGGAGATTTCAGATTGCCAGATATCCTGGCTCTGGTACCATCTCGAAGGAGGGAGATCCAGAAACTAGTAAAAAAAAAAAAAAACCACGTGAAAGGGGGTGATACAAATGGGGTGTAGTGGGTGATCATCTGGCATGCAGTGATCACCAGATGGTGAGCTTCAATATTAGGCCACAGGCAGAGATAGTTCATTGAAAAGCAAGCATCGTAGACTTCAGAAAAACGAACTTTGCAAAGATAGGGGGATACATCATGGAGTCATTTACTGGATGGAAACATCTAGGGTAGTGGTTCCCAACCCAGTCCTCGGGTACCCCCAGGCCAGTCAGGATTTCAGGGTACCACAATGAATATACATGAGATAGATCTGCATACAACGGAAGCAGTGCACGCAGATCTATCTCATGCATATTCAGTGTGGATATCTGAAAACCTGACTGGAGTGGGGGGTGGGAATCATTTGATCTAGGGGAAGTAGAACAACAGTGGGCTAAACTGAAAGGAAATATTTTAAAGCCAATAAACCTTTTTGTTAGGAAATTAAGTGGAAAAAGAACCTGTTATAGTTTTCAAAAGAAGTAGCTAAAAAGGTAAGGAAGAGAGGTTAAACAACAAGAGATCACAGAAAGAGGAAGGCAAAAATAAACTATCAGAGGAAGAACAAGATCAGCTTTCCTAAACTATGAAAGTTAAAGAGAAAATCCAGCCTTGAATTGGAATGCTACAAGATGCTCAAGGATCCTTGTTGAATGATGCTGAGAAGATCAAGAAAAGGTGGAAGGAATATACAGAGTCATTACACCATAAAGATCAAGTGGATCAGCAGCCCTTTTCAGTCTGCACCTTATGATCTGGAACTGTTGGAGATGAAAGAAGTTGAAGCAGCATTGAAAGCATTATTGAAGAACAAAGCACCAGGCATTGATGGCATTCCCACTGAAGTACAGCTGTTATAATACGTTTAAATAAATAAATAATATTTACAAGGCTCTGCCAGGAAATTTGGAAGACAACATCACGGCCAATTGACTGGAAAAGATCTATGTTCATACCAATATTGAAATAAGGTGATCCAACTGACTGTGGAAATTAATCATAAAATCATTCTGATCTCATATGCCAACAAGATTCTTCTGAAGATCATTTAGTGAAGACTACAACCTTACCTAAACAATAACTGCCTGAAGTGCAAGAAAGGTTCAGGGAAGGGCGAGGAAGAAGAGACATTATGGATGTGACAGGGATCCTTGAAAAAATAAAAGAATGCCAAAAGGCTATCTATATGTGTTTTATTAACTACATCACGGCCTTCAATTGTGTGGTGATGGTGTGTGTGCCATCAAGTGGACACTGACTCCTGGTGACCCAGCAGCTCCTGGATTCTCTTGGCAAAGTGTGACCAGAAGTAGATTGTCAGCTCTTTCTTCCGAGGCAATGGAAGATAAAATAACTAGCCCAAGGCCACAGGCGTGCCAGTGGAAATCAACCCTGGTCTCCTGGTCACCAGGCCACTGTTCTAACCATTAGGGTACTCCTTTACTCCTTGATTGTGTAAATCCTAAAAAAACCTCTGGACCACATTAAGAAGCATGGGTATACCCAGTGCTTTCTTTGGATTAAAAACAATGGTGTCAGACCTCAGATACTCAACCAACTTTAGGGGGTGGGTGAATGTCCATGGCTCCATCCCTATATAGCCATGCCCTCAGCAGCCACACCCCCTGTAACCATCCAATAATCCCCTCCCCTTCATATCCATCTTCTCTTGGCTAGTCATTAACCCTCTCCCCTTGCAGCCAACATCTCCCTTCCAGCCATTAATCACCTCCCCCAGCCAGCATCTCCCTTCCAGCCATCAACCACCTCCCCCCAGCCAGCATCTCCCTTCCAGCCATCAACCACCTCCCCCCAACCAGCATCTCCCTTCCAGCCATTAACCTCCCCCCCCCCCAGCATCTCCCTTCCAGCCATCAACCACCTCCCCCCAGCCAGCATCTCCCTTCCAGCCATTAACCTCCCCCCCCCCCCCAGCATCTCCCTTCCAGCCATCAACCACCTCCCCCCAGCCGGCATCTCCCTTCCAGCCATCAACCACCTCCCCCCAGCCAGCATCTCCCTTCCAGCCATCAACCACCTCCCCTCAGCCAGCATCTCCCTTCCAGCCATCAACCACCTCCCCCCAACCAGCATCTCCCTTCCACCCATTAAACCCTACCCCCCCCCAGCATCTCCCTTCCAGCCATCAACCACCTCCCCCCAGCCCGCAGCTCCCAGCCAGCCAAAAACCTCCCCCCCCCAGCATCTCCCTTCCAGCCATCAACCACCTCCCCCCAGCCGGCATCTCCCTTCCAGCCATCAACCACCTCCCCCCAGCCAGCATCTCCCTTCCAGCAATTAACCACCTCCCTCCAGCCAGCATCTCCCTTCCAGCCATTACCCTCTCTCTCACCCCCAGCATCTACCTTCCAGCCATCAACCACCTCCCCCCAGCCACCATCTCCCATCCAGCCATTAACCTCTCTGCCCCAGCCAGCATCTCCCTTCCAGCCATTAACCTCTCCCCCCCCCCCCCCGCCAGCATCTCCCTTCCAGCCATTAACAAACTCCCACCAGCCAGCATCTCCCTTCCAGCCATTAACCACAACCCTCCAGCCAGCATCTCCCTGCCAGCCATTAACCTCTCCCCCCAGCCAGCATCTTCCTTCCAGCCATCAACCACCTCCCCCCAGCCAGCATCTCCCTTCCAGCCATTAACCTCTCTGCACCAGCCAGCATCTCCCTTCCAGCCATTAACCTCTCCCCCCCCAGCATCTCCCTTCCAGCCATTAACCTCTAACCCCCCCCAGCATCTCCCTTCCAGCCATTAACCACCTCCCCCCAGCCAGCATCTCCCTTCCAGCCATTAAATTCTCCCCCCCAGCCAGCATCTCCCTTCCCGCCATTAACCTCTCCCCCCAACCAGCATCACCCTTCAAGCCATTAACCACCTCCCCCCAGCCAGCATCTCCCTTCCAGCCATTAACCACCTCCCTCCAGGCAGCATCTCCCTTCCAGCCATTAACCTCTCCCCCCCCAGCCAGCATCTCCCTTCCAGCCATTTACCTCCCCCCCCCCCCAGCATCTCCCTTTCAGCCATCAACCAGCTCCCCCCAGTTTGCATCTCCCTTCCAGCCAACAACCACCTCCCCCCAGCCGGCATCTCCCTTCCAGCAATTAACCACCTCCCTCCAGCCAGCATCTCCCTTCCAGCCATTAACCTCTCCCCCCAGCCAGCATCTCTCTTCCAGCCATTAACCTCTCCCCCCTCCCAGCATCTCCCTTCCAGCCATTAACCACCTCCCCCCAGCCAGCATCTCCCTTCCAGCCATTAACCTCTCTCCCCCAGCCAGCATCTCCCTTCCAGTCATTAACCACCTCCCCCCAGCCAGCATCTCCCTTCCAGCCATTAACCTCTCCCCCCAGCCAGCATCTCCCTTCCAGCCATTAACCTCTCTCCCCCCAGCAAGCATCTCCCTTCCAGCCATTAACCAGTTCCCCCCTGCCAGCATCTCCCTTCCAGCCATTAACCACCTCCCCCCTGCCAGCATCTCCCTTCCAGCCATTAACCTCTCTCCCCCCAGCCAGCATCTCCTTTCCAGCCATTAACCAACTCCCCCCAGCTAGCATCTCCTTTCCAGCCATTAACCTCATTCCCCCAGCCAGCTTCTCCCTTCCAGCCATTAACCACCTCCCCCCAGCTAGCATCTCCCTTCCAGCCATTAACCTCTCTCCCCCCAGCAAGCATCTCCATTCTAGCCATTAACCTCTCCCCCCAGCTAGCATCTCCTTTCCAGCAATTAACCAACTCCCCCCAGCTAGCTTCTCCTTTACAGTCATTAACCACCTCCCCCCAGCCAGCATCTCCCTTCCAGCCATTAACCTCTCTCCACCCCCCCCCCCCAGCATCTCCCTTCCAGCCATTAACCACCTCCCCCCAGCCAGCATCTCCCTTCCAGCCATTAACCTCTCTCCCCCCAGCCAGCATCTCCCTTCCAGCCATTAACCTCTCTCCCCCCAGCCAGCATCTCCCTTCTAGCCATTAACCTCTCCCCCCAGCTAGCATCTCCCTTCCAGCCATTAACCTCTCCCCCCAGCCAGCATCTCCCTTCCAGCCATTAACCACCTCTCCCAGCCAGCAACTGCCTTCCAGCCATTAACCAGCTCCCGCCAGCCAGCATCTCCCTTCCAGCCATTAACCTCTCCCCCCAGCCAGCATCTCCCTTCCAGCAATTAACCACCTCTCCCCAGGAGCATCTCCCTTCCAGCCATTAACCACCTCCCACCAGCCAGCATCTCCCTTCCAGCCATTAACCTCTCCCCCCACCCCTCTGCATCTCCCTTCCAGCAATTAACCACCACTCCCCAGCCAGCATCTCCCTTCGACCCATTAGCCACCGCCCCCCAGCCAGCATCTCCCTTCCAGCCATTAACCTCTCCCCCCACCCCTCTGCATCTCCCTTCCAGCAATTAACCATCTCTCCCCAGCCAGCATCTCCCTTCCAGCCATTAGCCAGCTTCCGATTCTTTTTAACATCTTTGTTAGTGATATAGCGGAAGGGCTGTTGGGTAAGTTTTGCCTCTTTGCAGATGATACCAAAATCTGCAATAGAGTAGACACCCAGGAAGGTGTAGATAACATGAGGAGGGATCTAGCTAAGCTTGAAGAATGGTCTAGAATTTGGCAGCTGGGATTTAATGTTAAAAAATGTAAGGTCATGCATTTGGGCTGCAGCAATCCAAGGGAGCAATACAGTATAGGAGGTGAAGTACTTTTGTCCACTAAAGAAGAGCGGGACCTAGGCGTGGTTGTATCTGATGATCTTAAAGTAGCTAAACAGGTAGAAAAGGCGTTGTCAAAAGCTAGAAGGATGCTTGGTGCATACGGAGAGGAATGTCTAGCAGAAAAAAGGAGGTGATAATGCCTCTGTATAAGTCTTTGGTACGACCTCATTTGGAGTATGGTGTGCAAAGAGTAGTGGATCCATGGAATAGTCTCCCAGTGGAGGTGGTAGAGATGAGGACAGTAACTGAATTCAAAAAAGCATGGGACCAACACAGAGGATCTCTAAAGGTAAAAAGTGGACTGTTGTAGTTGTTGTTATGGAAGGACAGACTAGATAGGCCATGTGGTCTTTTTCTGTCATCATTCATCTCCCTTCCAGCCATTAACCACCTCCCCCCAGCCAGCATCTCCCTTCCAGCCATTAACTTCTCCCCCCAGCCAGCATCTCCCTTCCAGCCATTAACCTCTCTCCCCCCAGCCAGCATCTCCCTTCCAGCCATTAACCTGCTCCCCCCAGCCAGCTTCTCCCTTCCAGCCATTAACCTCTCCCCCCAGCCAGCATCTTCCTTCCAGCCATTAACCTCTCCCCCCCAGCATCTCCCTTCCAGCCATGAACCACCTCCCCCCAGCCAGCATCTCCCTTCCAGCCATTAACCACCTCCCTCCAGCCAGCATCTCCCTTCCAGCCATTAACCACCTCCCTCCAGCCAGCATCTCCCTTCCAGCCATTAACCTCTCCCCCCAGCCAGCCTCTCCCTTCCAGCCATTTACCTCCCCCCCCCCCCCCCAGCATCTCCCTTCCAGCCATCAACAACCTCCCCCCAACTGGCATCTCCCTTCCAGCCATTAACCTCACCCCCACAGCCAGCATCACCCTTCCAGCCATTAACCACCTCCCCCCAGCCAGCATCTCCCTTCCAGCCATTAACCAGCTCCCCCCAGCCAGCATCTCCCTTCCAGCCATTAACCACCTCACCCCAGCCAGCATCACCCTTCCAGCCATTAACCACCTCCCCCCAGCCAGCATCTCCCTTCCAGCAATTAACCAGCTCCCCCCAGCCAGCATCTCCCTTCCAGCCATTAACCACCTCCCCCCAGCCAGCATCTCCCTTCCAGCCATTAACTACCTCCCCCAGCCAGCAACACCCTTCCAGCCATTAACCACCTCCCCCCAGCCAGCATCTCCCTTCCAGCAATTAACCAGCTCCCCCCAGCCAGCATCTCCCTTCCAGCCATTAACCACCTCACCCCAGCCAGCATCTCCCTTCCAGCCATTCACCAGCTTCCCCCAGCCAGCATCTCCCTTCCAGCCATTAACCACCTCCCCCCAGCCAGCATGTCCCTTCCAGCCATTAACCAGCTTCCCCCAGCCAGCATCTCCCTTCCAGCCATTAACCAGCTCCCTCCAGCCAGCATCTCCCTTCCAGCCATTAACCACCTCCCGCCAGCCAGCATCTCCCTTCCAGCCATTAACCAGCTCCCCCCAGCCAGCATCTCCCTTCCAGCCATTAACCACTTCACCCCAGCCAGCATCTCCCTTCCAGCCATTAACCAGCTCCCCCCAACCAGCATCTCCCTTCCAGCCATTAGCCACCTCCCCACAGCCAGCATCTCCCTTCCAGCCATTAACCACCTCCCCCCAGCCAGCATCTCCCTTCCAGCCATTAGCCACCTCCCCCCACCCAGCATCTCCCTTTCAGCCATTAACCTCTCCCCCCCAGCCAGCATCACCCTTCCAGCCATTAACCACCTCCCCCCAGCCGGCATCTCCCTTCCAGCCATTAACCACCTCCCCCCAGCCAGCATCTCCCTTCCAGCTACTAACCTGAATGGTTTAAAATTAGCAAAGGTGTACGACAAAGCTGCATATGTTCCCCATACCTCTTTAGTTTATATGCAGAACAAATCAAAGAAGCAGGATTGTAGGAAGACAGACAAAATTTGAAGATCAGTGGTAGATTCATCAACAACCTTCACTATGCTGACATTACCACATTTGTGGCTAAATGTGAAAATGATTTGAAAAATTTGCTTCTCAAGATCAAGGAACAGTCTTCAAATGGGCGGCACCTTAACATGAAGAAGACAAAGATCCTGAAAACGGCCAATAAGTTCATAGTTGATGGAGAAGCAGTAGAAACAATGGACAACTTCAACCTGCTTAGATCAATAATCAATAAAGAAAGTGCAGCCAGTCAAGAAATCCAAGTACACATGGTTCTGAAGGATCGAGACAAGATTCTCAACCATACAAAAAACCTATCGAAAGCCGTTAACCGTCCAAGGGAGCTATTTAAGATGATTAAATCCTTAACTAAAGCTCCTGAAGCCAACCCCCACAAAATCCCTGTCAACCCTCAGCAAATAGCAAATCACTTTGCTAGCAAGCTTAAGCAGAGTAGCCTTTCAGCACCTGTCCTTTAATCTCCCACAACAGATAGTACCAGTGAATGGAGCTCGTTCCATATAATTACAAACAAGCAACTGCTAGAGACCATTTCAAAACTCAATACTACTACCTCACTCCTTGATCCATATCCGGTAGAATGGATTAAGGCGGCAAAATCAGAACTAGCCCCTTACAACTTAAATATAATGAATCAATTACTACTTCAGGGCTTCATGCCAAATGACCTCAAACGTACAGGCCCTTTACTAAAAAATAAAACTCTTAATAGTGACCCCTCATCGTATCGCCCCATCACTAGTAATCCTCGCTAAAATTATTGAGAAAGTCATCCAAATTCAACTGCAGGACTATATCGACACAACCTCTCCTTTAGATGAGCACCAATACGATTTCCGCCCATTTCATGGGGTAGAACCTTACTTCTAGCTCTCTTTGACTTGCTCATCAAAGACATGGATAACATTAAGCAAGCCTTTATTCTTATATTTCTCTATATCTCCTCAGCTTTTGACAGTGTTAACCATGTCACCCTCATTGCTAGACTAACTCAACTAGGCATAAAGGAAAAAAAGCTAGATTGGTTCAAATCCTACATGGCTAACCGAATCCAATATGTACAAATAGACTGAGCATCTTCACTACCATTCCCACAAGAACAGGGAATTCCTCAAGGCTCTGCTCTCTCTGCTTTATTTATTTAGCTGTATTTATATTCTGCTTTTCACTGGGTCGAAGCGGTCAATTGGGGGATATGACACACATATGTTAATACTTACAGGGAACATGGGCAATGGAGGGTTAAGTGGCTTGCCCAAGACCACAAGGAGTGCCTATAGGACTAGAAATCCCAGTCCCTCCGGCCTGAGATTGCTGTCTCCAGGTGGGATTTGAACCCCCGGCCCTCCGGCCTGAAGTACCTTGTCCTAACCACTAGACCACTCCATCCCTCGTACTTTACTTTACTCTTTAATCTTTATCTCCAACCTATCTGCTCCATACCTAAACGCCATAATATAAACGATTACATCTATGCGGAAGACATCATGTTGTTCTCCCCATTTGACATAGCAAACACTAATCATGCCACTTTCAAGCTCATTAACAAAATAGCCCCCTCTCATCTCTCAACCTTAATCCAGACCCCCCTCCCCCCCCCCCCCCGAAAACAGAATGAGAAGAAGAGTAAATCTTAACATGCTTCTAATCCCTGACTCTATACGGAAAACGAAGCAGATAACAAGCAATTCTGCTTTTTCATACTATGCACCCAGTCAATGGAACAATCTACCAACCAACCTAAGAGAGATTAAAGACGACCTAACCTTCAGAAAAGAGCTTAAAACATACCTTTTCATCCAGCACTTCAACAACATACAGCACACCACTGATCAGATATCACAAGAGCATGCTGATCATCAAACACAAGTTGACCCTGCCTAATACATGTATCATTTTCCCCCTGCTCCAGCCTACTTGCTTCCGTAGGCCTTACCATTTTTTCACACAATTCACTCGAAATCAAAGCTATATGTACATGTTGTAATATGTAAACCTGTATAAAACTGATATATTCCTGTTTGGTGTATAGTTATTATGTATTCATTGAACTATAAGTTTGGCCTGTTCATTGTAAATAGTTCATATGTTCTCAAAATGTTCTATGTCATTAATGTTTTCTTTGTTCTCTGTAAACCGCCCCTGTTCTCTGGAAGGGGCAGTATAGAAAAACACACAAATAAATAAATAAAATAAAGAGCAGAGATGTATCTCTCCATACAAAGTTTTGACTTGGTAATTTCAATAACATCATATGGATGCAAAAGTTGGACAGTGAAAAAGATAGACAGGAAGAAAATCGATTCCTTTGAAATATGGTGCTGGCGACAAATACTGTGTATACCATGGACTATCCGAAGAACAAACCAGTCAGTACTAGAGGAGATTAAACCTAAGCTTTTTTTAGATGCTCAGATGACAAGAATTCGACTTTCATACTTTGGAACTTTGGACACATCATGCGAAGAGAGAGATCATTAGAGAAAGACATCATGCTTGGTAAGATTGAAGTTCAATGCAAAAGAGAAAGGCCAGCAATGAGATGGATCGATACATTAACAGCAGCTACGGGTACCACTCTGTCAACAATGAACCGCTTGACTGAAGACTAAACACAGTTTAGGATAACTATCCAGAGGGTCGCCATGAGTCAGCCCCAACTCAACAGCACTTAACAAGAAGAACAGCTGATGCATTGCAGTAAGGCTGATGTTAATAAGGTTCACAGTAGATCAGTGAGGTAATGATTATATGCTACATGGAATTAAGGGCTTGAGATGTGAGATTCTCATGAACCCTCTGCACGTGTCAGGCTCCCTGAAGCAATGCTGTTCATTATCTTGTAATAGAGGCCCAGGCCCTGCCTTCTTATGAACTCCTTGCTCATGTTAGGTTCATCATTCCTATCTTTTCTTTCTCACCAGGTCGATGATCATTTTGGGGCTCATCTCAGTTGTGGGGGCTGTTTTTGGAACCTATTTGCTGGTGCTAGCTGCTCTCAGTCCCTGTCCTCCATTAGTGGGCAGCAGTACAGGAGTCTCTTTGGTGGTAAGTGCAGTACAGTTTCTCTATTGCCCATTGCATGACTATTCACTTAGCTGTTCATCTCCTGGATCTCATCTCAGGAATTTCTCAGTTCTCTCTGCATTTTTTCCAAATGGGTTAGTTTTGCGCATATCTGACAGTCATGAAGCTCACTTCTAAGCCAGAGTGTGTGGGGTATGATCTCAGTCTCTCAGATTTACTGCTAATGCTCGGTGTAGTACTTGCATCGTGCCAAAGAGCCTCCTCCTGGAGTTTGTAAGATGTAACGTGTGTGGATGATTTATCAAGCTGTGCTTGGAAAGTCTTCTTTATGACGCCTGTGGCACCCGACATGATGGGAAATAACTGTGTATCTTTCTGCCAGTTTTCTTGGTTCTCTGAGGCTTTAGGGGTGTCCCAAATCCTCTTTTCTTACCTGACTCTATTTTCCCTTTGCCTTTACATGATGATCTGGCTCCTTCTTTCTCTGCCTTCAGATAATCTTATATTTTTCTTACCTGCTTCTCATTTTCTTTTCTGCATTTAGGTGATCTCCTGGATCCTCTTCCTTGGACTCTTTTCATACTTGAAAGTGGTGATCGGAAGTTTACTCCATGGGGCTGGCCATGTGGCACTGATTTGGTGTGGCGCTGCTATCCAGGCAGGCTCCCTGGTTGGTGCCCTGCTCATGTTCCCTATGGTCAGCATCTACCACCTTTTCCAAAGCGCACAGGACTGCGTTGAGAGCTGTGAACCCTGATGTTATGGGACCACCCAATAGGGGCCTTTATCTGACACAAGATCTTCACTCATCAAGGCGAGCTTCTCCCACTCTCAGCAGAAACTCCACCAGGAGAAAGATGAATCCTTGCATCCTGGGAGCAATCATGATGCAGTAAGAAGACTGAAATCTCTTCTACAACCCAACTTCTACGTTTCTTTCTAAGCAGAAAACAACAGGGTTACTTCTGAGGGAGGGTCGTCCAAATGGGGTGAGATGCTATGTGGGCTGATCTAAGAGATAATAGGGGAAAAGGTGCTATAGGGAACACCAAACAGGGGCTGCGAGGGCTGATCTCACAGTATGCGTTGATCCCACAGGGCTAGAGGGAGGATGAAGATGGATTTACAGAGTAAGTGTGAGGCAGGGGCAATGGATTGCAGTCTCTTCCTCTCCCTCCCCCACAGACTTCCCGTTAACTCCTGCACATGCTGATTGAAACCAGCAAGAGGATAAGGAGCACAGTGGCAGCTCATGCTGCACCGTGACCTCTAAGCATGCATCAATTACATGACAGTGCAATGTCCTGCAGGGTCCAAACTGCACGTGAGGCCCCAGGTGCAGTATGTGCTCTTTCTGGCTAAAGGAGAAAATTGACTTGAGAAAGAAGATGGGAGGGAAGGAGAGGATGGGGGTGGGGAGGGGGGGGGTTGGGAAGAGAGGATGCAGATGGAAGAGAAAATGAGAGAAAGAAGATTGGGAGAAGGGAGGGGGTGGGAGGTGAGAGGTCCATGGATGAGTGATAGAATGAGTAAAATTGAAGCAAGAGAGAAGGTGAGAGGAATAGAAGATGTGCAAGGAGGCAGGTAAGAAACAGAGCGAGAACGAAAACAGTCAAAAAGAAAGAAAAGCAAAATCTCACAGCTAAAACTGAACAGGTAAAAGGAGTGAAATAAAATATCCAGATTTTCAGCAGTAGCTCACGGCAAATTCTGTGCCTAAATTTGTATAATGTAAAAGAGTTTTACATATTCAATAATGTAAATTCAGTGCATTTTAGGGAAAGAATTTGCCCTGAGCTCCTGCTGAAAATGTGAACATCTGGGAATACCGTAACTACTACACGCACCCCTCCCCCATCCTCTCTCACATACACTACCACTGCCCACACTCTACACACATCCATACTCCTGTACCCTGCTGTACACACACCCCTCCCCCTGTTCTCTCTCCATACAGGGTGGCCCAAAAAAGTAAGAACATCTCGTAAATTAAAAGCTTAAATAGTGTACTTATTTACCTTTTTTAGCTATATACCGTCTTTATTTCGACAATTTCCAGTCGCCATCTTTTTTTTTTTTAAATTTCAGTCGTTTACATCTGTCTTTTTGAATTTTTTAATAACTTATATGCTACAAGATGTTCTCACTTTTTTTGGGCCACCCTGTACACTTCCACTGCCCCACTGTATACACATTCATACTCCTGTACCCTGCTGTACAGATACCCCTCCCCCATTCTCTGTCACATATTCCACTGCCCACACTTTACACACATTCTTCCAATTCATCCTGCTAGACCAGTCCAGACAAGTGGGTTAAGTCCCCCTACCAGCAGATGTGCCAGAAGCATCAGACTATGGGCTCTGGCATATATAGGGACCCCCTAGGTGTCACCGTCAGTATTTCTCTGTTTCCAGCGGATGATGGATGTCGTTTTCCTCTTTTCCTGGCAGTTGGGTTAAGGTTCTCTGCTAGTGGAGATTACCTGCGTGGAAGTCTTTGTTGATCATAAGAGGTGATTCCTTTGAGGTTTCCCACTAGATCTTGTTTATTTTCCATTCTTGTGTGCATAGCTCTTGGTCAAGAGGACCTGCGTAGCTCCTCACTGGGGGAAGAGCTCCTGGTCAGGAGGACCTGTGTAGCTCCTCAATGGGGGAAGAGCTCCTGGTCAGGAGGACCTGCGTAGCTCCTCACTGAGGGAAGAGCTCCTGGTCAGGAGGATCTGCGTAGCTCTTCACTGGGGGAAGAGCTCCTGGTCAGGAGGACCTGCTTAGCTCCTCACTGGGGGAAGAGCTCCTGGTCAGGAGGATCTGCGTAGCTCTTCACTGGGGGAAGAGCTCCTGGTCAGGAGGACCTGCTTAGCTCCTCACTGGGGGAAGAGCTCCTGGTCAGGAGGACCTGCATAGCTCCTCACTGGGGGAAGAGCTCCTGGTCAGGAGGACCTGCGTAGCTCCTCACTGGGGGAAGAGCTCCTGGTCAGGAGGACCTGCGTAGCTCCTCACTGGGGGAAGAGCTCCTGGTCAGGAGTACCTGCTTAGCTCCTCACTGGGGGAAGAGCTCCTGGTCAGGAGGACCTGCGTAGCTCCTCACTGGGGGAAGAGCTCCTGGTCAGGAGGACCTGCGTAGCTCCTCACTGGGGGAAGAGCTCCTGGTCAGGAGGACCTGCGTAGCTCCTCACTGGGGGAAGAGCTCCTGGTCAGGAGGACCTGCTTAGCTCCTCACTGGAGGAAGAGCTCCTGGTCAAGAGGACCTGCATAGCTCCTCACTGGGGGAAGAGCTCCTGGTCAGGAGGACCTGCTTAGCTCCTCACTGGGGGAAGAGGAGCTGGTCAGGAGGACCTGCGTAGCTCCTCACTGGGGGAAGAGCTCCTGGTCAGGAGGACCTGCGTAGCTCCTCACTGGGGGAAGAGCTCCTGGTCAGGAGAATCTGCGTAGCTCCTCACTGGGGGAAGAGTTCCTGGTCAGGAGGACCTGCGTAGCTTCTCACTGGGGGAAGAGCTCCTGGTCAGGAGGACCTGCGTAGCTCCTCACTGGGGGAAGAGCTCCTGGTCAGGAGGACCTGCGTAGCTCCTCACTGGGGGAAGAGCTCCTGGTCAGGAGGACCTGCGTAGCTCCTCACTGGGGGAAGAGATCCTGGTCAGGAGGACCTGCGTAGCTCCTCACTGGGGGAAGAGCTCCTGGTCAGGAGGACCTGCTTAGGTCCTCACTGGGGGAAGAGCTCCTGGTCAGGAGGACTAGTTGAGCTTAGTTCAAGGGAGAGCTCTCATGTAGCTGTTTTATTTTATGTACACCACTCTGATACTCCACTTGAGCCGTATATCAAAAATTCAATAAATATAAAGATAAATTCAAACGAATGGACAACTGCAGAGCCTTCCTCACTTCAACACTGCATTGTGCTTTGCCGGCCTCTTGGCAGGGAACTACAGGGAGTGCTTGTCATCTGAAGCCGCAGTAAATGGTTTTCCCCCACCCTCTGCCCCCCCCCCCCCGGTTTACTGCTTGTGCTGCCATCAATGGGCCTGCGCTCCTTCTTCCCCTGAACTGACGCCACTTCCGCTGCTCTGCTCCAATGATTCAGGCCTGCTGCGTGGCTGCCTTTCCAGCCTTTTTTCTTTTTCTTCAGTTCAACCCGACGCACAATCTTCAGTGAGTGGCAGCGACCATCTTTCTTCAACTCCGGGGTTGTTTAAGTCTCTCGGGCATGAAACGTGTTTTTTTTTTTTAACAGCGGCGATTTTCCTGTGCTTTTCTTCAACAGCTATATGCCCTCTTCTTTGTCATGCTGCCAGAAATGCCGCATCCTGGCTTACCAACTTTGCTCCGCCTGTACAGAGCATCCAGGAGAGACTTCAGGTTTAGCACGAGGGTCGTCAAGGGACATGCCATCAGAGCCTGTGCACAGTATTTACGAAATGTTGACTCCAGATATCCCCCCTTCATCTAGCCTGGCAGTAAGGGACTCTTCTCCTCCTTCCCAGGCAGGAGATGCCCTCCCCCTCCACCCCTCTCGCTCCCTCATCAGCCCAGCCTCTCAGAACACATCTCAGGGAGTTTGGGACAGGACTCTTGACAGTTTTATGTCCCTCATTAGGCAAGCCTGGGATCTTTGGAGGTCTGTTCCTCCCTCATCCCAAGCCGGGAGGTCCACAAGCAGAGGGTTCATCCTGCACTAAGCCCTCAATGGACCCATCTCACTCACTGAAGAAACGCACTAGGGACCATCTCCTTCTGGATTCTGGACGTCCTCCTAAGAAAATATCATGGGGTGCCAATGACTGGGAGGAAGAGCCTGATGTCAGTACCCAGAAAAATGGGAGAAACCATCATAAAGAACAAAATTACTGAACATGTAGATAGTCATGGCCTAATGGGAGACAGCCAACATGGCTTTAGACAAGGAAGATCTTGTCTTACTAATCTGTTATGTTTTTTTGAAGGTGTGAATAAACAGGTAGACAAAGGTGAGTCAGTTGATATAGTGTATCTGGACTTTCAGAAAGCCTTTGACAAGGTCCCTCATCAGAGACTTTTGGCAAAACTAAAAAGTCATGAGATAGGAGGCAGTGTACTATTGTGGATCAGGAACTGGTTGAAAGATAGAAAGCAGAGGGTAGGGCTGAATGGCCAATATTCCCAATGGAGAAAGGTAAATAGTGGTGTACCCCAGGGATCTGTGCTGCGTCTGCTGCTTTTTAACATATTCATATATGACCTGGAAATGGGAATAACGAGGTTATGAAATTTGCAGATGACACAAAATTATTCAAAGTTGTTAAAACCCATGAGGATTGTGGAAAATTGCAAGAGGATCTTGATAAATTGGAAGACTGGGCATCCAAATGACGGATGATAATTAACGTGAACAAGTGCAAAGTTATGCATCTAGGAAAGAACAATCCAAACTATGCTACATGATGCAAGATTCCACATTAGGAACCACCACCCAGGAAAAAGATTTAGGCGTCATTGTGGATAACATGTTAAAACCCTCCACTCAGTGTGCAATGGTGGCCAAGAGAGCAAATAGAATGCTAGGTATCATAAGGAAAGGAATGGAGAATAAAACAAAGGATATTATAATGCCTCTGTATCGTTCCATGGTGCGACTGCATCTTGAATATTGTATGCAATTCTGGTTGCCGTATCTTAAAAAGGATATAGTGTTATTAGAAAAGGTACAGAGAAGAGCCACCAAAATGGAAAGGGGATGGAAGGATACACCTATGAAGAGAGGCTAAAAAAGTTAGGGCTCTTCAACCTGGAAAAGAGACAGCTGAGAGGAGATATGATAGAGGTCTATAAATTAATAAATGGAGTGGAATGGGTAAACGTAGATTGATTGTTTATGCCATCGAAATATAGAAAGACTTGGGGACATGCAATGAAGCCACAGGGTAACCTATTTAAGTCTAATAAGAGAAAATATTTTTTCACTCCATGTGTAATCAAACTCTGGAATTTGCTACAGGAGGATGTAGTAAAAGCTGTTAGCGTAGCTAGGTTTAAAAAAGGTTTGGACAAGTTCCTGGAGGAAAGGTCCATAAACCATTATTAAAGGGGACCAGGAATAGCCATTGCTTGACCCAATAAAAGCATTGTGGAACATGTATCTTTTGGGGAAATTGCTAGGTCCTTATGACCTACATTGGCCACTGTTGGAAACAGAATACTGGACTTGATGGGCCTTGTTCTTACCCAGTATGGCGTAGTTTATGTTCTTATAATCTCTCAACTGTCAGCCCAAATTCTTCTGATCGGGAAGATTGGGAATTGTCCCCCTCCAATGATCAGACCAAAGACTAGGAGGAGACCCAAAATGTATTCCGCAAGGAGGAGCTTCCTGCCTTAATCACGCAAGTTGTAGAGGCCTTGTGCCTTTCTGAACCAAAAGGAGAGAATGTGACCCAGGCTCCTTCCCAGGCAGACTCTATTCTGCAGGGCATCCTGAAGCCCTCAAAGGCCTTTCCATTCCCTCAGGAGCTTGAACAGATGGTCTCTCTCGAATGGGATTCCTTGGATGCTTCCCTCCGTACAGTTAGGCGGTTGGGCCATCATTACCTGTGGTCTCCTGAGAACCTCTATAAGTGGCTACAATACCCAAAGGGGGATGCAGTAGTAACAGCTGTTACCAAGCACACGACGATTCCAGTAGAGGGGGGTGCCACTCTTTGGAATCAACAAGACCTCATCTCCTCATGTTCTCTCGCCCTTCAAGCCTCAGTTTGTGTGGGACTCGCAGCATGCGCCCTCTTCCGCTGGGTTCAGCTACTGCCAGAGGATCTGACTTTGGCATGCTTGGAGTCTGTGACTGTCTTTTTGGCAGATGCCCTGTATGATCTGCTTCGCCTGGCGGCTCAGTCAGTGGCCACGGTCATGGTGGCTCACCAATGGCTATGACTTCGGCACTGGTCAGCAGATTCTGCATCTAATGCTCATTCGGCAAGCTCCTTTTTGGAGAGGACCTGAAAAAGCTTGTGAAAGACCTCAGAGAAGTAAAGCCACAACGCTTACGAGAAGATAAGCTTAAGTCAGGTAATCACCATTCGGAGCCTCGATCATCTCCTCACTCCTTCACCAGGTCGTGCTTCTGTGATGTTCAGCGCTACCACCCTGGTCGATTTTCAGGTTCCCCGTCAAACAGGTCAGGTTCTAAACTGCCGCCCTTTCGGGGTTTACAATGAACAAAGGATTCCTATTCCACCCAGGCAAAGTTCTCCAGGCACCAGCCGTTCCTCTCGCTGATTGTCTACAGGCCCACTTCGAGACACTGCCGGTGGGAGGTTGGCTGGCCCTGTTTGCCCGTGAGTGGGAGGGAATCACCACCGATCAGTGGGTTCTCAACATTGTCCGCTACGGCTATGTGCTGAAACTCTCAAAGCCCATCAAGCCCTTTGTAATCTCTCCCTGTGATTCAGACCCCAAGTGTGAGGCCATCCAGACCACTGTTCAGCACTTGTTGGAACTTTGGGCCATTTGTCTGGTGCCTCCATCCGAGAGAGGCTCCGGCCACTACTCCATCTACTTTGTTGTTCTAAAGAAGGACAACTCGGCCCATCCTGGATCTCATGGTGGTTGATCGATCTCTCCGGGTCGCTCATTTCCACATGGAAACCTTCCAATCCTTGATTCTAGCGGTTTGCAGTGGAGAGTTCCTGGCTCCCTCGGCCTGGTGGAAGCATACCTCCACATCCCAATCCAGGAGGATCAGCAGTGCTTCCTATGTTTTGCAGTGCTCGGACACCACTTTCAGTTCTGTGCACTGCCGTTTGGCCTGGCAATGGCACCCCGCACCTTCTCAAAGGTCATGATGATGGTTGCAGCAGCCTTGTGGAAACAGGGAATCCGCATTCACCCTTACCTGGACGATTGGCTCATCAGGGCAAAGTCGCGTGCCAAAGTCCTCGACGCCATCTCACGAGTAGTAGCATTCCTCCAGTACCTTGGCTGGGTAGCATTCATGCCAAGAGCTATCTGTGCCCCTCCCAGCCCCAGGAATTCCTGGGAGTCCGCTTCAACACACATCTGGGTCGGGTCTTCCTTACAACAGACTGATTTCAGAAGTTCACCGTGATACTTCAGGCTCTTCCTCCTTCATTTTCAGCCCCACGTCTGGGACTATCTTCAGGTCTTGGGGGCAATGATGGCCACAATCAAGGTGGTTCCTTGGACTCAAGCCCATATGAGGCCTCTCCAATGCTCACTTCTGTCCCACTGGTCTCCAGATCTCAGGAGTACAGCATTTGGCCTCCATTTTCCAAGTCTGTTCACACCAGCCTGCGCTAGTGGCTCTGCCTGGACCACTTTGTTGTGAAGCGTTCCCCTGGAGGCTCCACGTTGGATGCTTGTCACGATGGATGCCAGTCTTTCGGGCTGGGGAGCCCATTGTCTAGACCAGACGGTCCAGAGATCGTGGGATGCTCAGGAATCCCAGTGGATGATCAACTGTCTCGAAGCTTGAGCAGTCCATCTGGTGCTTCAGGCCTTCCTCCCTCTCCTCCACCAACAGTCGGTGTACGTCCTCTGTGACAATGCAACGACAGTGGCATACCTCAATCTGTAGGGTGACACCAAGGCTCCAGGCGTGGCACGGGAAATGGCTCTTCTCCTTCCTTGGGCTGACCAATACCTGCGGGCGCTCTCAGCCCAGTATTTTGCAGGAGTGGACAGTGTTCAGGCTGATTTTCTCAGTCGCCGTACTCTGGACCCCAGCGAATGGGAACTTGCTCCAGAGGCATTTCAGCACATAGTACGCACCTGGGGCCAGCCCAGTTTGGATCTGATGGCCACGGCAAAGAATTCCAAGGTTCCTGCATTCTTCAGCCGCTGGAAGGAATATAGCATGCAAGGCCTCGACGCACTAGCACAGCCCTGGCCGAGGGAGGCTCTTCTCTATCTCTTCCCGCCATGGATGCTGATTGGGCGGTGTCTTCATTGCATAGAGACCCACCACAGCCATGTGATTCTGGTGGCATCTGATTGGCCTCGGCGCCTGTGGTATACCAATCTTGTCCGCCTCGTAGTAGCAGCACCTCTACCGCTCAGCTCTTGCTAGGGTTTCCTGTGGCAGAGCTCATTTCTGATGGATGACCCGGCTCCTTACTCGCTTACAGCTTGGCTCTTCAAAGGAGACACCTAGTCCACAAAGGCTATTCTCATAAGGTCATAGATACCCCTCTAAATGCCAAGCACCCTTCCATGGCTTACGCTAGAGTTTGGCGCTTATTCGAGTCATGTTGCGCTCTACAGAAGATTTCACTTTGGAGAGTCCGCATACCAGATATCCTGGCATTCCTGCAAGAAAGGTTTGATAAGGTTTGGCCCTTAACTCTCTCTGCATGCAGGTCGTTGCTTTCACCTGCTTTCAAGGCCTGGTGGTGGGCCGCTCATTCATGCCTCATATCATGCCAATATCAACCGGTTCCTGTGCGGGGTGTGTACACTCCGGCCACCGCTCCGTGCTCTTGTCTGTCTCTGGGACCTTTCCTCATGAAGGCTCCCTTTGAATTGCTTCAGCATATCACTGTCCAGGATCTGTCCCTGAAGACCGCCTTCCTTGTTGCTATCACTTCAGCTCGACAAGTGTCTGAGCTGCAGGCACTGTCCTGTCGGGAACCTTTTCTCTCTTTTTCCTTGTGATACCCCTTCCAAGGTGGTACCCTCCTTCTTACCAAAGGTTCTCTCGCCCTTCCATATGAATCAAACTATTTTGCTCCCTTCCTTTGCTAAGGAGAAGTGCTCAGAGGCGCAAACAGGTCTCCGCACAGTTGATGTCAAGACAGTGCTTCATCGCTATCTGAAGATCACCTCTTCTTTTCAAAACTCCGAGTACCTCTTTGTGCTTTTTGCATGTCCTCTTAAGGGCCTTGCAGCTTCTAAGTCAACCATTGCACGCTGGATCAAGCGTGCGGTTGAATCTGCTTGCATTCTGAATCAGAAGGCTGTACCCATGGAGCTTCATGCTCACTCAACGCGTGCTCAGGCAGCTTCATGGGCTGAACAGTTGCTTGTGTCTCCCATCAACCTTTGTCAGGCGGCCACCTGGTCCTTCTTGTCCACTTTTGCATGCCACTACTGTCTTGATCTTTTCACTCAAAATTCTGCGCATTTCGGGGCAAGTGTGGTTTCAGCAGCTGTCTCTTCCCACCCAGGGGTGGTATAGCAGGATGAATTGGAAGGAGAAATTTCACTTACCATTAATTTCCTTTCCTGGAATCCTGCTAGACCAGTCCAGGACCAGCCCCTCATTGCATTCTCTGACAACAGCCTTTCATGGCCGATGCCACAGTCTTTCATGGCTGACGCCACTGTTGTATCAGCAGAGGAAACTGGGGAAACTGCTAGGTACTTGTGGCCTAGATTGGCCACTGTTGGAAACAGGATACTGGGCTTGATGGGCCTTGGTCTGACCCAGTTTGGCATATCTTATGAGCCTAATTGGAATTATGGCTGTAATGTCTGCTTAAGGTTAACGATTCTGTACCAGTTAGCCCTGTTGGGCTTCTTATATATAGTTGCACATCTTCGTGCCTTCCTCATTCTTTTGCAGGCAACTTTGCTAAGGGGCTTCCTCTGCTTTTACAGGAGTGACACCTAGGGGAGCCTCTCTATATGCCACAGCCCATAGGTTGATGCTTCTGGCACTTTCTCTGTCTCCGACACCTGCTGGCAGTGTGACTAAACACACTTGTCTGGACTGGTCTAGCAGGAGTCCAGGAAAGGAAATTAATGGTAAGTGAAATTTCTCCATACTCCTGTACCCTGCTGTACACGCACCCGTCTTGAAACTTATGCAAAATGCAGTGGCTGCCGTTGAGTCTTTGCTGACTCCTAGTGACCCAGCAGCCCTGGGTTTTCTTGCAAAGAATAAATGGAAGTAGATTGCCAGGCCTTTCTTCCAAGGCAAAGGAGGGTAAAGAGACTTGCCTAAGGCCATAAGGTGTACTACTGAGAATTGAATACTGGTCTCTTGGTCACCAGGCCTCTAAACACTAAGCTACTCCGGCCTGATACTTATATCCTCCCTCATATACACTTCCACTGCTTATAATGTACACATGCATCTATACTCCTGTACCCTGCTTTATAGAGATACCTGTTCGGCCTAGCATTCTTTCTCCTATATGCTTCCAGTGCCCACACCGTACACACGCATCCAAATTCACGTACCCTGCTTTATACACATCTCTCCTGATATTTAAATCCTTCCTCATATCCACTTCCACTGCCTACACTGTATACCTGCATCAATACTCCTGTGCCTTGCTGTACACACACCCCTCCCAATACTTACTTATTCACTCATATCCACTTCCACTGCCTACACTGTACACTCTCATCAATACTCCTGTGCCTTGCTGTACACACACCCCTCCCAATACTTACTTACTCACTCATATTCACTTCCACTGCCTACAGTGTACACACACATCCATACTCCTGTACCTTGCTGTACACACACCCCTCCCAATACTTACTTACTCACTCATATCCACTTCCACTGCCTACAGTGTACACACACATCCATACTCCTGTACCCTGCTGTACACACACCCCTCCCAATACTTACTTACTCACTCATATGCACTTCCACTGCCTACAATGTACACACACATCCATACTCCTGTACCTTGCTGTACACACACCCATCCCAATACTTACTTGCTCACTCATATCCACTTCCACTGCCTACAGTGTACACGCACATCCACACTCCTGTACCCTGCTGTACACACACCCCTCCCAATACTTACTTACTCACTCATATCCACTTCCACTGCCTACAGTGTACACACACATCCACACTCCTGTACCCTGCTGTATACACAGCCCTCCCAATACTTACTTACTCACTCATATCCACTTCCACTGCCTACACTGTACACCCGCATCAATACTCCTGTACCTTGCTGTACACACACCCCTCCCAATACTTACTTACTCACTCATATCCACTTCCACTGCCTACAGTGTACACACACATCCATACTCCTGTGCCTTGCTTTACACACACCCCTCCCAATACTTACTTACTCACTCATATCCACTTCCACTGCCTACAGTGTACACACACATCCATACTCCTGTACCTTGCTGTACACACACCCCTCCCAGTACTTATTTACTCACTCATTTATTTATTTATTTAACATCCTTTCTATACCGCGCTATTTATTATCAGTGCGGTTTACATTTAAACAAAGGTTGCTCAATACAGTCAAGACTGTTTTGCGCTTACATTATAACAGGAGATAAAACTTGGAGCAAATTCCAATTAACTATATACATATTGACATAGAACAAAAGATTATAGCTTGGCCAGTATTGTCACTGAATGCTAATAGGTGGAGCTGCTATTACTAGAGACACATTTGTTTATGTAGTGAATGGAGAGTTTGTGGGGGTTGGGTGGTGACTGATCGGTGGTGGGGTAGAGGCTTGTGCGAAGTGTAGCAAGAAGATGTGGTGTTTGATTGCTTTCCGTAACTGCATGAGGTCTTTGATTGATCTTATTTCTGGTGGGAGGTCGTTCCAGCATTTTGCGGCATAGAAGGCGAAGGTTCTAGTCCTGGTTGATTGGGTACACTTTATGGAGTCTTTGGGGATGATCAATATGTTGTCTGTTACTGTCCTCCTCGTTCTATTTTTCGGGGTAGGGGTGATGAGGTCCTTGAGTGTCATGGGGGCTAGGTTATTGATGATCTTGAATGTAATAAGAAGAATTTTGCAAGTTAGCCTGCAGTATATTGGTAGCCAGTGGATCTCCTTAAGTATTGGGGTGATATTGTCTGTTCTGGCTAGACCACAGAGAACGCGGGCCGCGGCGTTCATCGCGAGTTGAAGAGGGTTGAGGGTGTTCTTGGGGAGACCATACAGGATTACATTTGCATAGTCAAAGTGTGGTAGTATGAGGGCCTGGAAAATGGTTCGGAAATCATTAGGGGGTAGCATGGGTCTAAGGTGCCTTAGTGTTCTGATTTTATTGTATATGGTCCTGGTTGTGCTTCTTATGTGCTCCTTAAAGTTCAGGTGCTGGTCCAGAGTAATCCCAAGGTAACGTATTGTGCATTTACTTGGAAGCTCATCATCTCTTACTTTTAGCGTGGATGGAGGGGAGAACGTTTTGTTCCTTGAGATGAACAGAACTTCGGTTTTCTTGAAGTTTATGCGGAGATTTTGGGTTAGTAGCCAATCTGTGATTGCGTTGAAGCAGTTGACAAGGTTGGTGAAGTCTGGGAGTTTGACTTTGAAAGGCGTAAACAGCAGGACTTCATCCGTGTAAATTAGAGTAGAGATATTGTAGGAGCGGATGATGTCACATATCGGCTGCATGTAGATGTTAAAAAGCAGCGCAGATAGCGAGGAGCCTTGTGGAACACCTTGTTGTTGGTGGAAAGGTACAGATGTGTTGGACCCAATCCGGACATGTTGCCAACGATCCATTAGGTAAGACCTACACCATTCCCAGGTGAGGCCACAGATACCCTTTTCGTGGAGACGGGTGAGGAGTTGATTGTGATTGACGGAGTCGAAGGCGGCAGCGATATCCAAAAAAATGAGAGCAAAGCCATTCTCGACATTGTCTATTCCTCTGTTCAAGGTATTGGTTAAGGTGGTGAGCAGTGTTTCTACTCCATGAGATTCTCTAAACCCGTGCTGGCAGGGGTCAAGAGGGGCCACTGTATCAATGAGTTGCTGGATCAGTCTTTGTACAATCTTCTCAATTATTTTGGCTAACAAAGGTATACTCGAGATTGGGCGGTAGGTTTCTGACTTCAGTGGGTCGAGTCTGATATTCTTCAGGAGTGGTCTTATTGATGTTTGTTTGAGGAGTGAGGGGAATGAGCCTGTTGCAAAGGATAGTCCAATGTTGTTCATCATATACACTTCCACTCATATACACTTCCACTGCCCACACTGTACACACACATCCATACTCCTGTGCCTTGCTGTACACACACCCCTCCCAATACTTACTTACTCACTCATATCCACTTCCACTGCCTACAGTGTACACACACATCCATACTCCTGTACCTTGCTGTACACACACCCCTCCCAATACTTACTTACTCACTCATATCCACTTCCACTGCCTACAGTGTACACACACATCCATACTCCTGTACCTTGCTGTACACACACCCCTCCCAATACTTACTTACTCACTCATATCCACTTCCACTGCCTACATTGTACACACACATCCATACTCCTGTACCTTGCTGTACACACACCTCTCCCAATACTTACTCACTCAAATCCACTTCCACTGCCTACAGTGTACACACACATCCGTACTCCTGTCCCTGCTGTATTACTATTACCACTACGGATCATTTGTAAAGCATTGCAAGGTGTCTTTTTATATCCTTTGCAAGGTATGGTTTCCAAAACTGAACACAATACTCCAAGTGAGGTCTCACCAACGGCTTGTACAGGGGCAATTTGCCTTGTATCTTTTCCCGGTACCCTGGGTTAGGGAGACTCGTCTTCTCCCTGTGCTGCTAATATAATCCAGTATTCTCTACGTGCTCTTCATCTAAGGTTCTCCTGGAGTCAAATCACTACTAGTGCTACTACTGAGCATCTGTATAGCGCTACAAGACGTACGCAGTGCTGCAGAGACACATGTTAAAGACGGTCCCTGCTCATCAGAGCTTACAGTCTAATAGAGACAGACAACACAGTAGCTGTAGACACGGGACTCATCTCGGGGGAATGGTAAGGAAACACAGAGGAGATCAGGTGAGTCAAGATCCGACAGCGGCAGCGAAGAGGTTAGTTGTCAGCCTGGATTTGTAAAGGGCCAGAGAAGGCACCTGAGGTACAGAATCAGGTAGTTTGTTCCAGGCGTAAGGTGCAGCAAGGTGAAAGGAGCAAAGTCTGGAGTTGGCAGTAGAAGAGAAAGGTACAGATAGAAGGGCGGAGTTCCCGAGGAGGGGTGTAAGGAGAGAGAAGAGAGGAAAGGTAGTGAGGAGCTGCAAAGTGAATACATTTATAGGTCAGCAGGAGACATTTGAACTGGATGCGGAAACAGACAGGGAGCCAATGAGATGACTTGAGAAGAGAGGTAATTTATTTACATTCTCTTATGAGCATGATGAGGCTGGTGAAAGATTAGCAGCACAGCAGAGTGCTGAACAGATTGAAGGGGAGAGAGATGATTCAAAGGGAGCAAGGAGGAGGTTGCAATAGTCTAGATGGGAGGTGACTAAAGAGTGGACAAGTGTCTTAGTAGCGTGTTCAGAAAGGAAGGGACAAATTTTGCCAATGTTATAGAGAAAGAAGGAATAGGTTTTAGCTATCAGTTTGATGTGTGCGGAGGAGAGGGAGGAGTCATAAAGTAGGGCGGTATATCAATCAAATAACCATAAACATAAACACACATATACAACTGTACACACACCCTTCCCGATATTTCTTTCTATACTCTTCCACCGCTTGCCTGTACCTACGCATCCATACTCCTGGATCCTGCTGTACACACAGCCCCCCATCCTTACATCCTCTCTCGTATACACTTCCACTGCTACATACAGGTTCCTACTCATCATCCTCTGTGACATACACTTACTCGTACAACTAATTAACAATTAATTGAATAACAGTGCTTATATTCCACCTTTACAATTTACAGATGTTCATAACGGAGTACAAAATTGAATTTATATAGCGCTATGAGGTGTATGCTGCGCTGTAGATATAGATGTGAGAGACACACCCTTAGTCCTGTACTCGCATTGTACCCAGACACCTCCCCAGCCTTACATCCTCTCACATATGCTGGCACTGCTCACATTGTACACACGCATCCATACTCCTGTACCCTGCTGTACACAAACCCTACCTGGTACTTATATCCTCACTCCTATACATGCTTCCAGCACACAGGAGTAGCCTAGTGGTTAGAGCATCAGCCTGAGACTAGAAAGACCAGGGTTCAAACCCCACTGGTACTTCTTGTGGCCTTGGGCAAGTCACTTAACCTTCCACTGCCTCAGGTACAATATTAGATTGTAAGCCTCTGGGGACAGGGAAATACCTCCAGCACCTGAATGTAACTCACCTTGAACTATTACTGGAAAGGCATGAGCTAAATACTTTTAATTTAATTTGGACATTTATATTCCAGTTTACCTTGCGGCTCAAGGCAGATTCCAAAAAAAGCAATAAAACATATAAGAAATTATGCATACAAATCCTTGATCAACTTACTGTACAGTCCAGAGGTTCCCAACTCCAGTCCTCGGGGAACCCTAGGCCATTAGGGTTTTCAGGATTCCCACAATGAATATGCATGAGATAGATTTGCATACAATGAAGGCACAACATGCAAATCTATCTTATGCATATTCCCTGTGGGAATCCTGAAAACCTGACTAGCCTAGGGTTCCCCAAGGACTGGGTTGAAAAGCCCTGCTGTACACAGACAGCCACACTGCACTATAGGTGCAGACTCACACTCTTCACGCATATGCAGCGAAACTCTAGATGCACGTGCGTGTCGGGGACCAGCAGTCATTCACCTTTCAGGAAAGACAAATAAAAGTATTCAGACAAACTGTACACATTTTACCAAAACCAGTGGAATTATTTTAAAGCTCCTTTGGTCGTGCTCCTGTGCATAGCAGGGCTTCCTCTCGGATCCTTTTTGCATTGTAGCTGATGGTTTGTTAGGGTGCTGGAAGGTGTGACTGCTGAGGATGGGATAGGTGTGTCTTTCAGTTCATGTCCCTCGGCCCTTGCTGATACTCCTTGTCACGTGGAAGCAGGAGGCTTTGACTCCTACTTAGATTGTACTCCTTTGGGAAAAGAACTCACTCTTCTCTATGTACGTTCTTGTGCAGAGCCCCTGTTTAGGAGTGGAGGAGTGGCCTAGTGGTTGGGGCAAGGTACTTCGGGCCGGAAGGTCGGGGGTTCATATCCCACTAGAGGACAGCAACCTCGGGCCGGAAGGACTGGGGTTTCTAGTCCCACAGGTGCTCCTTGTGGTCTTGGGCAAGCCACTTAACCCTCCATAGCCCATGTTCCCTGTAAAATAGTTATCTCCAAGTTATAATGCCCTGTTCAATGTAATTTCAGTTTGTTCAATGTAAACTGCACTGATGCAGAATAGCACGGTATATAAGAAAATGTAAATAAATAAATAAATATATACATTCCACAATAAAGTTTATGAAAGCAGTGCAGAAGGTGAATGGTCTTTGTAAGAGAGGCTTCCGTTTTGCCAGCTGAGTGACCAGTGTTGGACCCTCGTGGTACCGAATAAAGATGATAAAACAAGGAAAACATGAAATAATGTTTGTGCAGCTTCCATTTGTCATACCTTCTTCAGCCATGGACAGGGCTGTCCCAAGGGTATCTGACACCCCAGGCAAAACCTTAACTGTGCGCCACTACCTCCTTCCTGCCAGGATGACCCAAGACAATCTGCTGTCTATGACGTGGGAGGAGGGCACCATCTCATCCATGAGGTACCCAAAAGGGAGGACCTCCACAACTCTGGTCAGGGAGCACGAAGGGAGAGAGAGTCCTCTCACTCAGGATATTGGCCCAACGATTGCCCAAGAAAAAAGATAGACACATACTGAGGTAGAAATCGAGGCAGGGCTGAGAGCTGGAAGGGTTAAGTGAAAAGGACACACCCCTCTTGGTGAGGTCATACCCTGCTACATGCTTGTCCCTCCCCTATTCCTTTGTCCTGCTGCTCTCTCTGCTTGCTAGAGATAAGAGCACTGTTCCCTCTAAGCTGTGCGCGTGTGCACGCGCACACACCTCGCCGAGCGAGCGCACATATTTTACAACAGAGCGCACAAAAATTACGGCTCTGATTCTGATAGAAAACAACACAGATGTCTTAAAATTTAAAAGTTATGATAGTAAATTACTAGAAATTTCCCGCTTCATTTAGTAATCGTCTATTTTCATTTAATTTGATTAAAATCATTGTGGTGTACATACTGTATTCTGACGTGTAGTCAAATTTTAAAGTATATAACTCTGAGCGTCGTTATGTGGCGCACAAAAATTTAACCTTCCTTCAAAAGCTGCACACAGCTGATATTTTATGCGCAC
The DNA here is from genome assembly GCA_033557465.1 of Ichthyophis bannanicus. Taxonomy (NCBI): domain Eukaryota; kingdom Metazoa; phylum Chordata; class Amphibia; order Gymnophiona; family Ichthyophiidae; genus Ichthyophis; species Ichthyophis bannanicus. Next base: position 1,900,880,387 of record CM066031.1, read on the forward strand.
ACAGCCTACAGAAAATTAGAGGGAACATTGGATAAGAGTACAGTAGACTTTCTCCAATCAGGACTATACTGTAATAAAGTGACCAATCATGAAAAAATGCTGCAATAATCTGATAAGAAGTCTATATAATCTCTCTGAGCCCTCTGTTGGGGGCCCAGAATTTGGAAAAACTATTTTCTCTGGGTCTGTGCACATTAAACCATTGTTTCCTTCTAAGACTCCTTGGGTGTTTCTTTCTTCACTCGTTTATCTGCTACATTTTGGTTCCCTGACCCAGATGAGACAGCGAGATGAGAAAGAAGAGGTTATCTTGCTACCTCTAGGTTCAATCGGTTTGAGCCGGGCTGGTGGCGAACGCAGCGGGGAATACCAGGCGCCACCAGACCAGTTGTTCTGGAAAGTATTCTTTCCTGATTCGCCTCTGCTGCTGGCTTTATCCGACGGACACCTAAGAACCCGCTCTGGGGTCTAGGAAACAACCCCTTCAACTCCGGAGGACATCTGAGTGGGGTAAGTGATAACGGGGGTCTGTCTCTGTCTGCAGTTCAGGAAAAATCAGTCCTTCCTACGGGGAAGAAGGAGAGCTTGATCACCTCTTGAGGGAATCGCCCTAGTACCCTGAGCTGAGCGAAATTGCGTTCCTAATAGTTAGACTGTTTTCTACGGCATTGTTGGTCTGTGCTTGATTTATGTGTTTGGCACAAGCAGAGGCTTGTGCAGTGAGCATAGACTCCTGATTAATGCAGTTCCTGGCCAGGCGACCGCGCCCAGGTCGGGGAAAAATGGCGACAGTGCCATTTTGTTAGGGTGTGGTGAAAGCGCCATCTTGTTAGTTACCCTTCTTGAGACTAGAGCAGCCGGATTCCTGGCTGTCTGCATTCCTTTCCCTCTGTGTTTTCAAAGCCTGGAAGATAGATATGGGGGGATCAGAGACGAAATGCAGCCCCTTAGAGTGTATGGTAAAGCATTTCAGGAAGGGATTCTCTGCAGATTATGGTGTTCGTATGACTCCCGCCCTGTTAACAAAATATTGTCAGATGGAGTGGCCCAACTTTAACATTGGTTGGCCCCCTGAAGGAACCTTTGATTATGACTTGGTTAAACGAGTGCACCAAGTAGTGGTAGCTAAACATCCTGATCAATTCCCTTATATTGATTCCTGGCTGGATGTTTGTCGGCAGAGACCTAAATAGCTCAGGAGATGTCATGAGGAAAACTGCCGCATACTTTTGTCTCGTAGCCCACAGGAAATGCAGCCTAAATTAAAATCACAATTGCCTGTTTTAGTACAGGAGCCAGAGACAGAAGAATTCCCCCCTTTCCCTCCTCCCAGGCAGATTTCTGTGACTTCAGCTAGGTCGGCAGTCTCAGCAGGGAATTCGGCTAGTTCTCCCCCGCCCCTCTCAACAGATACTACATTCTCTGACAGTCAGAAGAGCAGTGAGGGAAGCATACAAAGGCCAAATTCAGATACAGACCTGCCCAGCACTTCAGAAAGTCCCTGAGTCCCAGATCTGAAGAAGGTCAGTTCCACGTTCGTACACCCACCCCCACCCCCCCCCCCCCCCCCCCGTGCTAGAGCACTGCGACTTCAGGAGAGATCACCACACAATACGTGCTAGGAAACAGACTCCAGAAGTTAGTCTCCACCTACCTCTACGAGAGGCTCGAGGACCAGCTGCCTTTAATTCCCAGGGAGAACTTGTGGAAGGCCCCCCCACTTTTGTGTATGTACCTTTTTCTACAACCGACTTGTTGAACTGGAAAACTCATTATCCATCCTATACTGGTAAACCTCAAGCTATGATAGATTTGTTTTTGTCTATTATTCAGACCCATCGTCCAACTTGGGCAGACTGCCGTCAGCTCTTTTAACCTTACTCAGTACCGAAGAGAGATACCGGGTGACTCGGTCAGCCATGAAATGGTTAGAGGAGAACCCTCCAGGTGAACAGGATCCCCAGCAAGCAACGCTGAGAAACTTTCCTGACCTAGAACCCCACTGGGCTGCAAACAGTGATACAGGACGCCTTGCCCTGGATCACTATCATCGGGCTTTCCTTGAAGGCCTTAAAAAAGGGGGCCAGAAAGCGATGAATGTGGGGAAAATATCTGAGGTCCTGCAAACCCCTGATGAGAGCCCGGGCCAGTTTTATGAAAGACTCTGTGAATCTTTCCGTGTTTACACTCCATTTGACCCCGAAGCACTTGAAAACCAGCGGATGGTGAATACAGCATTTGTGGGACAATCACAGGGGGACATTTGAAGGAAACTTCAGAAGCTTGAAGGTTTTGCTAGAATGAATATAACCCAGCTGATGGAAGTTGCTATGAAAGTATTTGTGAACAGAAATCAGGAGATGAAGCGTGAGTGTGAACGAAATATGAAAAAGAAAGCGGATATGTTAGCAGCGGTGCTAGTTGAGAAAGGACAAGGAAAGTCAACGTGGGAACCGAGAGGCCGAGGCTGGGGTAGAGAAACCCGGCGCGAATTGATGGAGCGAAGACCATTGGAACGAGATCAATGTGCCTATTGTAGGAGTGGAGGAGTGGCCTAGTGGTTGGGGTAAGGTACTTCAGGCCAGAAGGTCAGGGGTTCAAATCCCACTAGAGGACAGCAACCTTGGGCTGGAAGGACTGGGGTTTCTAGTTCCACAGGTGCTCCTTGTGGTCTTGGGCAAGCCACTTAACCCTCCATAGCCCATGTTCCCTGTAAAATAGTTATCTCCAAGTTATAATGCCCTGTTCAATGTAATTTCAGTTTGTTCAATGTAAACCACACTGATGCAGAATAGCATGGTATGTAAGAGAATGTAAATAAATGGGCCACTGGAAAAACAATTGTCCCAACAAAGACAGCCAAAATGATGCTGGAAGAGGAAACCATGGTCAACCAGCATTCTGAGGGCAAGTTGAAGGAGGAAGATATACTCAGAAACCAGCTGAGGATGCTGGCAAGAAGCATGAGGGTCTAGCAGGATTTATTGGATTGACCACTATGGACCAGAACCAGGATGATCATGAATAGGACAGACCGGGCTCACAAATTCTTCTCGGTCCCCATGAGCCCATGGTCACAATCAAAATTGGGGACCAGCAAATACCATTTATGGTTGATACTGGGGCAGAGCATTCCATTGTGTCCCAACCGCTAACAAGTGCTTCCGAAAAGACTGTCACACTGGTGGGGGCAACCGGAAACCGGGCAGTCTGGCCCTTTCTCCATACCCGAGTCTGCAAAGTAGGCGGACAGCAAATCGCCCATCAATTTTTGTACATGCCCGAGTGTCCGGTACCACTTCTGGGCCGGGATCTCCTATCAAAGCTACATGCCCGGATCTCCTTTACCCCCACAGGAGAGGCTAAAATGGTTTTGGGGCCTCCAGTATCAGGATTATTTTCTCTACAGATTCCAAGGGAAGAAGAGTGGCAGCTGTACTCCCAAGTACAGCAACCCCTCCCATCAGAACTGCAAAACTACCCTTGGGTATGGGCAGAAGGTAATCCTCCCGGCCTTGCCAGGAATATCCCACCTATTACAGTGGAACTAAAACCAAACGCCTGTCCCATCCATGTCAAGCAATATTCCCTGCCCCAAAGAGCTGTTGAGGGCATTCATAAACATCTCCAGCGATTAATCGAATTTGGATTCCTGAAACCTTGCCAATCACCTTGGAATACCCCTTTGCTGCCTGTTCAAAAACCAGGTACTAATGATTACTGACCTGTACAGGACCTACGGAAGGTCAATGAAGATGTTGTTACCATCCATCCTGTTGTGCCAAACCTTTACAATTTACCGAGTTTGATTCCTGCACAAGCAACCTGCTTCACTGTTCTGGACTTAAAGGATGCCTTTTTCTGCTTGAGATTGGCCACTCCTAGCCAACCACTGTTTGCATTTGAATGGGAAGACCCTATTACTGGCATTAAGGGTCAGTTGACATGGACACGGTTACCCCAAGGATTCAAAAACTCCCCCACGCTGTTTGGGGATGCACTTAGTCAAGATTTGCGTCAGTTCCAGTCTTGCCCTTCTCAACGCGTGTTGCTACAATACGTGGATGATTTACTCATTGCTGCTGTTTCCCGGGAAGAATGTCTAGCCGCTACTTCAGAACTTCTACACCTACTTTGGATGTCTGGCTATCGGGTGTCCCGAAGTAAGGCCGAATTGTGCCAGACTGAAGTCAGATACTTGGGATTCTATGTTGCCCAAGGCCTTCAAAGATTGGGCTCTGAGCGGAGGGAGGCTATTTGTTCTATTCCTGAGCCACAAAATCGCAGGCAGTTAAGAGGCTTCTTAGGGGCTGCCGGTTTTGGTCAAATCTGGATACCCAACTATGCAGTGTTGGCAAAGCCCCTGTATGCAGCTACAACAGGGGGAGAACAAGATCCCTTCGACTGGGACCCGGACCAAAAGGAGGCCTTTCAGAATATGAAGAAGGCTTTGCTATCAGCCCCCAGTCTAGGACTGCCCGACGTGGAAAAAACATTCCATCTGTACGTCCATGAAGAAAGGGGGATGGCAATTGGTGTCCTCACTCAGAGCCTAGGTTCTTAGCAACGACCGGTGGCTTATCTGTCCAAACAGCTGGGTCCAGTGGCAAGAGGGTGGCCTTCTTGTTTCCGCGCAGTAGCAGCAACAGCTCTCTTGGCAACAGAGGCTGATAAATTGTCCCTTGGGCAAGAACTCTATGTTAAAGTGCCGCACGCAGTACTGACACTGATGGAGTACAAAGGCAATTATTGGTTTACCAATGAGCGGATGACAAAGCACCAGAGCATGCCGTGTGCGAATCCTTGGGTTCACATGGAGATACTAAAAAGTGCGGTATATAAGAACTGTAAATAAATAAATAAATAGTGAAAACACTCAATCCTGCTACTCTACTCCCTGTAGCACCTGGGCTACCTGAACATGACTGTATCCAGGTTATGGATGAAGTGTACTCTAGCCGTCCGGATTTGAAGGATGTACCGCTGGCCTCTCCTGATGTTCAATACTTTACCAATGGCAGCAGTTTCATGGAAGATGGACAGCGGAAGGCCGGATATACTGTGGTCACTCCTGGGGTTGTAGTGTAGGCTGAGCCCTTACCCCTGGGAATGTCTGCCCAGAAAGCTGAACTCATTGCCCTTACTCGAGCCCTCCAGATAGCTGCAGGTCTGAAGGCAAACATTTTCACTGATTCTAAGTATGCATTCACTACAGATCTAGTGCAAGAGATAAGGTTGTTGGGGCCACTTGGCAATAGTTATCATAGCATGATCGCCTTTGATTTAATTAGTGGAGGAGGGATAGTAAGGAAATCCACAGTACTACCTTTTAACTTTCGAAAGGGAGACTATGATAAAATGAGGAAAATAGTTAAGAAAAAACTAAAAGGAGTAGTTGCAAAGGTTAAAGACGTACATCAGGCTTGGCTGTTGTTGAAAAATACTATCTTGGAAGCCCAGACCAGCTGTATTCCACGCTTTAAAAAAATGGAAGGAAGTCCAAAAAACTGCAAGCATGGTTTAAAGGTGAGGTTAGAGAGGCTGTTGTTGCCAAAAAAGCATCTTTCAGAAAATGGAAAAAAGAGTCAAACGACGAAACCTGGAAACAGCACAAGCACTGGCAAGTCAAATGTAAGGCATTGATAAGGCAGGCAAAGGGAGAATTTGATAAGAAGCTTGCTGCGGAAGCAAAAACGCGAAGTAAAGACCTTTTCAAGTACATTTGTAGCAAAAACCTGTGAGAGAGTCAGTTGGTCCATTAGATGATAAAGGGGTTAAAGGAGTACTAAGAGGCGACAAGGCGATAGCGGAGAGACTGAATGAATTCTTTGCTTCAGTCTTTACTGAGGAAAATGTAGGGATGTTACCCATGACTGAAGTGGTATTTAAAGGTGCGGAAGAATTGAAGGAAATATCGATACATCGGGAAGATGTATTACAACTATTAGATAAACCGAAGAGTAGCAAATCACCTGGCAAAACTAAAGAGTCATGGGATAGGAGGCAGTGTACTATTGTGGATCAGGAACTGGTTAAAAGATAGAAAGCAGAGGGTAGGACTAAATGGCCAATTTTCCCAATGGAGAAAGGTGAATAGTGGTGTACCCCAGGGATCTGTGCTGGGTCCGCTGCTTTTTGACATATTCATAAATGACCTGGAAAGTGGAATAACGAGTGAGGTTATCAAATTTGCAGATGACATAAAACTATTTAAAGTTGTTAAAACCCAAGAGGATTGTGAAAAATTGCAAGAGGATCTTGATAAATTGGAAGACTGGGCATCAAAATGGCAGATGAAATTTAATGTGGACAAGTGCAAGGTTATGCACCTAGGGAAGAACAACCCAAACTATGGTTACACGATGCAAGGTTCCACATTAGGAACCACCACCCAGGAAAAAGATTTAGGCGTCATTGTGGATACCATGTTAAAACCCTCGGCCCAGTGTGCAGCGGAGGCCAAGAGAGCAAATAGAATGCTAGGTATGATAAGGAAAGGAATGGAAAATAAAAGAAAAGATATTATAATGCCTCTATATCGTTCCATAGTGAGACCGCACCTTGAATATTGTGTGCAATTCTGGTCGCCGTATCTTAAAAAGGATATAGCGATTTTAGAAAAGGTTCAGAGAAGAGCCACCAAAATGGTAAAGGGGATGGAAGGATACTCCTATGAAGAAAGGCTAAAAAGGTTAGGGCTCTTTAACCTGGAAAAGAGACGGCTGAGGGGAGATATGATAGAAGTCTATAAATTAATGAACGGAGTAGAACGGGTAAACGTAGATCGATTGTTTACGTTATCAGAATATAGAAAGACTAGGGGACATGCAATGAAGCTACAGGGTAAACTATTTAAGACTAATAAAAGAAAATATTTTTTCACTCAACGTGTAATCAAACTCTGGAATTTGTTACCGGAGGATGTAGTAAAGGCTGTTAGTGTAGCTGGGTTTAAAAAAGGTTTGGACAAGTTCCTGGAGGAAAGGTCTATAAACCATTATTAAGAAGTGACCGAAGATATCAATGCTTGATCCAGTACAAGCATTGTGGCACTTGTGTCTCTTGGGGAAACTGCTAGGTACATATGACCTAGATTGGCCACTGTTGGAAACAGAATACTGGGCTTGATGGACCTTGGTCTGACCCAGTATGGCATATCTTATGTTCTTATGTTGTGGAAAATTGCAAGAGGATCTTGATATATTGGAAGACTGGGCATCAAAATGGCAGATGAAATTTAATGTGGACAAGCGCAAGGTTATGCACCTAGGGAAGAACAACCCAAACGGCAGCTGCAGCACGTCGCTGTCTCCAATGTGCTAGGAATAACCTCCGCCAAGGGCCTCTACCCCCAGTTTCCATACAGGTGGTTGGGGCTGCTCCTATGGAGAATATTGTAGTTGATTTCACTGAGTTGCCCTGAGTAAGGAGTTATCGATATCTGCTGGTGATAATATGTACATTTTCAGGATGGGTTGAGGCCTACCCTTGTAGAACAGAGACAGCCCCAGAGGTTACCAGGGCCCTGCTGAAAGAGATCATTCCCAGGTTTGGCCTACCTCTTACTATAGGGTCAGATAATGGCCCTGGAAACTTCACACTGCTTACTGCCCACAGAGTTCGGGAAAGGTGGAAAGGATGAACCAAACTCTGAAGCTCCAGTTGTCTAAACTCTGTCAGGAAGCTCATCTTAAGTGGGATCAGGCTTTGCCGATAGCCCTTCTCCGGGTCCAGTCCTCCCCAACTCGGACCTTGGGAATACCCCCTTATGAAGTACTGTATGGTCGACCACCACCCATTGTTCAGGGCCTTAAGGGAGACCTAGAGCAGATAGGTAATGAACTTACCAGACAACACCTACTGGCATTGGGATCTGTTTTTCAGTCTTTGAACAGGTGAATACAAGAGCGACTGCCTATCTCTTTGTCAGAGCCGCTCCATCCCCACCAGCCGGGAGATCGTGTGTGGATTAAGGAATGGAAAAATGAACCACTGTGCCCTCCGTCCAGTGTGCAGCAGCGGCCAAGAAAGCAAATAGAATGCTAGGAATCATAAGGAAAGGAATGGAGAATAAAACAAAGGATATTATAATGCAGGGGCGGCCCAAGGGGGGTGCAGGGCCATGTGCGGAGACTCGGTGCGGGGCCTCATTTGCATAAGGGGCCTCATTTGCATAAATATTTGCATAATGTTACCATACACTAACTTTTAGTAAACATGCCTCTTAATGAGTGTATGAATAAAGAAAGACTAAAAGACTTCTACATTACTATAATCCAGTGCCAACCGCCAGACACATTAGGAACTACTACAAACACTGCCCATTTAGAACCCATAGCAAACCCGCCGTATCCTAACAGCACTACCAGGACTCATAAAGCACCATACCCTAACTATCAAAAGGAAACGCTGCAAATATTAAACCAATACATTTCAGAGAACAACAATACATGACCTACTGGGGAAAGAGAACAAGTGGCAATGTCAAATAGGAATTATATAAACAGAACACCTCAGCTCAGTTACACATGCAGAACATAGACCATCACCAAACAAGGAATCACAATTTAGAAATAGGAAGACAATAATTAAACTGGGAATCCCAAAAGCCAAACTTGGAATGTACAACACTGTAGAAATAAAACTATACATTAATTTGCTCTTGTACTAAACAAAGCGCAGACGTTAATGATGCACATTTCCCAGAGCTGACATATTCCAATTAATAAATTCAAAATAAAGAGATATTTTTCTACCTTTTGTGCATTTTTTTTCAGCTGCAATTGCTCCAGTCACTTTCTTCTGGTTTCTTTGTGTCTTCCGTTAACTCTCCATCGTCTGCTGTCCTCTCTTCTAGTTTTTTCCATTCTCTCTCTACATCTGCTTTAACATACTAATCTTTCTCCTTTTGCTCTTTCCTCATTCCTATTTCATCTACTCAAATTTTACCCCTCCATTCTCAATCCCCACTTACTCTCCCAATATCCGGCCAATTGTAGATTTGTCTTCCCTCCCACACAAAATATTTTTTCCCTCTCCATTTCACTCTCCCAGCTCCATCCCATTCTAATCCTCCCCCAACATCAGCTCCATTCTAGTTCCAGTCCCACCCAGCATCCACTCCCTTCTAGTCCCCGCATCAGCCCATTTCCAGTCCTAGCCCCCCATAAGCCCATTTCCAGTCCTATCCTAGACCCACCATCAGCCTATTTCTAGTCCTAGCTCCCCCATCTATTTCCAGTCCCATCCGAGTCCCTCCATCAGCTCATTTCCAATCCCAGCCCCCCATCAGCCCATGTCAAATCCTAGCTCCCCTCCACTCAGCCCATTTCCAATCCAAGCCCCCCATGAGCCTATTTCCAGTTCTAGCCCCTTCATGAGTCCATTTCAATCCAAACCCCCACCACAGCCCATTTCCAATCTTAGCACCCCCCAACAGCCAATTTCCAGTCCTATTCTAGCCCCTCCATCAGCCCATTTCCTGTCCTAGCCCCCCCACTCACCCATTTCCAGTCCTAGCTCCCTCCCCCTCACAACCCATTTCCATTCCAAGCCCCCGTCCCCATCAGCTATTTGCAGTTCAAGCCCTCCTTCCACTCAACCCATTTCCAGTCCTAGCAACCCCCCCAGCCCATTAACAGTCTTAGCCCCCCCAGCCCATTACCAGTCCTAACCCCCCATCAGCCCATTTCCAGTCCTAGCCCCCCCATAGCCCATTACTAGTCCTAAGCCCCCCCATCAGCCCATTACGTCCTAACCCCCCATCACCCTATTTCCAGGCCTAGACCCCCATCAGCCTATTTCCAGTCTTAGCCCCCCATAGCCCATTACCAGTCCTAATCCCCCATCAGCCCATTACCAGTCCTAATCCCTCCCATAGCCCATTACCAGTCCTAACCCCCATCAGCCCATTTCCAGTCTTAGCTCCCCCCATAACCCATTACCAGTCCTAAACCTCCCCATCAGCCCACTTCCAGTCTTAGCATCCCCGCATGGCCCATTACTAGTTCTAACCCTCTCCCCTCAGCCCACTTCACGTCTTAGCCGCCCACCCATATCCCATTACCAGTCCTAAACCTCCCCATCAGGCCATTACGTCCTAACCCCCACAACACCCTATTTCCAGTCCTAGCCCCCCATCAGCCTATTTCCAGTCCTATCCCCCCCTAGCCCATTTCCAGTCCTAATCCCCCATCAGCCCATTACCAGTCCTAACCCCTCCCATAGCCCATTACCAGTCCTAACCCCATCAGCCCATTTCCAGTCTTAGCCCCCCCATATCCCATTACCAGTACTAAACCCATCAGCCCATTTCCAGTCTTAGCCCCCCCATAGCCCATTACCAGTCCTAACCCCCCCATCAGCCCACTTCCAGTCTTAGCACCCCCCCCCATGGCCCATTACTAGTCCTAACCCTCCCCCATCAGCCCACTTCCAGTCTTAGCCCCCCGCCACCATAACCCATTACCAGTCCTAAACCTCCCCATCAGCCAATTTCCAGTCTTAGCCCCCCCCCAGAGCCAATTACCAGTCCTAACCCCCCCATCAGCCCATTTCCAGTCAGCCCCCCCATGGCCCATTACTAGTCCTAACCCTCCCCTATCAGCCCACTTCCAGTCTTAGCATCCCCCCCCCCAATAGCCCATTACCAGTCCTAAACCCCCTTCCCCCCTATCATCCCAAATTAAAAAATAAAACAAACCAGCTGCTTCTGCCGCGGCAGCATCAAGAGTGCCGCCGCGGGCCCCCCCCCCCGCCCGGCAGAGCCTCCCTGCATCGTAGGCTAGCGTTCAATCCCCAAACGCGGGCTTCTTTCAGAGCCGCGAGAGTTTCCTTTCTCGCGGCTCTGTTAATCCCGCCGGAGCTGATGGGAAATCCCATCAGCCCCGGCGGTATTAACAGAGCCACGAGAAAGGAAACTCTCGCGGCTCTGAAAGAAGCCCACGTTCGGGGATTCAAAGCTAGCCTACGATGCAGGGAGGCTCTGCCGGGCAGGGGGGGGGGCCCCGCGGCGGCACTCTTGATGCTGCCGCGGCAGAAGTAGCTGTTTGTTTGTTTTTTAAAGAACTTGGGATGATGAAGAATGTTTTTTGCGCGGGGCCCCCTGAAACGCGCGGCCCTGTGCAAAAAACATTCTTGCTCAATGGACGGGCCGGCCCTGTTATAATGCCTCTCTATTGTTCCATGGTGCAATTGCACCTTGAATATTGTGTGCAATTCTGGTCGCCATATCTTAAAAAGGATATAGTGTTATTAGAAAAGGTACAGAAGAGAACCACCAACATGGTAAAGGGGATGGAAGGATACTCCTATGAAGAGAGGCTTAAAAGGTTAGGTCTCTTCAACTTGGAAGAGACAGCTGAGGGGAGATTTGATAGAGATCTATAAATTAATGAATGGAGTGGAAAGGGTAAACGTAGATCGATTGTTTACACCAGGGGTCCTCAAACTACGGCCCGCGGGCCACATGCGGCCTGCCGAGGACATTTATCCGGCCCGCCGAGTGTTTTTGCCGCCGTTGCCTGTCCTCAGTAAATTTAAAAATTAAAAACAAAACAAACCCCTGGCTTCTGCTGCTGCCGCTGCCACCGCCGCAGTGGAAGCGGGAGAATCAACTCTCCCGCAGCCCCTTCCCATCTGCCCGGCAGAGCCCTCAGCTGTCAGCTCCATCAGCGGCGGGCTTTTCAAGCTGTGAAGTGAAGAGTGATGGAGCTGACAGCTGAGGGCTCTGCCGGGCAGACGGGAAGGGGCCACAGGAGAGTTGATTCTGCCGCTGCCACGGCGGCAGCGGCAGCAGCAGCAGCAGAAGTCAGGGGTTTATTTTGTTTTTAATTTTTAAATTTACTTGGGCTGATGGGGGGGGAGGGGGTTAGGACAGGTAATGGGGGGGGCTAAGACTGAAAATGGGGTGATGGGGGGATAGGACTGGAAATGGGCTGATGGGGGGTTAGGACTGGTAATGGGCTATGGTGGGGGCTAGGACTGGTAATGGGCAGATGGGGGTTAGGACTGGAGGTGGTCTGATTGGTGGGCTAAGACTGAAAATGGGGTTATGGGGGGCTAAGAATGAAAATGGGGTGATGGAAGGGTTAGGACTGGTAATGGGCTATGGGGGGCTAGAACTGGTAATGGACTGGGGGGCTTGCTAGGACTGGAAAGGGGCTGAGTAGAAGGGGGGGCTTGAACTGCAAATAGCTAATGGGGACGGGGTTTTGGAATGGAAATGGGCTGAGTGGAAGGGGGCTTGGAATGGAAATGGGCTGATGGTGGAGCTAGTTCCCATTGAAATACTGGTAAGATTGTTGATTTAACTTTACTTGTTCTTCATTTTAAATATTGTATTTGTTCCCGTTTTGTTTTTTTACATCAAAATAAGATATGTGCAGTGTGCATAGGAATTTGTTCATAGTTTTTTTTTTAAACTATAGTCCAGCCCTCCAACGGTCTGAGGGACAGTGAACTGGCCCCCAGTTTAAAAAGTTTGAGGACCCCTGGTTTACACCATCAAAAAGTAGAAAGACTAGGGGACATGCAATGAAGCTGCAGTGTAACCCATTTAAGACTAATAGGAGAAAATATTTGTTCACTCAATGCGTAATGAAACTCTCGAATTCGTTACCGGAAGATGTAGTAACATAGTATATGACGGCAAACAAATACCAGTATGGTCCATCTAGTCTGCACATCAAGGCGGCAAGAGTAGGTGCTCTTGCCGCTCCGTGCAGGTCACCTCTTCCCATGCCTTTGTTTAGGGGTATACCCACCGCTCCGTGCAGGTCACCTGTATTTGTTCAGATATAAGAGATAGTTATGCTTATATTGATTTTATCCTGTTGCTATAAAGGGATCAACTATGTCTGTCCCATGCCATTTTTTATTCTGTCACTCTGTTTGCCTCCACCACTTCCATCGGGAGAGCATTCCAAGCATCCATCACCCTTTCAGTGAAAAAGTATTTCCTGACATTGCCTAGTAAAAGCTGTTAGTGTAGCTGGGTTTAAAAAAGTTTTGGACAAGTTCCTGGAGGAAAGGTTCATAAACCATTATTAAAGAGGACCAAGGATATCACTGCTTGCCCCAATACAGATTGGCCACTGTTGGAAAGAGGATACTGGGCTTGATGGACTTAGGTCTGACCTAGTATGGCATACCTTATGCTCTTATGAACTTCTTCTTGCCTCTAATATGTTATAAAAGGTAAAACTGTGATTTCTCTCATATATTAAAGAGTTTAAGTAACTTCATCATTGTGATTGAATGGTAAATTAGCCAAATGAATAAGCTGCCCTGTGCCAGCTCTTGAATCAGTTAAAGTACCTTCAACACATTTATACTAAACAAAAAGGCCTTATAAAAGGACACAAAGTATTTCACCATATGAATGAGGTGATTCATTGCTATTTATACTGATGTATTACCATTCTAAATAAAAACAAATTGGTTTTATATTTATACATCAGCGTAAAAAGCAATGAATCCCCTCATTCACATGGTGAGATACTTCAGGGCATATTTACAAAGGACTTGCAGCCATCCACAAAGGCTTCCATGCAGGGAATTGCAAGTCTGGATGTGCGTAGCTTCCGAGATATGGCCAGGCACCTCTACGATCATGGACACGCAGTTTCCACATAGGCATCCATGCAGGTTAGTTCAGGTCCAGACAGGCGTTTTGCAAGTGTGTGCATAGCTTCTGAGATACAGCCAGGCATGTCTGTGATCGGGGACATGCAGCTGCCGTGGGGTCATCTGAACATGTTGACATCCACACACGCATGAGATGTGCAGGGACATGCAGCAGGAAGGAGGATGGAGCAGCTCCCCCCCCCCCTTCATCCACGGAACCGACATTACTAAGTAGACAACATGGCCACGAGACAGCGCAAGTTCTTTGTGGAGGAAAGTCGGCTTTTCTCTCACCTTGTCCTGGAGGAGGAGGCTCTGCTCTTCTCCACTTATATTCTGATAAGGTAAACAATCGATCTACGTTTACCCGTTCCACTCCGTTCATTAATTTATAGACTTCTATCATATCTCCCCTCAGCCGTCTCTTTTCCAGGTTAAAGAGCCCTAACCTTTTTAGCCTTTCTTCATAGGAGTATCCTTCCATCCCCTTTACCATTTTGGTGGCTCTTCTCTGAACCTTTTCTAAAATCGCTATATCCTTTTTAAGATACGGCGACCAGAATTGCACACAATATTCAAGGTGCGGTCTCACCATGGAACGATATAGAGGCATTATAATATCTTTTGTTTTATTTTCCATTCCTTTCTTATCATACCTAGCATTCTATTTGCTCTCTTGGCCGCCGCTGCACACTGGGCCGAGGGTTTTAACATGGTATCCACAATGACGCCTAAATCTTTTTCCTGGGTGGTGGTTCCTAATGTGCAACCTTGCATCGTGTAACCATAGTTTGGGTTGTTCTTCCCTAGGTGCATAACCTTGCACTTGTCCACATTAAATTTCATCTGCCATTTTGATGCCCAGTCTTCCAATTTATCAAGATCCTCTTGCAATTTTTCACAATCCTCTTGGACTTTAACAACTTTAAATAGTTTTGTGTCATCTGCAAATTTCATAACCTCACTCGTTATTCCACTTTCCAGGTCATTTATGAATATGTCAAAAAGCAGCGGACCCAGCACAGATCCCTGGGGTACACCACTATTCATCTTTCTCCATTGGGAAAATTGGCCATTTAGCCCTACCCTCTGCTTTCTATCTTTTAACCAGTTCCTGATCCACAATAGTACACTGCCTCCTGTCCCATGACTCTTTAGTTTTGCCAAAAGTCTCTGATGAGGGACTCACCTTTGTCCACCTGTTTATTCACTCCTTCAAAAAAACATAACAGATTAGTAAGACAAGATCTTCCTTGTCTAAAGCCATGTTGGCTGTCTCCCATTAGGTTGTGACTATCTACATGCTGAGTAATTTTATTCTTTATGATGGTTTCTACCATTTTTCCTGGTACTGACGTCAGGCTCACCGGTCTGTAGTTTCCCGGATCACCCCTGGAACCCTTTTTAAAAATTGGTGTTACATTGGCGATCCTCCAATCTTCAGGTATTAGAGATGATTTTAATGATAGTTCACAGATTACTGATAGCAGGTCTGCAATCTCATATTTCAGTTCTTTCAACAACCTTGGATGTATACCATCCGGCCCAGGTGATTTGCTACTCTTCATTTTATCTAATAGTTGTAAGACATCTTCCCGATGTATCAATATTTCCTTCAATTCTTCCGCACCTTTAAATACCACTTCATTCATGGGTAACATCCCTACATCTTCCTCAGTAAAGACCAAAGCAAAGAATTCATTCAGTCTCTCCGCTATCGCCTTGTCGCCTCTTAGTGCTCCTTTAACCCCTTTATTATCTAATGGACCAACTGACTCTCTCACAGGTTTTTTGCTACGAATATACTTGAAAAGGTCTTTATTTCGCGTTTTTGCTTCCGCAGCAAGCTTCTTCTCAAATTTGCCTGCCTTATCAATGCCTTGCATTTGACTTGCCAGTGCTTGTGCTGTTTCCAGGTTTCGTCGTTTGGCTCTTTTTTCCATTTCCTGAAAGATGCTTTTTTGGCAACAACAGCCTCTCTGACCTCACCTTTAAACCATGCTGGCAGTTTTTTGGACTTCCTTCCACTTTTCTTAAAGCTTGGAATACAGCTGGTCTGGGCTTCCAAGATAGTATTTTTCAACAACACCCAAGCTTGATGTACGTCTTTAACCTTTGGAACTGCTCCTTTTAGTTTTTTCTTAACTGTTTTCCTCATTTTATCATAGTCTCCCTTTCGAAAGTTAAAAGGTAGTACTGTGGGTTTGCTTACTATCCCTCCTCCACTAATTAAGTCTCCGCAGATGGCCATGCCCCTGTTCCACCCCCTCCCACCCATGTTCAGAGATCCTCATGCTAGCGCCATGTACATGCAGGTATGCGTCTTTTCAGAATACGGTTTTAGACATATTTGTGAGAAAAACATCTATACTGAGCGTCTAAGCAACTTATTCGTGGTTCAGAATGACCGTCCTAGGAAAGAACAACCCAAACTATGGTTACACAGTGCAAGGTTCCACATTAAGAACCATCACCCAGCAAAAAGATTTAGGCGTCATCATGAATAACATGTTGAAATCCTCTGCCCAGTGTGCAGCGGTGGCCAAGAAAGCAAATAGAATGCTAGGAATCATAAAGAAAGGAATGGAGAATAAAACAAAGGATATTATAATGCCTCTCTATTGTTCCATGGTGCAATTGCACCTTGAATATTGTGTGCAATTGTGGTCGCCGTATCTTAAAAAGGATATAGCGTTATTAGAAGAGGTACAGTAGAGAACCACCAAAATGGTAAAGGTGATGGAAGGATACTCCTATGAAGAGAGGCTTAAAAGGTTAGGGCTCTTCAACTTGGAAGAGACGGCTGAGGCGAGATTTGATAGAGGTCTATAAATTAATGAATGGAGTGGAACGGGTAAACGTAGATCGGTTTACACCATCAAAAAGTAGAAAGACTAGGGGACATGCAATGAAGCTGCAGTATAATCCGTTTAAGACTAATAGAAGAAAATATTTGTTCATTCAATGCGTAATGAAACTCTCGAATTCGTTACCGGAAGATGTAGTAACATAGTAGCATAGTATATGACAGCAGACAAATACCAGTATGGTCCATCTAGTCTGCCCATCAAGACAGCAAGAGTAGGTGCACTTGCCGCTCCATGCAGGTCACCTCTTCCCATGCCTTTGTTTAGGGATATACCCACCGCTCCGTGCAGGTCACCCGTATTTGTTCAGATATAAGAGATAGTTATGCTTATATTGATTTTATCCTGTTGCTATAAAGGGATCAACTATGTCTGTCCCATGCCATTTTTTATTCTGTCACTCTGTTTGCCTCCACCACTTCCATCGGGAGAGCATTCCAAGCATCCATCACCCTTTCAGTGAAAAAGTATTTCCTGACATTGCCTAGTAAAAGCTGTTAGTGTAGCTGGGTTTAAAAAAGTTTTGGACAAGTTCCTGGAGGAAATGTTCATAAACCATTATTAAAGAGGACCGAGGATATCACTGCTTGCCCCAATACAAGTATTGTGGAACCTGTGTCTTTTGCGGAAACTGCTAGGTACGTATGACCTAGATTGGCCACTGCTGGAAACAGGATACTGGGCTTGATGGACTTAGGTCTGACCCAGTATGGCATATCTTATGTTCTTATGTAGATCCTCTTCCCTGAAATATTTTATAAAAGGTAAAACTTTGATTTCTGTCATACATTAAAGAGTTTAAGTAACTTAAACATTGTGATTGAACGGTAAATTAACCAAATGAATAAGCCGCCCTGTGCCAGCTCTTGAATCAGTTAAAGTACCATCAACACATTTATACTAAACAAAAAGGCCTTGTAAAAGGAGAACACAAAGTATTTACCATATGAATGAGGGGATTCATTGCTATTTATACTGATGTCTTACCATTCTAAATAAAAATAAATTGGTTTTGTATTTAGAAATCAGCGTAAAAAGCAATGAATCCTGTCTTTCACATGGTGAGATACTTCAGGGCATATTTACAAAGGACTTGGCAGCCGTCCACAAAGGCTTCCATGCAGGGAATTGCAAGTCTGGATGTGCGTAGCTTCTGAGATACAGCCAGGCACGTCTACAATCAAGACCTTTTCAACATAGCAAAATCCCTAATTAAAGACCCATCATCTACCCAACTAGTTCCTATCCCCCCCCAGTCCTACGCCGATTATCTCCAATCCAAGACCTCCATAACTGACACAATCTCAGTCTTAACACCATCACACTCTCACTCCCCATTTCCTGCAATCACAACATTTACAACACCCTCTGAAAAAAACATTCAAGATCTCATCACCTCCATCAACACTTCTACAGCTCCAAGTGACCCATGCCCAGCATACTGGGTCAGATCGCTACGTGCCGAATTGAGCCCAATCCTAGTCAACATCATTGGACTCTCCTTTGCAACAGGCACGTTCCCATCTCTCCTTAAACAAACCTCTATAAGACCTCTACTGAAGAACTCTAGGCTTGACCCACTAAAGCCTGACTCCTACCGCCCAATCTCGAGCATACCTCTATTAGCCAAAATAATAGAGAAGGTTGTTCAGAGACAGATACAACATCACATTGATACAGCCTCACCGCTTGATCCCAGTCAACACGGCTTCAGGGAATCACACGGTGTAGAAACTCTCCTTACCACCCTAACTAATACACTGAACAGAGGCCTTGATAAAGCAGAAAACGGCTTTGCTCTAATATTCCTAGATATCTCCGCTGCCTTAGACTCAGTCAATCATAATCTACTCCTTGCCCGACTCCTAGAAAAAGGAATCGAGGGTCTCGCCTGGGAATGGTGTAGGTCATACCTGTCTGAGCGATGGCAACATGTCAGAGTCGGTTCCACCACATCCGGTGTGGATGTGGTGGAACCGACTCTGACATGTTGTTCCAAGGTGTTCCGCAAGGATCGTCATTATCTGCACTTCTGTTTAATGTATACTTACAGCCGATCTGTGACATCATACGCACCTTCAACATCTCCTCATTAATCTACGCTGACGATGTTCTATTGTTTACTCCATTTAAAGTCAGTCAACCAGACTTCACCAACCTTATCCAATGCTTCAATGCCATCACAGACTGGTTAGCTTCTCAAAACCTCCGTATAAACTTCAAGAAGACCGAAGTTCTCTTCATATCAAGAAACAAAGCATTCTCACCACCATCCTCTCTAAAAGTGAGAGATGCGGATCTCCCCTGTAAACCATCTATTCGCTACCTAGGGATTACTCTGGATCAGCATTTTGAATTTAAGGAACACATTCGGAACGTCACAAAGGCTGTCTACAATAAAATAAGAACGCTAAGACAACTCAGACCCATGCTACCTCACAACAACTTCCGGACCATTTTCCAGGCCCTCACACTACCTCATTTTGATTATGCTAATGTCATCTTATACGGTCTACCTAAAAACACCATTAATCCTCTACAACTGGCGATGAATGCGGCTGCTAGGGTGCTTTGTGGTCTATCAAGATCAGACCATATCACCCCGACTCTCATGGAACTACACTGGCTACCAATTCATTGCAGGATAACCTATAAAATACTCATCATCACTTTCAAGATCATCAACAATCTTGCCCCCACGTCTCTTAACGATCTCATCTCCCTCACCCCAAAAAACAGAGAGAGAAGGACAACAACGGACAACACCCTGATTATCCCCAAGGAGTCCATCAAATGTACCCAATCAACCAAGAAAAGGACCTTTGCCTTCTATGCACCTAAATGCTGGAATGACCTCACACCTGAAATAAGAGCGATTAAAGACCTCTCTCAATTTCGTAAGGCAATCAAGCACCACATCTTCCTGATCCATTTTGCACAAGCATCCAATCCTCATCGGATCAACAGCCCTCTTAAACCGACTATCTCTCACTCTTCTCCCCAATTCCCTCACAAGTAATCTCTGCCCCAAGTTCTCTTATGTCCTACCTTATTCCGACCATGGTCTGCCTGTGAATACTAAAGAACCCTATATGTTTATACATAGCTCAGTTTTACACTGTTTTTGTACATAGTTCCACTGTGTGTACATAGTTATAGTTTTATTACCCCCTGTTCCAAGTTTAATTTCCCTGTTATAATGTAAGCACACCAGTGTTTTCTGATTGTGCAGATCTGTTACTTGTAAACCGCACTGAAAACAAATAGCGCGGTATATAAAAATGTTAAATAAATAAATAAAATAAATAAATGGACATGCAGTTTCCACAAAGGCATCCATGCAGGTTAGTTCAGGTCCAGACAGGCGTTTTGCAAGTGTGTGCATAGCTTCTGAGATACAGCCAGGCATGTCTGCGATCGGGGACATGCAGCTGCCGTGGGGTCATCTGAACATGTTGACATGTATACATGCATGAGATGTGCAGGGACATGCAGCAGGAAGGAGGATGGAGCAGCTCCCCCCCCCTTCATCCACGGAACCAACATTACTAAGTAGACAACATGGCCACGAGACAGCGCAAGTTCTTTGTGGAGGAAAGTCAGCTTTTCTCTCACCTTGTCCTGGAGGAGGAGGCTCTGCTCTTCTCCACTTGACACTGCAGGCATGCTAAAGCTGCAGGATCTGGGCACAGATCTGCAACACCGTGGCATAGTGAGCACATGAACTGCAGTGCACACAGGCCGAGATAGCAGCAGGCAGGGAAATGAAGGTGACAAATAAGCCAAATGGAAGCTCGGAAGCCAGTGTCCACGGTGCGCCTATAGAGTGATCGTCATGCAGAGTGGCTGCAGCAAGGAAATGCAGCACATGCAGAGAGAAGCAGCAATGATGCCAAGCACACACTGAGGGAGGGGTCCCTGCACGGGCACGATGGGGGCAGGAGAAGCAATGTGCTCATGATGGAAATGGCGGCTTGAGAAGGAGGAAGATACTCTAGATGGATCACCAGGAAACTGCAGAGACACCATGCCATATAGTAAGGTGGTGACTAGAGTTGGTAAGGGGAGGCGCTGTGCTGCCAGTGAGCATGCCACTGCTTGCTGTGTGGGAACTGTAACGCCACACAAGTACACATGCAGGAAGTGTGGAGAAAGAGCACAGAGGGATGGCTGGTGTAGCCTGGCTAGACGGGGGGCAGATACAACAGGAGATGAAGTTGGCAGTGTGTGATGGGGGGTGCCAGCAGTAATGAGGGAAAAGAGCACGCCCGGGTGCCTGAGAGGGGAGCAGGATATACAGTAGGCGGTCCCAGAGACAGAATATGTCAATGGCAGAGCTGCATATCTCTAAACTCCCTACTTACCATTCCACATACTCAAGGACCAGGAGGCCTACAGTCGGGTTCCACGGCAGATCCAATGGGAGATACAGCAGAAGCATGGTCAGAGGCCCCAGTACAGGGAGAAAGGTCCAAGCAGCGGTGGTGTGCAACCATGGCCAGCCTAACCACTAGGCAAACTATGCAGTCGCCGAGGGTGGCAAAGAGTACGGAATTCAAAGCTAAACAATAGATTTTGACAGCCAAGGAGGGAGTAAGGCTTTAGGTCTGCCTAGGGAACCAACATCATGAAAGAACTCTGGGGCTGGCCTTGTGTGCAACAGGCAGAGATATGAGGGGGAGACTGCATGGAGCTGTGTGCCCTTGGGAAAAGGAGGCAGGTCTGCTACTTGGCAGAAAGAGAAATGAGCAGGGTTAAAGTGTGCCTAGACCTGTCAGAAACAACCTAAACAGGTCTGTACTTTTATCAGAGTAAGGCTGCAGTTAAGCCCTAGAGAAATATGCTTACTCCACTACTATGAGTATAGTGAGTCTACAATTTTTCTTCCCAAGTAAATGGCTTTTATATTTCTTCAAAACACGGGTCTCAGACTTAATGGAGCTACGGTATTTGTTTCTTAACCAACTTGCCCCAATAGTTGCATCAATGACCCATATTAAAAGTATTTCTTTGAAAGTCAGTGCACAACCCCTGATGAAACTTATTGTGAAACGCGACAGCGCTGAAAGTGGCGTTCTGACTTAGTTGATATTCTAAGATAATGCTCTTTATTTAAGCAAAAGAAATACTTTTAATATGGGTCATTGATGCAACTATTGGGGCAAGTTGGTTAAGAAACAAATACCGTAGCTCCATTAAGTCTGAGACCCGTGTTTTGAAGAAATATAAAAGCCATTTACTTGGGAAGAAAAATTGTAAACTCACTATACTCATAGTAGTGGAGTAGACCTGTCAGAGGCATAAAGGTGTCACCACCAAGCTTGTGGGAGGCCTCCAAGATGTGTTAATGCCTATGACTGAGCTGCCATATGACACATGGTACACCAGAATTGGCAGATATCACTTCCTCATCTGCTTATTCACACATCTGCTGGTTCTTGAAGTGGTGGCCTTTAGGTTAAGAACATAAGACATGCCATACTGGGTCAGACCAAGGTCCATCAAGCCCAGTATCCTGTTTCCAACAGTGGCCAATCTAGGTCATACGTACCTAGCAGTTTCCCCAAAAGACACAGGTTCCACAAAGCTTGTATTGGAGCAAGCAGTGGATATCCTGGGTCCCCTATAATAATGGTTTATGGACCTTTCCTCCAGAAACTTGTCCAAACCTTTTTTAAACACGGCTACACCAACAGCTTTTACTGCATCCTCCGGTAGCAAATTCCAGAGTTTGATTATATGTTGAGTGAAAAAATATTTTCTCTTATTAGTCTTAAATCTACCAATCTACCTGGGTCTAACAAAACAAACACTAAAACCGCTGCAATTGGTACAAAACACAGCGGCCCGCATAATAGCAGGCACAACAAGACAAGAACACATCACACCCATACTGAAAGAGCTACACTGGCTCCCAATCAGCTCACGCATCAAATACAAAACAATCATAAACATATTCAAGATCAAAGAACACTCCTCAGCCATCAGCCTACACACACTCATGCAACCTGACACAAGCACACAACCGAGGAGAGAAGGCACCTCCAATAGAGTAAACACCTCAAAAGACTTCACCAAGACCCGCAAGGACATCGCGGAACAAGCACTCTCCCTGGCCTCCCCAGCAATCTGGAACACCCTCCCAGACGAACTGAGAATAACCACAGACCTCAAAGACTTTCGCAAATAGCTGAAGACAACGCTATTCATTGAACACTACGGACACGTCACATGACATACTAATCAAGCTAGAACAACGGACCTACCCACACCCTGACCCTTGTATATAAGAATGTAAATAGCTCAAAATGTATAATAGCGCACATTATAGAAAGAGTAAATGAAATCAAATGCACACCACCTCAAACACACAACATGCATCACTGCATGAGAGCACATGAACACTTTTATGATTGTTTGCTGTGAAGACCTCCTTGATTGAAGGAGAAGGCGGTATAGAAATACTGTTAAATAAATAAATTGGTTACCCTGTAGCTTCATTACATGTCCCCTAGTCTTTCTATATTTTGATGGCGTAAACAATCGATCTACATTTACCCGTTCCACTCAATTCATTAATTTATAGACCTCTATCATATCTCCTCTTAGCTGTCTGTTTTCCAGGTTGAAGAGCCCTAACCTTTTTAGCCTCTCTGCATAGGAGTACCCTTCCATCCCCTTTACCATTTTGATGGCTCTTTTCTGTACATAAGACACAACTCAGAAGAACTGAAAGGAAATGGAGAAAGACCAAAAAGGAAACAGACAAAGCGAAATGCACCAACAACCTCAACTCATACCTGACAGAAATCGATAAAGCAAAAAGGGCCTACTACTCAAAAATCATTCATTCCTCACTAAACAAGCCACGCGAGCTCTTTGAAATAGTCAAAAAGCTCACCAAAGCACCCAGCCAACCTGATCAGCTACCAAACATACCACCTGAGCTACTAGCACACCAATATAAACAGCTCCAGCTACCAAACAGACCTCAACAACAAGCAACATCAACAACCCTCCAATACACCACCGAAGCCACGGATTGGAGCACATTTGAAACAATCACAACTGAACAAGTAGAATCCACTATCTCCCGACTAAATACCACCACCTCTCCACTAGACCCCTGCCCTGCTGAGTGGATAAAGAAATCAAAAGAAGACTTAAGCACACCCCTAACCCACATCATCAATGAATCCCTCAAGCAAGGACACATTCCAGACGCCCTTAAGACTTCTATCATTCGTCCAACCCTGAAAAAACCCAACCTGGACCCACTCGATCCAGCCTCTTACAGACCAATAGCAAGCCTCCCATTCACCACCAAAATTATAGAGAAGATCATTCAACAGCAACTCCAAGATCACCTGGACACCAACAAAATACTGGACTCGCAACAACACGGATTTCGCCCACACCATGGAGTTGAAACCCTCATGGCAACACTACTGAACACCCTCACCAAAGGCACACAGGCCAAGCACTCGGGGTACATCATGCTCTTTCTAGACATATCCACGGCCTTCGACACCATTTCCCACAACACTCTCCTACAAAGACTCCAGGATATAGGAATCAAAGACACCGTTCTGCAATGGTTCCGCTCCTACCTAACAAACAGACAACAACTAATCCGCACAAACACAGCAACCTCCCCCCCCTTCCAACAACATCAAGGTGTGCCACAAGGATCCACACTGTCCGCCATGCTCATCAATGTCTATCTGCAACCACTCTGCTCGATTATACAGGACCACAACATCAACTACCATATATACGCAGATGACATAATGCTCTACACCCCAATCACAACCACCAACCCGACATATAAACAACTATCAGACTGCTTCACTGAGATCGACTGACTACAAAGAAACAATCTGACCATCAACATCAAGAAAACTGAAGCCCTTATAGCAACAAAGGACCCAGATTTCACCCCACCATCTCACATCACACTAGGAACCACCCAAATAAAGATTCAACCCCAAATAAAGTATCTGGGAATCACTATAGACCAAGCTCTCACATTTACCCCACAGATAAAAAAGACTGCAAAGACAATATTCAACAAAGCAAAAACAATACAACGGCTCAGTCCACTCATAGATCCACAAGACTTCAGAACTGTCATGCAGGCCATAACACTCCCACACCTGGACTACTGCAACATAATCTATCATGGACTCCCTGCAACCCACATCAACCCTCTACGGACTGCCCTGAACACCACCGTGAGGATCATCCAGAAAGCAAAAAAACACGACCACACCACCCCAGTACTAAAAGAACTACACATACTACCACTTCAAGCAAGGATCAAATACAAAGCTGCCCTGCTTATACACAAAGCCCTCCATCAACCACAGACCTCCCACAACAGAACAACCCGACAAACCACCAACAACACCCTCACCATCCCCTATCAGCGAACAAAATATAACCAACGGACCTGCAACAGAGCCTTCGAACTATATGCACCCTCCCTCTGGAACTCACTACCAAGCCAAATCAGAAACACCGCTGATCCAACTGCGTTCCGAAGACAGCTAAAAACCATCCTCTTCATGCAATATCTTGGACCAGATCCAAGCAACCTCCACTGACATCTCACAACCCCGCAACCGAAATCCCAATCTATCCTCTAAGAGACCCCTCTAAGACTTCTCCACCTGTTTGAATCATCAGTGTTGGCCCCCTGGTGAAGGCCCCCCCCCCTACACTGATTTCTGTCCTCCCCCCCCTTTTATGTTACACCGCTTTGACCCGGTGAAAAGCGGTATATAAATGCAGTTAAATAAATAGATAAGAACATAAGATATGCCATACTGGGTCAGACCAAGGTCCATCAAGCCCAGTATCCTGTTTCCAACAGTGGCCAGTCTAGGTCTTTTCTAATAACGCTATATCCTTTTTAAGATACGGCAACCAGAATTGCACACAATATTCAAGGTGCAGTCGTACCATGGAGCGATACAGAGGCATTATAATATCCTTTGTTTTATTTTCCATTCCTTTCCTTATGATACCTAGCATTCTATTTGCTTTCTTGGCCACCGCTGCACACTGAGCGGAGGGCTTTAAAATGTTACAAGGCATAGATCTCACAGATGAATAACTACATCTCCCTGGAGACAAGCCCATGCAGCTCTACTCTAAACATAGTAGATGAACCTAAATTCTGACAGGGTCACAGGTAGGCAGGTCTGCTGGTCCATATGTCCAGTTCAGCAAATTCCATAACTCCTGCTGATATACCATAGCCATGTTCCTGTGCCACTACATCCCAGACACCATGTCTATGTAAAATAGCTAAAACACTGACCAAGCCCTGCGTGGATCCTGCCTGATCATCACAACTAGAATAATGAGAATCTGCAGGGGGCTTTGCCACAGAGATGGTTGGAGGTATTGGTATGATTGGCCCACCCTTATGCTTTACATCCCCTCTGCCAGGCCAATTCACTTGTAGATCATCCTTTCCCCTGATCGGCACCACCCCTACACCAGTTGACACCCAAGGCCGCGACTACTTCCCCGGATGGAAGGGCCATCTGCTTGGTATGGGCCTGGTCATATGCCCTCACGTAGCCACTACCAAGTATTGTCACAAGACAATGGTGGCAAGATACTTACCTTCCAAACCCAAAGTCATGGATTCAAAACCAGCATATGGGTGCCTTTGAAAAAGGCAGATAATTTTGAATGTGTTGAAACTGCCTGTAACCTGTAAGTAATATAATTGGCCAGCAAACCTTTTTTGCAAGATGAATCTGGAAGCCTACAGAAAGGAGCAGTAATATGACCTGCAAGGACATGCAAATGAAAGCTGGAATTGCACAGACCATTATGTATCCATCCTGCATACCCCTACTGTGATGCGATAAGGTAATATGGTGCTGAGTGGCTTATGGATGTAGCAATGCACACTTATCTCTCCCCTACACAGGATTAGCAGCAGGGCCCATCACCACCTCCCACAGCACTCCAGCGCGTGTACCCAGAGCCCACAGCAGTGCAACCGCGAGAAGCACAGCTCCCACCTGTTGCACTGCCCAGCCAGCCAACACATAAGAGCAAACTGGCAGATAAAGACCATACAGTCCATCCAGTCTGCCCTTCCTTAGCAACTATTACAGTCTCCTTTTTCCCTATAGAGATCCTCTGTGTTGGTCCCATGCTTTCTTGAATTCAGATACTGTTCTCATCTCTACCACCTCCACTGGGAGACTATTCCACGGATCCACTACTCTTTCCGTAAAGAAATATTTCTGCATATCACTCCTGAATCTATCTCCCTTTCACCTTCATCCCATGTCCCCTCGTATTAGAGCTTGCCTTCAATTGAAAGATGCTTGCTTTTCTCTTGTGCATTTATGCCACAGAGGTATTTAAATGTCTCAATCAATCGCCCCTCTTCCCGCCTTTCCTCCAAAATATATATACTGAGATTTGTTTCCATATGCCTTATGACAAAGTCCATTAACCATTTTATTACCACCCAATGCACCGACTCCATCCTGTTTATATCCTTTCGAAGGTACTGTCTCCAGAATTACATGCAGTATTTTAAATTAAGTCTCACCACAGACTTAAAAGGGGCATTCCTCTCCCTATGCGCCCAAGCATCCTTCTGGCTTTCGCCGTCCCTTTTCTACCTGTTTAGCCACCTTAAGATCATCAGAAACAATCACTCTGGTCCCGCTCTTCTTTCATGGATAAAACTACTTCACCCCCTATACTGTACTGCCCCCTTGGATTTTTGCAGCCCAAATGCATCTGTTAATAAATTCATGCCACATAACAATATCTT
The DNA here is from genome assembly GCA_033557465.1 of Ichthyophis bannanicus. Classification (NCBI taxonomy): domain Eukaryota; kingdom Metazoa; phylum Chordata; class Amphibia; order Gymnophiona; family Ichthyophiidae; genus Ichthyophis; species Ichthyophis bannanicus. Next base: position 1,900,907,693 of record CM066031.1, read on the forward strand.
CTTCCACAAATATTCCATTACCTGATATGTCATACTATCCTACGCCTAAGCCATCCATTTCCTCCTTCCCCTCTCCACCCCTTCCCTCCCCATTTCCCTTACTCTAACAAACGTTCACAAAAATTCCTTTACTCATGTAACCCAGCTTCCAGTCAAACCATTTCCATTATCTTATATACAATATAGATCCCATATCGTCCTTCTACACCAGTCCAGACAAGTGGGATTTGTTTCCCTACCAGCAGATTGGCGGAGACAAAGGACCAATGAAAGTCCAGGTTTTAATGACATCATTCCCATGTCTCTATCTGCCTCAGCCACCAGAGGTCTCTTCATTATTTCTTTGTCTCCAGCAGATGGTGGATTGACTTTCCCCTCTCTGAAGAAAATAAAAGAGTGAGAGGAAAAGATTGATTTAAATGGTCGTGAATGACCACTTGAGCCTGACATGGGAGTGTGACATGGGAGGCTCCACTAGACTGTGGTCTTTTCAATAACCATAAGAAGAGGGAAAATTGGTTCAGCTCCATACGCTTACCCTGATAAGGGCTTATTGAGCAGCCAGAAAATGAAAGGATTTGAAAAAGATCAGCAACCTCACACAAACTCAATGCCCCTATCTCCTCCTCTGTTGTCCCCCCCCCCCCCCCCCCACCGGCTCTCTCCCGAAGATTGCAGAAGGCTCTCAGAGGAATCTGCCTGCCAGCCACCTTAAACACAGTGCCTGTAAAGCAAAGAATGGTTTCAAGGGAGTAGAGCCAAACTCGGTATGGATTTCTACCTGGGGCTCTCAGAGGGTGAGTACCAAGGCTTGACCTTATCATTGTCCTTGTTGGGGGCTCTCGATTCCGTCCATCTGGGGTACAATTTGGGGTGGACTGCTGATGACCGTTGGCATGGTGTGGGAGTTTGCTGACATTTTCGGCATGTGTTACTAGCGCTTTTTACTATTGTGCACCTGGAGGTCTTGCAGTCCTAGCATGCATCCTGCCTGACCGGCTCCAACACGCGTTCTACCCAAGCACTCATTTTGCATATTGCTGTACAAGCAGTGTTAATGCATGCCTTATGACCACCACGGCCTTAGCACGTGGCAAGCAAGGAAAATAAAAACACAAGAAATGCCATACTGGGTCAGACCAAGGTCCGTTAAGTCCAGCATCTGGTTTCCAACAGTGGCCAATCCAGGTCACAAGTACCTGGCAGGTTCTCAAAAAGGCACACAGGTTCTATATCTTCTGGTAACGAATTATAGAGTTTTACATGTTCAGTTAAAAAATATTTCTCTTATTACTCTTAAATGGGTTTCATTGTAGCTTCATTGCATGTCCTCTAGTCTTTCTAATTTTTGATTGAGCAAACAACCTATCTACATTTACCTGTTCTACTCCATTCATTAATCTATAGACCTCTACCATATCTCCCCTCAGCCACCTCATTTCCATGTTGAAGAGCCCCAAGCTTTTAAGCCTTTCCTCACAGGGATATTATCTATCCCCTTTACCATTTTGGTGGCTCTTCTTTGTACGTCTTCTAATTCCGTTATACCCTTTTTAAGATATGGCAACTGAAGAAAACTCCGTGATCTGGCCACAATACCACAGCTCTTTTTGGTCTCTGGTCCTCAAACAGTGAGAAACAGGCAGAGAGTAATACAGAACACAAGCACACACACAAGTGCTACTTTCCTTGAGCTCAGAGGGAAGACAATAAACGGTCTATGGACATGCATAGTTCCACGCTTATTGAATTCAAATTCTTCCTCCTAAAAAGCTCCTTTTATTAAAGAAAAAGGGGCATTAACAGTCATTTATTATAACCATGAAATAACACAAGGTGTCGCCAAAGTTCTTTTTACAGAGTAAGATCTGATTACAGTGTATTAGATGAAATTTACTTGATTATGACAAAATTATTTATAATTGCAAAAGTTGCAAAAATTATGTTTTGTCAGCAGTGACTGTACAATGAACTATGGTTGCACAGTTCATAGCCTATGTTTACTCTTTATGCTTGCGTTAACAATGTTCCAGACTATTTGAAAAATGGTTACACAGAACTCATGATCATGACATCCTATTCTATTAAGAGGAAGTAGGTGAAAAGCTAAACTTCTAAACACATTCTGTATTAAGAAATTCATCCATCTTCAATTACATATTGGGGATTCTGGTATCCCCTTTATCTGTCCATTTCTACAGCAACCAGAATTACAAACAATATTCAAGGTGCGGTCACACCATGGAACGATACAGAGGCATTATAAGATCCTTGGTTTTATTCTTCATTCCTTTCCTTTTGATTCCTAGCATTCTATTTGTTTCTTTTTCGCCACTGCACAGTGGGCAGAGGGTTTCAATGTGTTATCCATGATGACACCTAAATCTTTTTCCTGGGTTGTTGTTCCTAATGTCGAACCTTGCATCATGCAACCGAAGTGTGGGTTGTTCTTTCCTAGGTGCATAACTTTGCACTTGTCCATATTAAGTTCAATCTAATATTTGGACATCCAGTCTTCCAATTTATCAAGGTCCTCTTGCAATTTTTCACAATCCTTTTGTGTTTTAACAACTTTAAATAAGTTTGCGTCATCTGCAAATTTGATCACCTCACTCGTTATTCCCATTTCTAGGTCATTTATGAATATAGAAACATAGAAACATGATGACAGAAAAAGACCACATGGCCTATCTAGTCTGTCCTTCCATAACAACAACTACAACAGTCCACTTTTTACCTTTAGAGATCCTCTGTGTTGGTCCCATGCTTTTTTGAATTCAGTTACTGTCCTCATCTCTACCACCTCAACTGGGAGACTATTCCATGGATCCACTACTCTTTCTGTAAAGAAATATTTCCGTATATCACTCCTGAATCTATCTCCCTTCACCCTCATCCCATGTCCCCTCGTAGCAGAACTTGCTTTCAATTGAAAGAGGCTCTCTCCCTGAACATTTATGCCATGGAGGTATTTAAACATCTCAATCATATCACCTCTATCCCGCCTTTCCTCTAAGGTGTACATATTAAGATCCTTAAGTCTGTCCTCATATGCTTTATAATGAAGCCCACTAATCATTTTAGTAGCCACCCTCTGCACCGACTCCATCCTGTTCACATCCTTTTGAAGGTGCGGTCTCCAGAATTGCACACCATACTCCAAATGAGGTCGCAACAAAGACTTATACAGAGGTATTATCACCTCCTTTTTTCTGCTAGCCATTCCTCTCCATATGCACCCAAGCATCCTTCTAGCTTTTGCCGTCACCTTTTCTACCTGTTTAGCTACTTTAAGATCATCAGACACAACCACGCCTAGATCCCGCTCTTCTTTAGTGGACAAAAGTACTTCACCTCCTATACTGTATTGCTCCCTTGGATTGCTGCAGCCCAAATGCATGACCTTACATTTTTTAACATTAAATCCCAGCTGCCAAATTCTAGACCATTCTTCAAGCTTAGCTAGATCCCTCCTCATGTTATCTACACCTTCCTGGGTGTCTACTCTATTGCAGATTTTGGTATCATCTGCAAAGAGGCAAACCTTACCCGACAGCCCTTCCGCTATATCACTAACAAAGATGTTAAAAAGAATCGGACCAAGGACAGATCCCTGGGGCACACCACTGGTAACATCCTTCTCCTCAGAGTGAGCTCCATTTACTTGTACTCTTTGTCGCCTCCCACCCAACCAATTTCTAACCCAAGCAGTAACTTTAGGGTCCATCCCTAGGGTGCTCAGTTTGTTTATAAGTCACCTGTGAGGAACAGTGTCAAAGGCTTTACTGAAATCTAAATACACCACATCTAGAGCTCTCCCTCGGTCCAACTCCCTGGTCAACCAGTCAAAGAAATCAATCAGATTTGTCTGACAAGACCTGCCTCTGGTGAATCCATGCTGCCTCGGATCCTGTAATCCTCTGGACTCCAGAAACCTCACTATTTTCTCTTTCAGCAGCGTTTCCAATAATTTACTCACCACCGAAGTTAAACTAACCGGCCTGTAGTTTTCAACCACATCCTTACTTCCGCTTTTGTGTAAAGGCACCACATGAGCCTTTCTCCAGTCCTTTGGCACCACTCCCGACTCCAACGAGGCATTGAAAAGGTCAGTCAGTGGAGCTGCTAGAACGTCCCCAAGTTCCCTCAGTATTCTAGAGTGTATCCCATCCGGTTCCATCGCTTTGTCTACTTTAAATTGAGCTAGTTTCTCACGAACACAGTCTTCTGAAAATATGTTAAAAAGCAGCGGACCCAGCACAGATCCCTGGGGTACTCCACTATTCACCTTCCTCCATTGAGAAAATTGACCATTTAGCCCCACTCTCTGCTTTCTATCTTTTTTCCAGTTCCTGATCCACAATAGTAGACTACCTCCAGTCCCGTGACTTTTTAATTTGGCCAAGAGTCTCTCATCAGGGACCTTGTCAAAGGCTTTTTGAAAATCCAGATCTACTATATCAACTGGCTCACCTTGATCTACCTATTTATTCAAACCTTCAAAAGAATATAACAGATTAGTAAGACAAGACTTTCCTTGGCTAAATCCATGTTGCTTTTCTCCCATTAAACCAGGGCTATCAACATGTTCAGTAATTTTATTCTTTACAATGGTTTCTTCCATTTTGCCTGGTACTGACATCAGGCTCACCGATCTGTAGCTCCCAAATCATGCCTGGAACCGTTTTGAAAAATTGGTGTTATACTGGCCATTCTCCAATCTTCAGGTACTACAGATGATTTTAGTGATAGTTCACAGATTACTAATAATAGGTCTATAATCTCATATTTCAGTTCTTTCAACACTCTCAGATGTATACCATCCAGTCCAGGTGATTTGCTACTCTTCAGTTTATCAAATAGTTATAATACATCTTCCCAGTTTAGTGATATTTCTTTCAATTATTCCGATATATCACCTTTAAATATCATTTCAGGCATGGGTACCTTCCCTACATCTTCTTTAGCAAAGACCAAAGCAAAGAATTTGTTTAGTTTCTTTGCTATGACCTTGTCTTCCCTTAGTGTCCTCCTTATCCCTCCATCATCCAGTGGTCCAACTCACTGTCTCGCATGTTTTTTGCTACAAATGTACATGAAAAAGTTTTTATTCTGGGTTTTTGCTTCCACGGCAATCTTTTTTCAAATTCTCTCTTTGCCTGCTTATCAATGCCTTGCATCTAACTTGCCAGTGCTTAAGTTGTTTCCCATTTTCATCATTTGGCTCCTTTTTCCATTTCCTGAAAGATGCTTTTGTGGCTACAGCAGCCTCTTGGACCTCATCTTTAAACCTTGCTTGCAGTATTTTGGCCTTCCTTCCATTTTTCTGAAAGTGGGGAATACATCTGGTCTGGGCTTCCAAGATAGTATTTTTAAACAACACCCATGCTTGATGTAAATCTTTAACCTTTGCAGCAGCTACTTTTAGTTTTTTCTTAACTATTTTCCTCAGTTTATCATAGTCTCCCTTTTGAAAGTTAAAAGGTAGTACTGTGGATTTCCTTGCCATCCTGCTTCCATTTATTAAATCAAATGCAATCATGCTGTGATCACCATTGCCAAGTGACCCTAACACCCTTATCTTTTGCACTAGATATTGTGTTCCACTAAGAACTAAGTCCAAAATAGCTTCCACTCTTGTTGCTTCATGAACCAGCTGTTCCAAGAAGCAGTCATTTATTTCATCTAGAAACTTTATCTCCCTAGCATGTCCTGCTGTGACAGTTGATGCTGGGGGTAATTAAAATCACCCATTATTATTACTGTGTTGTAACTTTTGTTAGCTTCCCTGATTTCTTTTAACATGTCATTATTCATTTGATAATTCTGGCTGGGCAGTTGATAGTACACCCCCACTGCCCTTGCCATCCCCTTTCTACATGGGATTTCTATCCATAGAGATTCTACAGTGTATTTTGTTTCCTGCAAACTTTAATCCTGTATGACTCAAAGCCCTCTTTAACATAGAGTGCAACCACTCCATTAATTTGATCTACTCTATCATTGCAATATAATTTGTAGCCAGGTATCACAGTGTCCATTGGTTTATTTATTTATTTTATTTTTTTACATTCTCTTATATACCGCGCTATTCTGCATCAGTGCGGTTTACACTGAACAAACTGGTTGTCCTTCTTCCACCAAGTCTCTGAGATGCCAATCATATCTAACCTCTCATTTAGTGCTAACTCTCCCATCTTATTTTGTAGACTTCCAGCATTTGCATACAGGCATTTTAGGGGTTGTATTTTATTCATATTAATCTGGTTATATCAGTTGATAGAAGTAATTTGGAATCTTCCAGCTCTGTACTTTAAGGCATCTGGGTTACTTTTATATTTATTGGAGCCTCGTGGTCGGGATGCCCTAACTTCCCTCTTTTGCTAGTATCCTTCAAGGATACGTCCTTCCAAACCATACGCTCTCGGTCCACTGTTGGCTTTCACATTATGTAGTTTAATTGCTGCTCTATCTCCTTTGTAAAGGTTAATGTGCTGAGGGGGGTTCCTAGCATCTCTGGTTTTGGCCGAGGCGTATTTTCATATCCTGATCCAGGATGATCAGCAAAGTATCTGTGTTATGCCATGCTTGACTCTCACCTTTGGTTTGCTCCCTCTCATTCAAACTCTCCACTGCCCCATGGATGTTCTCCAAAGTCGTGGTGGTGGTAGCTGCGGTGTTACAGCGCCAAGGGATTTGTGTGCACCCAGATCTAGATGACTGGCTCATCAGAACCCGTTCTCTATCAGAGATGTCTCAGGTAGCGACCCGAATCGTGTCCTTTTTGGAAAGCATCGGCTGGGTGATCAATTGTGGAACGAGCCAGTCGTTGCCTTCCCACTACTTCTACTGCTACTTATCATTTCTATAGTGCTACAAGGCAAATGCAGCGCTGTACAGTCACATCTAAAAGACGGTCCCTGCTCTTCAGAGCTTACAGTTTAGTCAAGACAGACAACACAACAGCTGAGGAGAAGAATATATCTAGGAGAATGGTAAGGAAATAATAGGAGATTAAGTGGAACAGAATCCAAAAGTGGCCTCGAAGAGGTTTCAGCCTGGATTTGAAAAGGGCCAGAGATGAAGCTTGACTCACAGACTCAGGTAGTTTGTTCCAGGCATAGGGAGCAGCAAGATGGAAGGATCAAAGTTTGGAGTTGGCAGTAGAAGAGAAGGTTGCAGATAGAAGGCATCAGCCAGAAGAGCAGACTCCCAAGGAAAGGTGTAGAGAGAGATAAGAGAAGTAGTGAGGAGCAGCACAATAAGTACACTTATAGGTCAATAAGAGAAGTTTGAACTGGATACGGAAACGGTTAGGAAGCCAGTGAAGCGACTTCAGAAGAGGGGTTACATGAGCATATCGAGGCTGGTGGATGATTTGCTGGGCAGTTGAGTTTTGAACAAATTGAAGGTGAGAGAGATGATTTAGAGGGAGACCAGCAAGGAGGAGGTTGTAATAGTCTAGACGGGAGGTGACTAAAGAGTGGATAAGTGTTTTAGTAGTGTGTGTAGAAAGGAAGGGACGAATTTTGCCAATGTTATAGAGAAAGAAATGACAGGTTTTAGCTATCTGTTGGATGTGGGCAGAGAAGAGAGAGTAGAGTCAAAGATGACCCCAAGGTTATGAGCTGAGGAAACAGGGAGGAGTGTAGGGTTATCCACAGAAATAGATAAGGGAGGAAGGGGGAGGTGGGTTTAGGGGAAAAGATAAGGAGCTCACTTTTGGTCATGTTCAGTTTCAGATGGCGGTGAGACATCCAGGCAGCAATGTCAGATAAGCAGGCAGTGATCCGCGCCTGGATTCCCGGAGAGATTACAAGCACAGAAAGGTAGATCTGAGAGTCGTCAGCATAAAGATGGGACTGAAAACCATGGGAGGAAATAAGTGCACCAAGGGACCGAATGTAGGGAGAGAAAAGGAGAGGTCCCAAGACAGAGCCCTGAGCTACACCACTGAAAGCGGGATGGCAGTAGAGGAGGATCCACCAAAACATACACTGAAAGTGCACTGGGAGAGAAAAGGAGAGGTCCCAAGACAGAGCCCTGATGTACACCACTGAAAGCGGGATGGCGGTAGAGGAGGATCCACCAGAACATACACTGAAAGTGCACTGGGAGAGAAAAGGAGAGGCCCCAAGACAGAGCCCTGATGTACACCACTGAAAGCGGGATGGAAGTAGAGGAGGAACCACCAGAACATACACTAAAAGTGCACTGGGAGAGAAAAGGAGAGGTCCCAAAACAGAGCCCTGAGGTACACCACTGAAAGCGGGATGGCGGTAGAGGAGGAACCACCAGAACATACACTAAAAGTGCACTGGGAGAGAAAAGGAGAGGTCCCAAGACAGAGCCCTGAGGTACACCACTGAAAGTGGGATGGCGGTAGAGGAGGATCCACCAGAACATACACTAAAAGTCAGGGGCGGCCCAAGGGGGGTGCGGGGTCATGTGCGGAGACTCGGTGCGGGGCCTCATTTGCATAAGTGGTCTTATTTGCATAAATATTTGCATAATGTTACCATTCACTAACTTTTAGTAAACATGTCTCTTAATGAGTGTATGGATAAAGAAAGACTAAAAGATTTCTACATTACTATAATCCAGTGCCAACCGCCAGGCACATTAGGAACTACTACAAACGCTGCCCATTTAGAACCCATAGCAAACCCGCTGTATCCTGACAGCATTACCAGGACTCACAAAGCACCAGACCCTACCTATCAAAGGGAAACACTGCAAATATTAAACCAGTACATTTCAGAGAATACTGGGGAAAGAGAACAAGTGGCAATGTCAAATGGGAATTACATAAACAGAATACCTCAGCTCAGTTACACATGCAGAACATAGACCATCACCAAACAAGGAATCACAATTTAGAAACAGGAAGGCAATAATTAAACTGGGAACCCCAAAAGCCAAACTTGGAATGTACAACAACACTGTAGAAATAAAACTATAAATCAATTTTCTCTTGTACCAAACAAAGCGCAGACGTTAATGATGCACATTTCCCAGAGCTTTCATATTCCAGTTAATAAATTCAAAATAAAGAGATATCTTTCTACCTTTTGTGCATTTTTTTCAGTTGCAATTGCTCCAGCCACTTTCTTCTGGTTTCTTCATGTTTTCTGCTAACTCTCCATCGTCTGCTGTCCATTTGTCCTTTCTTCTCTCTTCTAGTTTTCTTTCCATCCTCTCTCTCTACATCTGCTTTAACATACTAATCTTTCTCCTTTTGCTCTTTCCTCATTCTTATTTCATCCACACAAATTTTACCCCTCCATCCTCAATCCCCACTTACTCTCCCAATACCCGGCCAATTGTAGATTTTTCATCCCTCCCACACAAAATATTTTTCCCCTCTCCATTTTACTCTCCCAGCCCCATCCCATTCTAATCCTCCCCCAACATCAGCTCCCTTCTAGTTCCAGTCTCACCCAGCATCCATTCCCTTCTAGTCCCTGCATCAGCCCATTTCCAGTCCTAGCCCCCCATCAACCCATGTCCAGTCCTAGCTCCCCCATCCATTTTCAGTCTGAGTCCCTTCATCAGCTCATTTCCAATCCTAGCCCCCCATCAGCCCATTTCTAGTCATTTCCTAGCCCCACCATCAGCCCATGTCAAATCCTAGCTCCCCTCCACTCAGCCCAATTCCAGTCCAAGCCCCCCATGAGCCTACTTCCAGTTCTAGCCCCTCCATGAGTCCATTTCAATTCAAGCCCCCACCACAGCCCATTTCCAATCTTAGCTCCCCCCCAACAGCCCATTTCCAGTCCTATCCTAGCTGCTCCATCAGCCCATTTTCAGTCCTAGCTCCCTTCCCTCACAGCCCATTTCCATTCCAAGCTCCCTCCCCATCAGCTATTTGCAGTTCAAGCTTCCCCGTCCACTCAGTCCATTTCCAGTCATAGCAATCCCCCAACCCATTACCAGTCCTAGCCCCCCATCAACCCATTTTCAGTTTAAGCCCCCCTATAACCCATTACCAGTCCTAATCCCCCATCAGCCCACTTCCAGTCTTAACCCCATCAGCCCATTTCCAGTCAGCCCCCATAGCCCATTGCCAGTCCTAACCCCCCCATCAGCCCACAGCCCATTACCAGTCCTAACCACATCAGCCCACCTCAAGTCCTAACCCCTCCCCATCAGCCCATTTCCTGTCCTAGCGCCCCATAGCCCATTAGCAGTCCTAACCCCCCCATAGCCCATTAGCAATCCTAACCCCCCATCACCCTATTTCCAGACAGCCCCCATCAGCCCACAGCCCATTACCAGTCTTAACCACCCCCCCCCAGCCCATTTCCAGTCCTAACCCATCACCCCATTTCCAGTCAGCCTCCATCAACCCCCCGCCCCTTACCAGGCTTAGCCCCCCTAGCCCATTTCCAGTCCTAACCCCCCTAGCCCATTTCCAGCCCTAACCCCCCTCACCCCATTTCCAGTCAGCCTCCATCAGCCCCAGCCCATTAGCAGTCCTAACCCCCCCTGCACATGTCCAGTCCTAACCCCCCCCAGCACATTTCCAGTCCTAACCCCCCACCCCAGCACATTTCCAGTCCTAACCCCCCCCAGCACATTTCCAGTCCTAACCCCCCATCACCCCATTTCCAGACAGCCTCCATCAGACCCCCAGCCCATTACCAGTCTTAACCCCCCCCCCTTCCCTTCTGGCAAATTAAAAAAAAACAACAACCTGGCTCTAGCGCTGCTGCCGCTGCCGCGTCCGTCGCAGCAGCGGCAGAATGGAGTGTCCCGCGGGGCCCCCTCTCCTCGTTGAGCCCTCTGCAAGGGCTTTCAGATTCGCGAAGGGAGAGTGCTCCCTCGCGTCTCTGTAAAGCCCGCAGGGGCTAATGGGAAATTTCCCATCAGCCCCAAAGTGCACTGGGAGAGAAAAGGAGAGGTCCCAAGACAGAGCCCTGAGATACAGCAACTGAAAGCAGGATGGTGGTAGAGGAGGATCCACCAGAACATACACTAAAAGTGCACTGGGAGAGAAAGGAGAGGTCCCAAGACAGAGCTCTGATGTACAGCAACTGAAAGCGGGATGGCAGTAGAGGAGGATCCACCAGAACATACACTAAAAGTGCACTGGGAGAGAAAAGGAGAGATCCCAAGACAGAGCCCTGATGTACACCAACTGAAAGCGGGATGGCGGTAGAGGAGGATCCACCATAACATACACTAAAAGTGCACTGGGAGAGAAAAGGAGAGGTCCCAAGGCAGAGCCCTGAGGTACACCAACTGAAAGCGGGATGGCAGTAGAGGAGGATCCACCAGAACATACACTAAAAGTGCACTGGGAGAGAAAAGGAGAGGTCCCAAGACAGAGCCCTGAGATACACCAACTGAAAGCGGGATGGCGGTAGAGGAGGATCCACCAGAACATACACTAAAAGTGCACTGGGAGAGAAAAGGAGAGGTCCCAAGACAGAGCCCTGAGGTACACCAACTGAAAGCGGGATGGCGGTAGAGGAGGATCCACCAGAACATACACTAAAAGTGCACTGGGAGAGAAAAGGAGAGGTCCCAAGACAGAGCTCTGATGTACAGCAACTGAAAGCGAGATGGCAGTAGAGGAGGATCCACCAGAACATACACTAAAAGTGCACTGGGAGAGAAAAGGAGAGGTCCCAAGACAGAGCTCTGATGTACACCAACTGAAAGTGGGATGGCAGTAGAGGAGGATCCACCAGAACATACACTAAAAGTGCATTGGGAGAGTTCCTGGAAGCGTGTTTCGATACTCGCGGTCTAGCGTCTTCCTGCCAGAGGAGAAAGTCAAAAGGCTTTTGGATTGCCTGGCACTGTTCTTTTCACAGCAGGCTACCAGAGTCCGGGATTATCTTCAACTCCTCGGATTGATGGTGGCGACAATCAAGATGGTGCCATGGGCACATGCTCATATGCGGCTGCTTCAACGGTTCTTGCTGTCATGGTGGGCCCTGAGTTCTCAGGAGTTCGAACTCAGGCTCCTGCTCACAATCGTGGTGAAGGCCAGCTGGTGGCGGTGGCAGCAGTCCTGTCATCTGAGGAACGGTGTGCACTGGATGATTTCTTATGGATCCTTCTGATGATGGATGCCAGTCTTTCAGCCTGAGGAGCCGATTGCTATGACCAGACAGCCCAGAGCCATTGGAACTGCAGGGAAGCAGTGTGGTCCATCAGACTCCTTGAGGAAAGAGCCATCAGGTTGGTTTTTCTACATTTCCAGCCCATGGTCGAGGGCCGGGAAGTTTGAGTGTTTTCAGATAACACCACAGTGGTGGCTTGTGTCAAATGGCAAGGTGGCACAAGGAGTGCTTGGGTAGACCTGGAGATGACTTTCCTGTTTGTCTGGGTAGAGAAGAATCTCCTAAGTTTGTCAGTACATTACAGAACAATGTAGAAGTGGACTTTCTCTGTCAGCACTCTTTGGATCTAGGAGAGTGGGAATTGAGTCAGGAGGCTTTTCAGTTGATTCTGCACTCATGGGGGTGCCCCAATATGGATCTGATGGCAACCTACTCCATTGCCAAAGTGTGCCGCTTCTTCATTTGCCGCATTGAGATAGAGTCTGAGGTGGCCAAGTCAGTGCCTGCTGTATGTTTACTCTGTGGCCCCTGGTGGGTCATGTGATTCAGCATATAGAACATCACCTGGGAGGGATTATTCTGGTGGCAACAGATTGGCTGAGGAGAGTGCAGTTCAGAGATCTGATGTGGTTCCTGCAAGTGCCATCCCTTCATTTGTCTCCATCTCGGGGGCTATATGTCAGGGGCTAATCATCCTGGAGGACCTGGTTCCTTTCTCGCTTACGGCTTGGCTCTTGGGAAAAGATGGCTAGTGCATAACAGCCACTCTCAGGAGGTGGTTTCCACTCTGCTTGGAGCCTTGGAGGTCTACCAACCTTGCATATGTGTAGGACTGGTGCCTCTTTGGGGGATGGTGTTGCACATGGCAACTGGCTCCTGAGGTGGCCACGGTGCCGTCCCTGTTGGCTTTTCTGCAGGATGGTCTGGAGAAGGATTTTTCTCTTAGCTCCCAGAAGATTCAGGTGGCAGCTTTGGCCTGATTCAGAGGACTGGTAGCTGGTAAGTCTCTAGCCTTACACCCAGATTTTTCACGCTTTCTTCAGAGGATTTGGCGTCTGCGTCCTCCCCTTCAGTGTAGGATCTGTGTCTAGTGCTCAGGGACCAGATGGTGGATCCCTTTGTGCCATGGAAGCACACTTCTCTAAAGGATTTGACACTCAAGATGGTCTTCTTGGCTGCAATTTGAGGTGGATTTCTGAGCTGAAGGCTCTGTCTTGCTAAGATCCTTACTTATCTTTTTCTGAGGAGGCCATTTCCATTCAGCCTGTGCCTTCCTTCTTGCCTAAGGTGAATTCTTTGGGGCATTTTCTCCAAATGGGTTCATTTTGCAGATACCATGATAGTAGTGAACTTCGCTTCTAAGCCAGCTATGTGGAGTATGACTTAGTCTCTCAAATTTACTGCTAATGCTCAGCACAGGCACAGTGATGTTGTAGTGTTTCCAGAGTTTCCAGTGGAGGAGGCATGCTACTTTGTTGTGCCTTTCTGTATAGAAATTTTCTGCCATCAGAACCTCACAGCCTGCTATGAGGTGAGTCACTGTTTTCAGCTCTTTCTTACAGAATCGGCATATGTCTGTTTTGCCAGTTTTTTCAATATTCACCGTAAACCATCTTGTCCGTAATCCACTGTCCTGGGCTGGCCTGTCCTGTCCCTTTTAGATGAATCAGGTGGTTTGCCTGCCTTCCTTCTTTCTTTCTTTCTTCTTTTTTTTTTTTTTTTTGTGCCATCGAGTCAGTGTTGACTCATAGCGACCCAGCTACCTCTGGGTTTTCTTGGCATTGTATCACCGGAAGTAGATTGCCAGCCTTTTCTTCCGAAAAATCAAAAACCTATGAGTAAGGGCCAATTAACTAATAAATCTAAAACCCAACCTCAGAACATAGACCTTCACTATTAAATATATGATTTTTTGTCGGAGCTGACCGTAGGAAGGTCGGATCAAATACCGACCCCCACCAGGCGGGCAACCACTTTTTATTATTAAATCAAGGTTCTTCACCACAATTAAAATATCATTTTTCAAACAGTTCACTGAAAACTTATCTTGGAGAGAGCGCTGTTGGTAGAAATGGTTCTCAACACGACGCGCGCGTTTCGGGCACTGACACCCTGTATCAAGTGTATAATCCAGAAATTAGAAATTCAGCATTCTTCCTTTATAACGCCGTCATTGCAGCACAGGTGACGGCGTTATAAAGGAAGAATGCTGAATTTCTAATTTCTGGATTATACACTTGATACAGGGTGTCAGTGCCCGAAACGCGCGCGTCGTGTTGAGAACCATTTCTACCAACAGCGCTCTCTCCAAGATAAGTTTTCAGTGAACTGTTTGAAAAATGATATTTTAATTGTGGTGAAGAACCTTGATTTAATAATAAAAAGTGGCTGCCCGCCTGGTGGGGGTCGGTATTTGATCCGACCTTCCTACGGTCAGCTCCGACAAAAAATCATATATTTAATAGTGAAGGTCTATGTTCTGAGGTTGGGTTTTAGATTTATTAGCCTTTTCTTCTGAGGCAATGGAGTGTAAAGTGACTTGCCCAAGGTCACAAGGAGTGCCAGTGGGAATCGAACCCTTGATCTTCTGGGTACTAGGCAGTTGCTCTAACCACTAGGCTACTCCTCCACTCTTTCTTCTTTAACAAGTTTTATATACCACTTTATCATTTAGTCAAAATGTGTACATTAAATTTATGTTGCTCTAGTGATGCACAGTTGCACTGTTTCTTACATACTCTGTTCCTGTAGTGCACAACATTAAGAAGTTGACAGTGTTAGGAGATCTCGGTAACAAGCATCCAGTCTGCAGATGCATGGGAGACATGGGTAGCTATAACCATATGGAACACATATAAGTCTAGGGCCCCATGCACTGCATTCTTTTAGAGGAACACCTAGGTGGCAATTGCAAGCAGACTAGGTGACATGGCAGCTCATGGTGTCAGAAATCCATATCCAGATAGTCAATGCAAGGGCCGTATGCATCAGAGTCCAGTACTGCAATTCATATGCAGTCTCTCTGTGTCTGAATCCACCTATAGTTATTCTGCTATGTTTATGATTTGAACAGAGGCTAGGACTACCTCTGCCATAAGTCTAAGTGCCCTCATTTCCATAAAGGACCTGATGTATGTCACCACTACCCTGAGCTCCCAAAGGATTTAAAATGAAGTGTCACACTGGCATATGGCACAACACAAGACGTGCTGCAATCTTCCCTGCCCTACACAACTCGACCTGTGTTTCCCAATGTGCACTATCTGGCAACCCAAAAAGGGATTGTAAATCTCCTCTCAAAGCACTAAATTCCAAAATGTGTCCCACCTAAATGAACCCATCAAACTGTCCTCCCTTCTGTTGTGACAGACCAGGCTGGTCTCAAACCTGTGACCATTGGAGTGGGTGGTAGGTAGGCATCTAGCTATCTGAGTCACAACTTACATGCAGCCAGACTGCCATTAACCCAGGCGATAATGTTAATTCCTGTGTCCTGAACTGCCCAGAGCATCTCCTCAATACACTGCAGCCCTTTGGATTATGCCACCTGGATCGTATGCCTCATTAACCCTAGGGAGCATCCAAGTTGCTAAGTTACCATGTTCCAGGAGAGTTCTGTCTTTCCAGGTCTGGTTTCCCTATGCAGTGAAATGGAGTATAGTGTGTGTAGTCCCAGCTGTCACCCCTTGGATTCAGTATTGCATTTTTCCCTGCTGTATCTGGATGTGAATTTGGGATCTAGCATTGGCTTCACACCTCACCCATAGAATTTATTTTATTTATTTATATTCTCTTATATACCGTGCTATTCTGCATCAGTGCGGTTTACATTGAACAAACTGAAATTACATTGAACAGGGCATTATAACTTGGAGATAACTATTTTACAGGGAACATGGGCTATGGAGGGTTAAGTGGCTTGCCCAAGACCACAAGGAGCACCTGTGGGACTAGAAACCCCAGTCCTTCCGGCCCAAGGTTGCTGTCCTCTAGTGGGATTTGAACCCCCGACCTTCCGGCCTGAAGTACCTTGCCCCAACCACTAGGCCACTCCTCCACTCATATAGGATGAATAGGATGAACTGCCAATAGTGGATCCTAGCAGTTGGGAAATTGGCCACAGATACCTGTTGTTGCCATGCTCAAGTTCCACAAATGCTGTGACCATAGGTCTAAGTAAGGGCTCCAACAGTGGCCAGGTATAAGTGATTTCATATTTGCTCCATAAGTCAATCCCACTACAGGTCTACTGCATAGGGTACACTCCAGATACCATACATCAGTGCTTTTCAAACTTTTATCCCGTATGACCCCATTTTAACAACTGCAAATTCACTTGACCCCAAATGATGATGAAATCAAAATAGCAGGTCTCCAATCTAATTCCCCTCCCCCCACTCATCTAAAGCAGGAAGGCAGCAGCAACAATAGTGGCAACAGCAGCAGTCAGCACAAGGTCCCTTGTGTCAGTGTCCCAGCATGCATTTCCAGTCTAACAGGAAGTTTACCCAGGAGGGGGCATGGGCCTATGAATGTTCTGTTTTACAAATCACCTGCTGACCAGTGATTTGGCTTAGGTCACAGTGAAAGTCCAGAGAAAAGGGCAAATGGCCATGTTTCTGTGACCCCATCCACTGATGATATGACCCCATTTGGGTCCTGACCCCAAGTTTGGGAACCACTGCCATACACTGACATTGTGGCAGAGGTTAGCGATGAGCTATCCTGGGTGCAAATATCCACAGATCAAGGCTGTGGCCTCAAAAGGATGACCAGATAGTGTGGCATTTTCATAAAGTATCCTGGAAAATGTTGTGACAACTAGCATACTGGATGGAGATGCATCATCAGATGTATTGGCAGTCTCACAAATATGAGCTTCTGTGGGGATGATGGCTCCATTGGCATGCTGCCATATAACCCGCAGGACCTCCCAAGCCATTCTATGGCTGTCACAAGCCTGGTTGTGTTTGCCCCAGTATTGCACAGCCTTTGGCTACCTCCACACTCTCCCATGGTTCATCCTGCCCCGGCCACACACATTAGATAGATATCCCAGTCTTGGGTACAACATCGCCTACTGCCGTTATTCCTGTGCCACCCTTCCTCCTGCCATCTGCAGACAGCTAGTCACAAACTACATCCTACGTGGCTGCCATGCGGTGGGAAATAGCCATATATATGTATTACATGCCACCCTGTCCAAATACAAACACACATACCTGCTTGTCTTCACCAGGAGCCTTCTCTCATAGTGAATGATCCCCATGGCATGTAGGTAACACAACACTGGCCAGAGCAATGTCTGTTGCACCGAGTGAGCTGTAAGAAGTCAGGATGGCAAACTGAGACGGTTATAAAATCCTGGGCAGCGACATCTATGCCAACATACACATCCAGGCAAATGGCAAATTGCAGAAATGTGTACATCCATATCAGGGGTGTGCATGGGTGTCGTGCTCAAATGTCTATAAAACAACGGCATTTTGGAACAAATAAGGAGAAAACACAATCATCCACATGATGCCATCTAAAGGAAAGGTGCTCACCTACAAAGCAAACTTCTCTGAGGGGGAGGTCATCCTCCTAGAATGGGAGGTGGTTGCTTACATGGAGGTCCTTCTGGGTAATGAGGATACACAGGTAAGTGCCTATGAGCAGCAATGCCAGTTGTAATCTTCTGGTAAATGTAATCTTTCGCCGCTCTCTACTTTTGGTTACGCTCCATTTGGTCCTGGGTTCATTTCACAGAGACAGTAGAGTAAACAGCACAAATAAGACAACCAAAAATGGTGTGGCTTGGAAAAAGAGTTTTATATAGAAATAGGCTTATTACATAGGTACAGAACAGAGTTATAAGGTTGTTACAGAGCTGCGTCTGTGGGTGTGTGCATGTGTGAAGTGTGTGTCAGAGTCTCATAGTAAGAAGAATATAGAGAGAAAGAAAAGAACAAAAGGGGGGGGGGAGAGAGAGAGAGAAGTATGGGTCAGAGCCTCATAGTAGGAAGTGTCCCATCAACAGAGAGAGAGCTATTTTTGTGTTTCTGTATTTATAGAGAAAATTTCCAACACCTCCCTTTGTCATAATTTTGGTCAGTTTGAGGTTTGCTATCATTTGATTAGCAAGGAGGGGCTGCAGACTAATCTCATCAGGCCCGGAGACTGACATCACCAGGGGGTCAAAGCTAATCTCATCTTGTAAACTATGCTCATTAAGTTTGGAGACTGACATCACCAGAGTAACAAAGCTGCTTGCACTCCAAGGTCTGGGAATAGCCATGACACCATGACATCACCCCACACCTTTTTTATTTTTATTTATTATTTGTGCCTGGAAATGGTGGAAGCAAACCTGTGGTACCTGTCCCAGCTGCAATTACATGATAGTAGGCAGCTTGTCTAATACCTCCTGTATTAAATACCTTGCTATGTCCAGCAGGTCCCCTGTCCTGCACAGTACTGTCTCTAGTGTTCTAGAGATAAACAAGTCCCCTTATGAGTCCAAACCTTGTGTCTTAGGTAGGGCAGCCACTACTGAGGGGGGGGGGGGGGGAGCCCCAATATGCTACCTCAGTGCCTGTCTTAGAGAGAGTGAACAGTGCATAAGGGCTGCAGGAATTTCTGAGGAGGTTAAAGCCAAAAGGTACCAGGATGCTGTGAGTGAGGATAGGAAGCAATACTAGACTGCAGCTGACTCTGGTATTCGATGTAATAGGAAATGCCAAATTAGCAGGCCAAATTAGCCTGGATGTAGGGGTACATGCTGGAGAAATTCAGTGTAACTACCTTAAAATGTTCTTGGTGTTTTTGTAGGACATGCGCTACATGTGTTTCATTTTACAACACAGGAAAATTATGATAATACATAGCAATATTTGTACAGCAGTTAAAATAATAATAGGGTGACTAAAAACATTACAGACATGATCAGCATTAGGTGAGTAACCAAATAACAATTCCCACACAGATGCATGAGCATCTTGTAGCAAGTGTGTCCATTCTCATAAGTGATGGTGTGATTCACTTCAGTGGATGTTGTTTTAAGGTGATCAATATAGGCATGGAGTTCTGTAAAGTTGAGCAGTTTATGTAATATCTCTTCTCCCATGCCAAGTGGTAATGGATGCACAGCATATGAGATAAAGTCTGGACTGTCAATAAAGTCATTGGTAACCAGAGGTGTGGAATAAGTTGTCCCGTTAATGGTGATGGAGACCAGTAGTGTATGACTGCACCAGGTATTGTTTAGTAAATGTTCTTAGGAAGGCGGATGTCATGCATTCTGGGAGCAATTTAAAAAGAAACATTCTTTGTCCTGACAGGAAATATTGTACAAAATCAAGGCAGGAGGACCTAGAAAGTAATGTTCTGGAGGTGCCCTCAATTCTTCTGTCCTTTCTAGAGAAGTGGAAACTGGTGGTGCCCACTGTACTTTTATTTTTATTTCTTTACATTCTCTTATATACCATGCTATTCTGCATCAGTGTGGTTTACATTGAACAAACTGAAATTACATTGAACAGGGCATTATAACTTGGAGATAACTATTTTACAGGGAACATGGGCTATGGAGGGTTAAGTGGCTTGCCCAAGACCACAAGGAACACCTGTGGGACTAGAAACCCCAGTCCTTCTGGCCCAAGGTTGCTGTCCTCTAGTGGGATTTGAACCCCTGACCTTCTGGCCTGAAGTACCTTGCCCCACCCACTAGGCCACTCCTCCACTCCACTTGAGTGATGTTTAATGAGTAGAACACTGGCCTGTCCTGTATGGAACAGAAACTCAGGATGACCAGATCCTTTCCTTCCGGGAAAGGTGGGGGTATTTCTTGATAGCAATATACCCCATCTGTGGAGTTAGCCCAGCCAATCGTGCATATTCGGATGATAGTTCCTGTAATGAGACTTGGGTAGAAGAGAGCAGATACAAGAACAACAGGAAACCGAGACATGATAAAAGCTAACTTGTTTCACTCTACTAGGGAGTAAACTAGTGCTCCCCACTTATACTATGCAACAACGAAAATAATTTTTACTACTTATGTACATAACTATTAGATACATGTCCAGTATCTAGGACACATCAACTATACAGCAGAAGTAAATAGTTCCCATCCTCAAGCAACTTTTGTTCAGAAAGCAGCTGTCCGTGCTGTCTTCAGAAAGCAGTTGTCCGTGCTGTCTTCAGAAAGCAGCTGTCCGTGCTGTCTTCAGGTGGTATCTGAAAGCAAAGACTGATAAAACACGTATTACCCATATGATTTCAACTGGGTGATGTGTTTCCAATACTGAGGGCTGAGGTGGGCCTTAATTGTTTGATTCATTCTTTCTACCTGCCCTGCTGCCTGTGGATGGTACGGAATGTGGAGTTGTTGTTCTATGCCTAGAAAATCAAACAATTCCTTGATGAGCTGAGAAACAAATGCAGGACCATTATCAGAATCAATGGTCTTGGGAATGCCCCAGCGTGTAAAAAATTGCATAGTTAGGATTTCTGCAGTGGTTCGACCAGTTTGATCTGGGACAGGGAATGCTTTTACCCAATGAGAAAAGGAATCAACAACAGTGAGTAAAAATCTATTTTTCCTAGCTGTTAACGGAAGAGGGTCCACATGATTTATTTGCAATCTCTCAAATGGGCCACGAGGAGGTGCTCTCATTAACTGTCCCCTTCTCTTTTTAGGTTGCCTCCCAAATGAAGCACAGATTACACAGGAGGAAACATGATCCTGTATATCATGTTTCATTTCTGGCCACCATACCAACCTATTGAGGATAGTCTGCATTTCTTCTGCTTTAGGGTGTCCCATAGGGCCTGTACCATGAACCCAATGCATCCACTCTTTACCTCGAGCTCTGAAGATAGCTATAACCAAGCCTTCCTCTCTTTTTGCACATAGAATGTCTTTCTCTATAGCGAGTGTGAGAAAGGGTGTGTGCTGATATAGGTTATCTGGGGTGTCCTGCACAAGCTTCCTCAAATTGGAAAGTTCAGGGTTCTTTGTCTGCAGTGCTACGAAGTAATCTGGTGGTATTATCTGATCATAATCTGTGGAACGTGTAGCAATAGCAACCATGTGTGTCTGCTCATACCAGGGCCATATGAGGGAGGAGTGGTCTAGTGGTTAGGACAAGGTACTTCATACCAGAGGGCTGAGGGTTCAAGTCCCACCTGGGGACAGCAATCTCAGGCCAGAGGGACTGGGATTTCTATTCCTATAGGCACTCCTTGTGGTCTTGGGCAAGCCACTTAACCCTCCATTGCCCATGTTCCCTGTAAGTGTTAGCGTATGTGTCTCATATCCCCTCGTGTTAAATGTAATCCCCAATTGACCACTTTGACCTAGTGAAAAGCAGGATATAAATACAGCTAAATAAATAAATGAGGCCTACATGGCATGCTTCCTTGGTAGTGAGTCTGCTAATGTGTTTCCTTTCACTAAAGGGCCTTTCTTCCTATGTGCCTTTACTTTAACTAAATGTACTCTCTGAAACTTCTCACTCAGTTCTTGTGCCATAGTTCACAGTGATGAATTTTTCACTGTGGACCCATCTGTAGATTTAAATTTATTTGCCAGCCACCAGGGGACCAGGGCAATGGCACTCTTAAAGACATAGTCAGAATCTAATATGATTTGTATCTCTGGGTGTGAATCCTGATATTGTTGCATACAAGCCACAAAAGCAGCCAGCTCACAGTACTGTGCTGACGCTGACCCACAGGAATACTGTCTTTGCAGTACCACTTGGTTATTTGGGTCCAATTGTACAAATGCAAAACCTGCTAGTCGCCTGCCTACTTCACATTGGCTACTACCATCAATATATTGTTTCTGTGATGGAGGATCCTCGCCTTCCAACAGTATTTCTGTGTGCATTTTCTCACAGTCTAACTTGTCTTGTGCCCAGACTGGAATATCAGCCACCTCTGAGGGAATTACACACAGATCATACTGCTGAGCTGCCTTGGTGCACTGAATTGCTAACTGCATGGGCATGACTTCATGCACTAAAGTTTTAGAAGCACTTGAAGTTCCTGAATACTGCCACAATTTAAGATTAGCCATATCCACCACCAAATTTAACTGGTTGAGAACATCAATTCCAATTATTTCTTTTGGTGTGTTCACTATAGTGGAGGCAGTGGTTTCCATCATTTCCTTGGTTTGTTCACTGTGCACAGGGATACCCCATTTAACTGGGATAGCCACACACTTGGAAGCTGTGTCATTAATTCCTTGAATTTCATAAATTTCCATATTTTCCTGATCTGCAGTGGGAGAAGCTCTGTTTGTAAAACTAATTCCAGCCCCTGTGTCAATCAAAGCTAGTTTATCCTGACCCCCTACTCTGCTGATAACATTGGGGCGTCCACAAGAGTCCATTATCAAGGATGTTACAAGCCTTAAACTGTATTCTGGGCCTGTATCTGTTTCATCATCCAGAGGCTCTGGAATCGAGTCCTCTGCTGAGAGAACGGAGGCAGGCTGGGCTATGAAGGCTTGAGACATTTTGATATCTGAACCCAGGAGGTCAGGACACCCCTATGCACTAGCCTTGTGTTTGTCCTGAGCAGCTCGTGTGTCCTGTTTTAATTTATCTATTTCTACCTGCAGTATGTGTTTGTCCTGGTCCCATTTAATTTTCTCCTTTTCTAATCCATCTCTCTGTACTTTGAGCTCCTGAAAGGGAATGTACCCTGAGGAATTTCTAAAAGTACCTCTGCTTTGTCCTCTCCAAGGTGTCTGTCCTCTGTATCCTTTGTCTGTGTTTTTTGTGTATTGAGAGGATCCCTCAGCTTGCCACTTCCGTGCTTCTGATACTGTTATGACCTGCGAGGGTTGGGTCTTCCAAACAGACCCAATTCTGAGCATTAAAGTATCAAAAGGGGTTGCTTTAGGGTCTTCAGAAAATAACAGAAGGTGTTTTGTAATCTCAGGGGATAGCAATTCTAATAAAAATGCCTTATGCGTGCTCTCCCATAATCTTCTGCATTGGGCCAGGACTCCTGCTCATTAAGAACTGCTTTTAAAATCCAGGCTCTATATGCAAACTCTTCCAGTGTATCATTTGGTAGAGGTGAAATAATTTTAAATACCGTGTTTCCCCGAAAATAAGACCGGGTCTTATATTTATTTTTGCTCCAAAAATAGCACTAGGGCTTATTTTCGGGGTAGGGCTTATTTTTTTACTGATACCGGTAGCACTTGCTGATTGGCTGCCATCTACTGACAGTCAGCCAATCAGTGAAGTGTTACCACAGAGCACACAGGGAAGCAGTGGATGCGGGCAGCGACAGCCCCTTGGAGAGAAGGAAGAGGCCCGCAGCGCAGAGACAGCACCGGCAGCTGATTGGCGTCGGGGAGTGGAGCAGGAGGAAAGCTCCTCCCCGGTCCTCCCACCAAAGCCAATCAGCAGCAAAAAAGGAAATACAGCCCCTTGGAATGAAGAGGCCCGCAGCGCAGCACAGCACCGGCAGAGCTGATCGTGTCGGGGAGTGGAGCAGGAGGAAAGCTCCTCCCCGGTCCTCCCACCAAAGCCAATCAGCAGCAAAAAAGGAAATACAGCCCCTTGGAATGAAGAGGCCCGCAGCGCAGCACAGCACCGCACCGGCAGAGATGATCGCGTCGGGGAGTGGAGCAGGAGGAAAGCTCCTCCCTGGTGGGGACACCCACCCCCCCCCCCAGGTACTGAATCTGTCCGTCCGTCGATGATCTGCACTAGGTCTTAGTTTCAGGGTAGGGCTTATATTACAGAAATCACTGAAAAACTTGCTAGGGCTTATTTTCGGGGTAGGTCTTATTTTCGGGGAAACACGGTAATTGCATTGGGGAACAGTGAAATAGTTTCTCAATACCCATTTTAACCAACTGGTATGGGTGAGTGAGAGAGCCAACTCTGTAATAGTGTGGCCCCAGAGCCAGATGCACAAGTCTATCAAAGTCCGATTGTTTCCTTCTGTATTTCCCTAGACCCCAGTGAATCAGAATATCAGTGGCCCATTTGCACCATTCATTTACATTAAAAGGCATAGGGCCAACTTTCTCAACTATCCTTTCAATGTCCCTATCTTTTAAAGAGTCCTGCAGCATCACTTTAACTGGTGCTCTGAGTTCGGTACTGAGTGCCGGGTCTGAGTCATCTGAATTATCCTCCTGACACAGGTCCTGGTTATTGCTCTGTTCTGGCTGAGATAAACTATCAGGATTTTCTTCCTCTGATTCAGCTTTATTTTTTCCATTCCTAAGCCTAGCTATACATACATCTGTATTCTTTTGTTTATAGGGTGTGTCATAGGAAGGGGGGGCTGAGGGTGAAATAGTGCAGAGCTTATATTTCTTTTGTCTTTCAGAGGCCAATTCATCCTTAACGTGCCTCAATTCAAGTTTAAATGCTTCTAATTGCTCACTAACAGTTATAATGGAATTTGTGGCTTGTATCACCTGAGCCCTTTGCATGGAAATGCAAATTTGTGCCTCCTCTAGGTCTTTGGTTAATTGTGTACAATGAGAAGTCAGTTCAGTATTGTCCTGTTTCATGCTAATGAGCCCCCTGCACATGCCTTGGATAAAAAGGCATTTTCTTTTATTTGTTTTCTTTTTGAATTCTTGATAATGGTTTAACATTTGTCTTTGAATACACAGGTACACTAAAAAAATTTTTTTTTAAACTGCCTCTAATGTTTCGATTGATTTTTACGTTTTTTGGTGCGCTGAATCCAAATCTGGTAACCAATTTTCTCCATTACGTACAGATTTTTTTGCTACATTGGGTTAGCAGTTTGAGGTGAACGTTTCAGATTGAGTGCGATCGAGATAAAAGTTTCTTGGATGAATTCTTTATACTAATTGTTTAGTAGTTATTCAAATAAGAATAAAGAAAATTGTAACAAGGCAGCACATAAGAATAGAGTAATGTCAACAAAACACACTGTGATGGTAGCAAAATTGTCTGCACTTAAAACAGCCACATACATGTGCACAAACACTGAGCATATAAGAGCGAGGTTAGACACAAAGCAAAGCAAAGAAATGTGCAAAAAATGTTGTACAGGTATGTATGTAAGAATAGAAAACGCAAACCGCACCATTGCAATTCATGAAGACAAACACCCGATGGTGTGAAAATAAAATTCTAATAAATGAGATCCGACACTGTGGTAATAACTAGCAAATTTTTATTTCAAAGTTTAGTAAAAACACGATATTTGTCAACACAGTTTAGATTTTAAAGTCATTCTTGGGTCAATCAATCTCTTGGTGGGCCCGTTTCTTCTTCCCCCGAATGCTTCTCTTGGTGCGCTGCTTGGTGTATTTTTCATCTGGGGTTTCCCGCAGCAGCAACCAGCAGAAATCAGCCATCATAGTGGTGTTCCATCTTCCTTGGTACCTTCTCTCTGCGTCCTTGATGTCCTGGTGAAACCTTTCACCTTGTTCTTCACTGTACGCCCCCAAGTTTTCGGGAAAGTAGTTCACATGGGAGTGCAAGAAATGGACTTTCAGGCTCATGTTACAGCCTTGTTCTTTGAAGGCATTGAGCATCCTGGCAACAATATCCTTATAGTTCTCATCCCGCCTGTTCCCCAAGAATTTGAGAACAACATCCTTGAAGGAATCCCAGGCTTCTTTTTCCTTCTCAGACATCGTTTCAGCGAATGCTCCATCTGAAATGAGTTTCCTTATATCAGGGCCAACAAACACTCCTTCCTTTAGCTTTGCTTCAGAAAGTCGGGGGAACTTTGAGCAAAGGTACCGAAAGCACTCACTATCTTTTGGAAGGGACTTGATGAATTGCTTAATGAGACCCAACTTAATGTGGAGAGGTGGTAATAGAATTTTATCACGAGGTACCAAGCTCTCATGAAGAACATTTTTCTCACCGGGTCTCAAATACTCCCGAATTGGCCAGTCTTTTTTCCCCTAGTGTAGGTCGCGGGCCCGGCTATCCCACAAGCAAAGGAAGCAGGGATATTTGGTGAAACCGGATTGCTGCCCTAATAGCATGGATAGAATTTTAAAGTCTCCACAAATCATCCACTTATGCTCATCATAACGAATCTTCTGAAGAATCAGGGCCAAATTCTCGTATTTTTCTTGGAGAATAACAGAGTGAGCAATAGGAACTGAAGCAAATGTGTTGCCATTATGAAGAAGAACACCTTTTATGCTGTCTTTTGACGAATCAATGAACAGCCGCCATTCAGCAGGATCATACTTGAGTTTAAACTTTTCCATCACTCCGTATATATCGTTGCAAAATACCAAATCTTCCTCTTTGCTGAAATACTTCAAAAATTGTGTCTCGTGGTTGCAGTACCAATAAAAAGTTGTTCCTGGTGACAATAGATTTTTCTGTTTAAGCCGAGAACCTAGCAGTTGGGCAGCATCTTTTGGGAGTCCTAAATCCCGGACTAAATCATTCAATTCAGCTTGAGAGAAAAGTTCAGGTTTCGGATCTGGTTCAGTTTCAAACTCAGAAGTACTGGACTCATCGGGAAAAGCCATCTGATGAGTCTCATCATGATCAGAACCGTCCACACAAATATGATCCAAAGATTTTGGTGGTTCAGGCACAGGTACTTCGTTGCTATGAGGCATAGGCCTAATTGCTGAGGGAAGGTTGGGGTAACTTATTACGTTCTTATTTTTTAAGTTGTATCCCTTCACAATGCAAGAGCAAAAATAGCAGTCACTGCTGTGGTCTCTTTGTTCACGCCACATCATAGGTATTCCGAAATGAAATGCTTGTTTTTTACCTTTCATCCATAAGCGTAGATCTTCCTCACATGTCTTGCACACTTTGTGAGGAGCCCACGGTTTGTCTTGATCGCCTAACTTCAAACCGAAATAGGCGAAATATACTTTTTTAATGAATGCAGAAATGTTCTTCTGCCGCTTTTTCACGGTATATTCCCCACAAATAAAACAAAAACTGTCCGGAGAGTTGACGCAACCTCTGGCTCTGTGAGCCATCACAAATACACAGCACTGCAAACTACAACTGTAGTGAACCACTTCGGAATAAAGCTGGATTACGACTGAGCAAACAAAAGGTAATAATGAACTTGCAAGAAACTGAAATTTGACAGGAATGTTCATGTCGCAACCACCGTGTTTGAGCGAGCGAACGAGGCGAGGCGAACAGGAAAGAACATGCGCCAGCGCGAGTACTGGATTTAGCCCCCGCCTCCCAATTGTCCTGTTAATGTATAAAATGAATACAAAACACTCTAAAATATCATGAGGGAGTGTTTCTAGTTAGTTAACCATTACAACCTCTATTTTGGGCCAAGAAAATAAACTGCAGTCGGCTAAAAAGAAATCATGTGAACATTCCTTATATGGGTAAGAAATCTAATTTTGCAAGAAAACGTGACGTGATGGAACATTTTGGCTATTTTTCCTGGATTCAGCACCCCAAAATCTATAGGAATCAGTTGCAAAACTGGAGGCAGTTTTTTGGTAGTGTACCTGTGATATTATACCATGATGACTCAGGGAATTCACCTTCAAAGGGACCACCTTTCCTCTTACAGTATGTCAGTACTATTTCTTTCAGTTCTTTAAAATCAAAGGCTTCCATATTTGAGACTGCAGAAAGACTGTAGTTGGTACAGGGGCCTAGCTTATTATGTTTTTATTTGGTTTTATGCGATTATCTCAAATGTGCAACCTTGGAAGGAGGAATGCTCACTTTTATGAAGAAGTGAGACTTAGAATTATAGTTGGAATGGCATAAATTTTATGGGTGTTCAGTTAGAGAGTACTGGCATAAAGACCACGCCTTAAAATTATACCTGAATAAAAAGTGCTTACCACCTTTTAACAGGGTGGAAGTTTTAGGGTGAAATTATAGTAAGAAGGTTGTTAGGCGATTAACAGAATTGTCAGATACTGTATAAGTTGCTTGTATAACTCTGTCTTTTCTTAGCAGCTCAAATACTATAGAAAAATCTGTGCCTTGTAACAAACCATAACAAGCCTATACATACAAATAAGAAAATTGCAAGCCACCCTATGTACTGTCACTAGGTGTAGGTAAAATTAAAATTCAGGATTATTACAGAGCCTTTTGACAATAAAAAATCTCACCTTGTCTAACCCACAAAACAAATGGTCATAAGGGCTTTTGATTTTCCTGTCTCACCCTGTCTGAAATCCACTTTAATGTATCAAACAAAATTATTACTTACCCAACTGGAGATCTGCTGTGAAGTCTGAGACGGGCCCCCATAAAATGTAATCTTCTGGTAAATGTAATCTTTCGCCGCTCTCTACTTTTGGTTACGCTCTGTTTGGTCCTGGGTTCATTTCACAGAGACAGTAGGGTAAGCAGCACAAATAAGACAACCAAAACTGGTGTGGCTTAGAAAAAGAGTTTTATATAGAAATAGGCTTATTACATAGGTACAGAACAGAGTTATAAGGTTGTTACAGAGCTGCGTCTGTGGGTGTGTGCATGTGTGAAGTGTGTGTCAGAGTCTCATAGTAAGAAGAATATAGAGAGAAAGAAAAGAACAAGGGGGGGGGAGAGAGAAAGAGAGAAGTATGGGTCAGAGCCTCATAGTAGGAAGTGTCCCATCAACAGAGAGAGAGCTATTTTTGTGTTTCTGTATTTATAGAGAAAATCTCCAGCACCTCCATTTGTCATAATTTTGGTCAGTTTGAGGTTTGCTATCATTTGATTAGCAAGGAGGGGTTGCAGACTAATCTCATCAGGCCTGGAGACGTCCTGGCATCACCAAGGAGTCAAAGCTAATCTCATCTTGTAAACTACGCTCATTAAGTTTGGAGACTGACATCACCAGAGTAACAAAGCTGCTTGTAATCCAAAGTCTGGGAAAAGCCATGACACCTATGCTAGGCATAATGTCATGCTGATGTATGCTGACACCAGTAGCTAGAAATATGTAAGAAGCTTAATGCCCCCTATCACAATAACCATGATATTGATGATCATAACATGCCCTCTCTGAGATGGAATAGCAGGTCCTCCAGATCACTGACGTCACCATTATGGAGAGGGTGGAAGCTCTGGACACACTGCGGACCATGCAGGAGCAAGCTGAGTACACAGCAGCTGTCACACTCTCTTGCAGATCCTTGCATGGCTCCACAAATTTGACACCTGCCAATACCTTGCACCCACCCACCCCGTTTAATAGCATACCCTACATTACAACTTGTGCAAAAGCATGTCTGTGCCCTGTGCCCTTGAACACATGCAGTGAGGGGGGATGTATATGGGAGCTCTGCATGGTGCTGGTCCTACTCTGCTGCATTTCTATATCCGTATTCTTGCCCTACTTTCTCACAATATGGTCTCTGTCTCACTGCATCCCTTTACCGCCACTCCAACTGGAATTCCATGCTCTGATTGCGTGATCCTGCAACGCAAATATGCCATCGATGCAGTGATTTGCCACAATAGGCCCTTTCCTCTTCCCATCCTATATCACACCTGTACACTACAAGTGAGGAATGTGTGCAAGGCCTGTGTAGCAGTCAATGTAGGCCTGTTTTGTGCAGCAAATATCTATCATTGACAGCGTCTGTCCTGGAAAAAATTAATCTCCTTGTTATTGGTAGGAATGTTATGTACGGTCTATGGTCTGGGTTTAAGAGATAGCAGTGGCTGCAGCCTACTACAAATGCAGAGATTTAAGGTTTCCAGAGATATCTGAGAACCTATGTATCCTGCTCATCTTCCATTTGCCTGTCACAAGCTGGTCTAGAACCTGTGGCCAAGGGATCTGAAGACTAACATCTTGGCTGCTGAGCCATGGGAAACAGCAAGCAACCCATCTGCAGAATCCAAGAGGCACAGAGAAAGCAGGACTCACACTACACAGTGGGAAGTGGCAGGAGCTTTATTAGGTATCCAACAAGGTCAACCCTCACATGTTTCAGCCTTAGCATTCTTCAGAGGCTTGTAACCTCATAAGAGCAAATAAAACATAAAAGAATAAATAAAAGATACATAAAAACAAAGTATATAAAATAACTAATAATAAAAAACAGTGTATAAAGGAACCCATATCCGAGAGAGACAATTCAAATTAAAAATGCTTAAAAATATATATACATAGTGTGATTTATTTATTTACATTCTCTTATATACCGTGCTATTCTGCATCAGTGCGGTTTACATTGAACAAACTGAAATTACATTGAACAGGGCATTATAACTTGGAGATAACTATTTTACAGGGAACATGGGCTATGGAGGGTTAAGTGGCTTGCCCAAGACCACAAGGAGCACCTGTGGGACTAGAAACCCCAGTCCTTCCGGCCCAAGGTTGCTGTCCTCTAGTGGGATTTGAACCCCCAACTTTCCGGCCTGAAGTACCTTGCCCCAACCACTAGACCACTCCTCCACTCCAATGAATATATAAAACATATAACCCAATTATATATGGAGTTATGTTAATAATATCTTACACATTAGTAAAACATATAAAAGGGAACATAAGAAAAAAATCATATAAAATGCCCAATGAATAATGGTGTAGAAAAGTCCATCTAAATTATTAAAAAGCAAAGCAAAGATGTGCCAACTAATAAAAATAGCAGTATGGCAGAAGGGACAGGATGAATTAGAAAATATGTAATCACACAATCAGAACATCTCACATACAACACAGGGACCTATATGGTTCCTCTTTGTCATCACTATTATTTAACATCTACATGCAACCTATATGCACCATTATCAGGTCCTTCAATGTCAACTATATGATCTATGCTGATGACGTGTTACTATATATGCCGTTCTGCATAGATAAGATGAACCTCACCCCCATAACCAACTGTTTTAACGCCATTTCAAATTGGCTACTGACTCAAAATCTCAGAATCCAGAACAAAAAAACAGAGGTTCTTTTTATCTCAAGGAACACTAAGTTCACACCACCCACATTCCTTGAGGTTCAAGATGCCAAGCTGCAAGTAAAATCCCACATCCGATACCTTGGAGTGACTCTGGATCAGAATCTAGATATGAAGACCCACATAACCAACACTGTAAGGACAGTTTATTTCAAGATTCGCTCCCTCAGACACCTCCGCCAACTGATTGATCCAGATGATTTCCGTACGGTCTACCAGGCTCTAATTATCCCGCACTTTGACTTCGCAAACTGTATATTACAGGGGCTCCCCCAATCTACCCTTAACCCGCTTCAACTAGCATTAAACAGCGCAGCAAGAGTGCTTTTCGGGGTACCTAAAAGAGAACATGTAACACCTCTCCTGAAACAATTACACTGGCTCCCTATCCAAGCGAGAATCACCTTCAAGACCCTGCTACTAGCCTTCAAAGCTCTCAAAGGACTTGCTCCCTCATCACTATCAGAGATGATCCAACCAATCCCTTCCAACAGGCTGAGAAGAACCACGGAATTAAACATGCTAAAGGTTCCATATGAGTCCTTAAAATACATCTCCGCAACTGTAAACCGATCCTTCAGTTTATGCGCTCCAAAACTTTGGAACACCCTCCCACCACACATTAGGGCCATCACTGATCTCTCCCAGTTTAAAAAGGCCTTGAAGCATCACCTTTTCATCAAATATTTCCCAGAGAACACAGTAACACAAGCTCACTCAAATAGCAACAATCCCGTTATTAACACGTAACCTATGCTAACCCAGTAACACTTCATACCTCTCTCTCATACTAAAAAGGTTCTTCTCATGCAATATGCCGTCCATATGTAAATAGTTCAATGACTATTATTCATTGTAAATAATTATCCTGGTTACCCAAGTTTTTTGTTCCTGTTCCATGTAAAAAACAGATAATATGTATCTTATCTGATGTTTTCTTGTTATATGTAAACCGCGCTGATTATAAATAGTGCGGTATATAAAAGATGTTAAATAAATAAATAAAAATAAATAAATAAATATGACGGAAGTATATCATAGAAACATGACGGAAGAAAAAAACCACATGGCCTATCTAGTCTGTCCTTCCATATCAACAACTACAACAGTCCCCTTTTTTCCTTTAGAGATCCTCTGTGTTTGTCCCATGCTTTTTCGAATTCAGTTACTGTCCTCATCTCTACCACCTCCACTGGGAGACTATTCCACGCATCTACCACTCTTTCCATAAAGAAATATTCCACATATTATTTTATTTATTTATTTATTTATTATTTATTACAGGCTCTTATATACAGCTCTATTCAGCATCAGCGCGGTTCACAATACAACAACAGACCAGAACAACAATTGTTTGGTTTTACAGAGAACAGGTTAGAGAACTTGGGGAAGTCATTACTGCAACTATTTACATGAGTATTTACATGTATATACATAACAGGATTTATTCTCAGTTTGGGTAGTGATCAAAAATGGCTGGATGGTCTAGTAATATTGGGGGAAAAGGTGGGATTTGAGCGCCTTTCTGAAAAGAGATAGATCAGTGATAACCCGAATCTCTGGAGGTAAGGCGTTCCAGCACTTAGGGGCATAGAAGCGGAAAGCCCTGTTAGATGTCGCTAATGAGCATTTAGTCGCTGCCTTAGGGATTATTAGCACATTAGTCGATATCGTTCTCCTAGATCTGTTGGGTGGAACGGCCTGGATGAGGTCTATTAGAGAGGAGGAGGTGATGCTTTTAGTGGCCTTGAAGGTGAGTAGTAGCGTCTTGAACAAAAGTCTGCCATGTATGGGGAGCCAGTGGAGTTGCTTCAGGATGGGTGTTATATGGTCCCTTCTTGATGCTCCGTAGAGGACTCTAGCCGCGGTGTTCATGGCAAGTTGTAAAGGGTTTAAGGTGGAGTGTGGGAAGCCTTGAAGAATGGCATTAGCATAGTCGAGGTGGGGTAAGGTTAAGGCTTGGAATATGGTTCGGAAGTCATCAGGATCGAGCAGGGAGCGAAGATGGCGGGGTGTCCGGATCTTGAGGTAGATTGCTCTGACTACGTTTGGTTATATGTAGTTTTATATCCATGTGTTGGTCCAAAGTGACCAAGGTATCGAATGGAAGGTTTTGTTTGGAGCTCGGCTTCTTTCGCCTTTATCTGGGGTGGGGGGGTGAAAAGTGGGTCCCTAGTGATGAAGAGAACCTGAGTCTATCCCCTTTTACCCTCATCCTATGTCTCCTCGTAGCAGAACTTGCTTTCAATTGAAAGAGGCTCTCTCTCCCTGAACATTTATGCCACGGAGGTATTTAAACATCTCAATCATATCACCTCTATCCCGCCTTTCCTCTAAGGTGTACATATTAAGATCCTTAAGTCTGTCCTCATATCCTTTATAATGAGTATAAAAAAACAAACCTTTGTGAAAAAATAATATAAACAAGAGAAGACTGTCTGGAGGGAACTTGCAGTGTAAAGAAGTTAGTCAGAGCCAAAACATAGAAACATAGAAACATGATGACAGAAAAAGACCACATGGCCTATCTAGTCTGTCCTTCCATATCAACAACTACAACAGTACACTTTTTACCTTTAGAGATCCTCTGTGTTGGTCCCATGCTTTTTTGAATTCAGTTACTGTCCTCATCTCTACCACCTCCACTGGGAGACTATTCCATGGATCCACTACTCTTTCCATAAATAAATATTTCCGCATATCACTCCTGAATCTATCTCCCTTCACCCTCATCCCATGTCCCCTCGTAGCAGAACTTGCTTTCAATTGAAAGAGGCTCTCTCCCTGAACATTTATGCCACGGAGGTATTTAAACATCTCAATCATATCACCTCTATCCAGCCTTTCCTCTAAGGTGTACATATTAAGATCCTTTCCTCATATGCTTTATAATGAAGCCCACTAATCATTTTAGTAGCCACCCTCTGCACCGACTCCATCCTGTTCACATCCTTTTGAAGGTGCGGTCTCCAGAATTGCACACTATACTCCAAATGAGGTCGCACCAAAGACTTATACAGAGGCATTATCACCTCCTTTTTTCTGCTAGCCATTCATCTCCGTATGCACCCAAGCATCCTTCTAGCTTTTGCCGTCGCCTTTTCTACCTGTTTAGCTACTTTAAGATCATCAGACACAACCACGCCTAGGTCCCGCTCTTCTTTAGTGGACAAAAGTACTTCACCTCCTATATTGTATTGCTCCCTTGGATTGCTGCAGCCCAAATGCATAACCTTACATTTTTTAACATTAAATCCCAGCTGCCAAATTCTAGACCATTCTTCAAGCTTAGCTAGATCCCTCCTCATGTTATCTACACCTTCCTGGGTGTCTACTCTATTGCAGATTTTTGTATCATCTGCAAAGAGGCAAACCTTACCCGACAGCCCTTCCGCTATATCAAATAATTGTTAAATAAATAAATAAAAATCACTAACAAAGATGTTAAAAAGAATCGGACCAAGGACAGATCCCTGGGGCACACCACTGGTAACATCCTTCTCCTCAGAGTGAGCTCCATTTACTTGTACTCTTGGTCGCCTCCCACCCAACCAATTTCTAACCCAAGCAGTAACTTTAGGGTCCATCCCTAGGGTGCTCAGTTTGTTTATAAGTCGCCTGTGAGGAACAGTGTCAAAGGCTTTACTGAAATCTAAATACACCACATCTAGAGCTCTCACTCAGTCCAACTCCCTTGTCACCCAGTCAAAGAAATCAATCAGATTTGTCTGACAAGACCTGCCTCTGGTGAATCCATGCTGCCTCGGATCCTGTAATCCGCTGGACTCCAGATACCTCACTATTTTCTCTTTCATCAGCGTTTCCAATAATTTACTCACCACCGAAGTTAAACTAACCGGCCTGTAGTTTTCAACCACATCCTTACTTCCGCTTTTGTGTAAAGGCACCACATGAGCCTCTCTCCAGTCCTTTGGCACCACTCCCGACTCCAACGAGGCATTGAAAAGGTCAGTCAGTGGAGTTGCTAAAATGTCCCCAAGTTCCCTCAGTATTCTAGGGTGTATCCCATCCGGTCCCATCGCTTTGTCTACTTTAAGTTGAGCTAGTTTCTGCGCATGAAATGAGAGTCAGAAGCTGTAAAGATGTCTTACACATTGGAACATGGAACGTACGAAGCATGAACCAAGGGAAGTTGGAGGTGGTCAAGAATGAAATGGAACGTGTACAACTTGATCTGTTGGGTGTCAGCGAACTGAAATGGACTGGCATCGGGCACTTTGCATCAGATGATCACATGGTCTACTATGCTGGAAATGAAAGACAAAGAAGAAATGGTATTGCATTTATAATAAAGAAGAAACTTGCAAGAACTGTAATGAAATACAATGCAGTCAGCGAACGCTTAATCTCTATTCGTCTACGAGGAATGCCTATCAACACAACTATAATTCAAGTATATGCCCCAACAACAGCTGCAGAAGAGAATGAAATTGAAGAGTTCTATGAACAAGTACAAGCTGAAATTGACAGAACATGCAAACAGGATATCCTGATAGTCATGGGTGACTGGAACGCAAAAGTTGGCAACAAAGAAGAAGGCAAAGTAGTTGGAAAATATGGACTTGGCAACAGAAATGAAGCTGGAGAAAGATTGATAGAATTCTGCAAGACCAATGATCTATTCATCTCAAACACCTTCTTCCAGCAACACAAGCGGCGACTGTACACATGGACTTCACCCAATGGATTGTATAAAAATCAAATTGACTACATCTGTGGAAGTCAACGATGGAAAAGCTCTGTAATATCAACAAAGACAAAACCTGGAGCTGACTGTGGTACAGATCATCAACTACTAGTATGCAAACTCAAGCTAAAGTTGAAAAAGAGCAAACCACTCATGAATGCAGCAAAATATGACCTTGAGAATATACCACTGGAATTTAAAGACTGCCTGCAAAATCGATTTGCTGCTTTAGATACAAATGACAGAGCTCCGGAAGAGTTATGGAATGACGTCAAGAAGGTTGTGCTGGAAGAAAGCGAGAAGTCTCTACAAAAGGTGAAAAAGCAAAAACGGCCAAAATGGATGACGGAAGAAACTCTGAAAATTGCCCAGAAACGCAGAGAAGCTAAAGCCAAAGGAGAAAGAAAGACAATCTCAGAACTCAACAGAGATTTCCAACGTGCAGCAAGACAGGACAAGGAAAAGTACTACAATGACACTTGCAAGGAAATAGAAGCAGAAACTATTAGAGGAAGAACAAGATCGGCTTTCCTAAAGCTGCGAGAGCTAAAGAAAAAGTTCCAGCCTCGAATTGGAATGTTACAAGATTCTCAAGGTTCTATGTTGAATGATGCTGAGAAGATCAAGAAAAGGTGGAAGGAATATACAGAGTTTTTATATGATAAAGATCAAGTGGACCAACAGCCGTTTCAACCTATACCTTATGATCAGGAACCATTGGTGATGAAAGAAGAAGTTGAAGCAGCATTGAAAGCCTTATCAAAGAACAAAGCACCAGGCATTGATGGCATTCCCATAGAAGTATTGCAGCAATCTGATGCAGCTGTTACCGTACTTACAAGGCTCTGCCAAGAAATATGGAAGACAACATCATGGCCAACTGACTGGAAAAGATCTGTGTTTATACCAATACTAAAGAAAGGTGATCCAACTGACTGTGGAAATTATCGCACAATCGCTCTGATCCCACATGCCAGCAAGATTCTACTGAAGATTATTCAAAAGAGACTACAGCCATACCTAGAACAAGAACTACCTGAAGTGCAAGCAGGGTTCAGGAAAGGACGAGGAACGAGAGACATCATTGCGGATGTGAGATGGATCCTTGAAAAGACTAAAGAATACCAAAAGGATATCTATTTGTGCTTTATCGACTATAGCAAGGCTTTTGACTGTGTAAACCATGAGAAACTCTGGGCCACGTTAAGAAGCATGGGTATACCAGAACACCTGATCGTTCTCTTGCGCAATCTGTACATTGATCAAGAAGCAACAGTTCGAACGGAACAAGGAGAAACAGAATGGTTTAAATAAGCAAAGGTGTAAGACAAGGCTGCATACTTTCCCCCTACCTGTTTAATTTATATGCAGAACAAATCATCAGAGAAGCAGGACTGTATGAAGACCACAGTGGTGTGAAGATTGGTGGAAGACTCATCAACAACCTTCGCTATGCTGATGATACCACATTACTGGCTGGAAGTGAAGATGATCTGAAACATTTGCTTCTCACAATCAAAGAACATAGTCTCAAAATGGGCCTGCACCTTAATGTAAAGAAGACAAAGATCATGACAACTGGCATAATCAACAGGTTCATCGTTGAAGGAGAAGAAATTGAAATCGTGAACAACTTTAACCTACTTGGATCAACTATCAATAAAGAAGCAACAAGCAGTCAAGAAATCAGACGACGCATTGCTCTTGGCAGAATGGCTATGAAAGACCTAGATAAGATTCTCAAGAGCAGAGATGTCTCTCTCCATACAAAGATTCGACTTGTTCAAGCCATGGTATTTTCAATAACATCATATGGATGTGAAAGCTGGACAGTGAAAAAGACAGACAGGAAGAAAATTGATGCCTTTGAATTATGGTGCTGGCGGCGAATACTGTGTATACCATGGACTGCCCGAAGAACAAACCAGTCGGTACTAGAGGAGATCAAACCTAAGCTTTCTTTAGAAGCTCAGATGACAAGACTTCGACTTTCATACTTCGGACACATCATGCGAAGAGAGAGATCATTAGAGAAAGACATCATGCTTGGCAAGATAGAAGGTCAACGCAAAAGAGGAAGGCCAGCAATGAGATGGATCGCTACAATAACAGCAGCTACGGGTACCAGTCTGTCAACAATGAGCCGCCTGACTGAAGACCGAACACAATTTAGGATAGCTATCCAGAGGGTCGCCATGAGTCGACTCCGACTCGACGGCACTTAACAACAACAACAACAGTTTCTCACGAACACAGTCTTCTGAAAATTGTTCAAGATGTCCCTCGCTTCTGTTCCTATTTGTGGGTGTTTTCTGAGGTCCTGCTCCTGGTTCTTCATCTGTGAACACAGAACAAAAATATTTGTTAAGCAATTCCGCTTTATCCTTATCAGCTTCTACATATTCCCCCCCTGCACCCTTGAGTCTGACAATACCACTTTTGCCCTTCCTCTTCTCACTAATATATCTGAAAAATGTCTTATCCCCCCATTTGTACAGTGGCATAAGTATCTCTTCCTTTCTGCTAGTAATTCCTCTTTGTATGCAGCCCAACATCCTCCTGGCTTTTGCCACCACCTTGTCGCACTGTTTTGCCGCCTTGAGATCTTCAGAAATAATCACACCAAGGTCTTTCTCCTGATCCGTGCACACCAACCTCTCGACCCCTATTGCATACATTTCCCTTGGATTTCTGCTACCCAAGTGCATTACTCTGCACTTCTTTGCATTAAATCTCAATTGGCAAGCATTAGACCATTCTTCCAGCTTTTGTAGATCTTTCCTCACGTTAACCACTCCCTCGGGGGAGTCCACTCTGTTGCAAATTTTTGTGTCATCTGCAAAAAGACAGACTTTTCCATTCAGTCCTTCAGCAATATCACTCACAAATACATTGAACAGTGCTAGGCCCAGGACCGACCCCTGGGGCACCCTGCTAATCACCTTCCCTTCATCTGTGTGAGCCCCATTTACCATCACCTTCTGTCGTCTGTCAGTCAACCAATTTCTGATCCAATTTACCATCTTGGGATCTATCCCCAAGCTACTGAGTTTATTGATAAGCCTCCTATGAGAGACAGTATCAAAGGCTTTGCTGAAATCCAGATAGATGATATCCATCGCATGCCCCTGATTTAGTTCCCTGGTCACCCAGTCAAAGAACTCAATCAGATTTGTTTGGCATGAACGTCCTTAGGTAAAACCATGTTGCCTCGGATCTTGCAACCTGTTGGTTTTGAGAAGGTTCACTATTCACTCTTTCAGGACCGCCTCCATTACTTTTTCCGCCACTGAGATAAGGCTCACAGGCCTGTAGTTTGACACCTCTTCCCTGTCACCACTTTTATGTAGAGGTATGACATTAGCCATTCTCCAGTCCTGAGGAACCTCTCCTGTTCCAAAGCTTTAATAGTAGTTTTTACATATAGTGCCACTCCTCCTCCCCTTCTTCCTACCCTGTCCTTTCTGAATAAAGTATAGCCAGGTATAGTTACATCCCAGTCATGGTTTTCTGTGAACCATGTTTCTGTAACTGCCACTAAATCCAAGTCAGCCACTTCCACCAAAGCTTCAACATCCTTTAACGGCCCTGCAAGAACCTCTCTGAGCTTTTTAAGTATCCTGGGATGGTTCCCATCCGGTCCCATGACCTTGTCCACTTTCAGTTTTGCAAGTTGTTCTAACATTTCATCTTCTGTAAATGGTGTGGTATCTACTTCATTCCCAGTTTTATATTTGGGAGTCACAGGTGGTCCTTCTCCAAGACTTTCTTTAGTAAAAACAGAGCAGAAGTATTCTTTTAGCAATTTCACTTTTTCAATGTCACTTTCCACGAGTCTGTTCGCAGCACTTCTGAGTCCTGCAATTCCACCTCTGATCTTCTTCCTTTCCCGAAAATACGTGAAGAAAGTTTTGTCGCCACACTTCACATCTTTAGCCATCTTTTCCTCTGCCTTTGATTTTGCTTTCCTTCTTTCTCTCTTTGTCTTTTTGAGTTGGATCCTGTATTCAATTCTGTGTTCTTCCGTTTGCAAGCTTTTGAATTTTGCGAAAGGTGTGTTTTTTGCCTTTATTTGAGCAGCCACTTCTTTGGAAAACCAAATAGGTTTTCTTCTCCTCTTGTTTTTGTTTACTTTTCTTACATATTTATCTGTTGCCACCTTTAGTTTAGCCCATTGCAATTCCACTTCCCTTATCCCCTTCCACCCTGTCAGCTCCTCTTTTAGGTACGCGGCCATTTTACTGAAGTCGGTGTTTATGAAGTTTAGGAGTTTGAGCTTGCTATGATTGGCCTGCACCTTGGCTTTTATCTCAAACCACACCATGTGATGATCGCTGTTGCTCACAGGGGCACTCACGCAGACATTTGACACGCTCTCACCGTTGGTGAGCACTAAATCCAGCGTTGAGCTTTCCCTGGTTGGTTCCATCACCATTTGTCTAAGTAACGCATCTTTGAGAGCATCCACAATTTTTTTGCTTCTTTCCAGATTTGCAGAAGGAGTAATCCAATCCACATCAGGTAGATTAAAGTCACCCAATATGATCACTTCCCCCTTTGTGGCTATCTTGGCAATGTCTATAATCAATTTTATCTATCTCTTTGATATGAGTTGGAGGTCTGTAGACTACAGCAGTATGGATGACAGTGCCATCTCCTCTTTCCACCACAATCCAGAGCGCTTCTTCTTTTCCCCATGCCCCCTGCATTTCAGTAGCTTTAATATTGCTTTTGACATACAAGGCTACTCCTCCTCCTCTTCCATTTTCTCTGTCTCTTCTGAATAGATTATAGCCAGCTATGCCTATATCCCAATCATGCGATTCATTTAGCCATGTTTCTGTAATGTCCACAATGTCCAAATCCCTTTCCACCATTAGGGCTTCCAGGTCTGGAACTTTGTTGGCTAAGCTTCGAGCATATGTGCTCATTGCTTTCCAGCATTTAACTTGCTTGTGTGTATTTTGCATTGATTTTGTTCTGCCCACATCTTCCCACTTGTTTTTGATGTGTGGTTTAAAAGTGTGGCTGTTTCTGATTTTAATTTGCTTTTGCAGGGGGTGACGTCCAGAGCTTGACCTTCCACATCCGTCACCCCCTTTTTCTAGTTTAAATGCATATTTATTTATTTATTTAGCTATATTTATATCCCGCTTTTCACCGGGTCAAAGCAGTAGAACATTGAACAAGGGGGGGGGGGGGGGACAATAATCAGCTGTAAGGGTATGGGCCATCACCGAGTGGCTGACATTAATGATTTTAACAAAAGTTTGGGACATAGACATAGATATTAAGCTACAGTTTCATTGGTGGGTGTTTGTCTCAGGTCCGAGGTATTCCTGGAATAGTGTGGTTTTTAGTTGTTTCCTGAAAGATAGGGGGTCTTTGTTGTTTCTGATGTGTTTCGGGAGAGACTTCCAGATGGATGGTGCGTATAGTTCGAAGGCTCTGTTGCAGGTTCGTTGATTGCATTTCGTTCTTTTATGGGGGATGGTGAGGGAGTTG
Organism: Ichthyophis bannanicus; assembly: GCA_033557465.1. Classification (NCBI taxonomy): domain Eukaryota; kingdom Metazoa; phylum Chordata; class Amphibia; order Gymnophiona; family Ichthyophiidae; genus Ichthyophis; species Ichthyophis bannanicus. Next base: position 1,900,948,866 of record CM066031.1, read on the forward strand.
TTGGTGGTTTGTCTGGTTTTTCTGTTGTGGGCTGGTCGGGTCAGTAGAGTGCGGAGCTGGGAGGTTTGAGTTTGGTAGAGAGCTTTGTGAGTGAGTAGGGCGGATTTGTACTTGACTTGTGCTTCTAGAGGGAGTATGTGTAGTTCTCTCAGGAGTGGGGTGATGTGGTCTTGTCTTTTTTCTGTCTGGATAATTCTTGCCGTGGTGTTTAAGGCAGTTTGGAGTGGGTTGGTATGGGTGGCCGGGAGTCCATGGTAGATTATGTTGCAGTAGTCCAGGCGGGGGAGTGTCATGGCCTGCATCACTGTTCTGAAGTCTTGTGGTTCAAGGAGAGGTCTGAGGCGCTGTACTGTTTTAGCTTTGTGAAATATTGTTGCGGCGGTTTTTTTGATTTGTTGTTCAAGTGTGAGCGCTTGGTCTATGATGATTCCTAGGTATCTTATCTGCGGTTGTATCCGTATTTGTGTGGTCCCAATGTTGAGGTGTGGGGGTGGCGTGAAGTCTGGGTCCTTTGTGACTATAAGGGCTTCTGTCTTCTTTATGTTGATGATTAAGTTGTTCTTTTGCAGCCAGCTGGATACTGTTGTGAAGCATTCTGATAAGTGTTGGTTGGTTGGGTTGGAGGTTGTAATTGGGGCATAGAGCATTATGTCATCTGCATAGATGTGGTAGTTGATGTTGTGTGTATGTATGATTGAGCAGAGTGGTTGCAGATAGATGTTGAAGAGCATGGCCGATAGTGTGGATCCTTGGGGTACTCCTTGGTGTTGCTGGAAGGGGAGTGAGGTTGATGTGTTTGTCCGGATCAGTTGATGTCTATTGGTTAGGTATGAACGGAACCATTGGAGTACGGTATCTTTGATGCCAATTTCTTGTAGTCTGTGTATGAGGATGTTGTGGGAGATGGTGTCGAAGGCTGCTGATATGTCTAGGAAGATCATGGCATATCCGGAGTGTTTGGCTTGAGTTCCTATGAGGAGGGTGTTCATTAGTGACGTCATGAGGGTCTCAACTCCGTGGAGTGGACGGAAGCCATGCTGTATGTACATCCACATACTGCTTGAATTTTTCACTTAGGATTCTTTTCCCTGCGACAGAGAGATGTAGTCCATCAGCACAGAATAGTCTCTTGTTGTTTCATCTGTTACCCCAGTCGCCAATAAATCTGAATCCTTCTTGTTTGCACCAGGTCTGGAGCCATGTATTAAAGCTGTTAATGCGATGCAGCCTTTTTGCCCCTTTACCAAGAACAGGTAGAACCTCTGAGAATGCAACAATGTTAATAATGGGCTTGAGTTTCTCTCCCAGAGATTGGAAGTCCTTTTGGACTGTAGAGGCACTGTTTCTAGCCAGGTCATTTGTGCCCAAGTGGATAACAACATCAAGTTTGAAGTGCTCACTTTCTGTGCTAAGTACTTCAATAACTTGGTTTGTATTCCTGCTGGCTGAAGAGCCTGGGAGGCACTTGACTATCTTCTCTCCTTTGAACTGTGTTCCCAAGTTGGTGCCACTGATGATGGAATCACCAAGTAGTAGTAGTTTGCTGTTTGGTGAGGTTTTCTTCATATTTGGTCCTTTAGCAGGAGATTGGGCATTGTCTGTCTCATTTAAGGGCCCTTCAGTTTCTTTGGATTGGGCATCCTCATTTGCCAAGGTAGAGAAGGCATTATGCAGGGATATCTCCTGATGCATAGCTTCTCCCTCGTGACTCTGTTAAGCCCGCTGGGGCTTATGGGAAATTTCCCATCTGCCCCGGCGAGCTTAACAGAGTCGTGAGGGAGAAGCTCTCCCTTCGCGGCTCTGAAAGCCGAAGCGGAGAAGAACTGACAAGCAGGCAGGCAAGCAGGAAGGGATCTGCCTGGCGGGGGGGCCCCGCGGGACATGCGATATTGCTGCTACCACCGCGGCAGCGGCAGCAGCCAGCTTTTTTTTTCATTTTTAAAATTCTACTTTTAAAGCGGAATGTTCTTTGCGCGGGGCCCTCTGAAACGCGGGGCCCTGTGCAAAAAACATTCTCGCTCAATGGACAGGCCGGCACTGAGCGTGTCTAATGTCTGGGTGAGTGCCCCTGTGAACAACAGTGATCATCACACGGTGTGGTTTGAGATAAAAGCCAAGGTGCAATCCAATCATAGCAAGCTCAAAGTCCTAAACTTCAAAAACACTGACTTCAATAAAATGGCCAAGTACCTAAAGGAGAAGCTGACAGGGTGGAAGGGGATAAGGGAAGTGGAATTGCAATGGGCTAAACTAAAAGGGGCAATAAAAGGGGCAACAGATAAATATGTAAGAAAAGTAAATAAAAACAAGAGGAGAAGGAAACCTATTTGGCTTTCCAAAGAAGTGGCTGCTCAAATAAGGGAAAAAAACACAGCTTTCGCAAAATTCAAAAGCTTGCAAACAGAGGAACACAGAAATGAATACAGGATCAAACTCAAGTAGACAAAAAGAGAAGTAAGGATAGCAAAATCAAAGGCAGAGGAAAAGATGGCTAAAGATGTGAAGTGCGGCAACAAAACATTCTTCAGGTATATTCGGGAAAGGAAGAAGATCAGAGGTGGAATTGCAGGCTCAGAAGTGCTGGGAACGGACTCGTGGAAAATGACATTGATAAAGCGAAATTACTAAACAAATACTTCTCCTCTGTTTTTACTAAAGAAAATCCTGGAGAAGGACCACCTGTGACTCCCAAATATAAAAATGGGAATGAGGTAGATACCACACCATTCAGAGAGGATGGTTTTAGAACAACTTGCAAAACTGAAAGTAGACAAGGCCATGAAACCGGATGGGATACATCCCAGGATACTGAAAGAGCTCAGAGAAGTTCTTGCAGGGCTGTTAAAGGATGTTTTCAACTGATCCTTGGAAACAGGAGAGGTTCCTCAGGACTGGAGAATGGCTGACATCGTACCTCTACACAAAAGTGATGACAGGGAAGAAGTTTCAAACTACAGGCCCGTGATCCTTACATCGGTGGCGGGAAATGTAATGGAGACGCTCCTGAAAGAGCGAATAGTGAACTTTCTCAAAACCAGCGGGTTACAGGATCCGAGGCAACATGATTTTACCGAGGGACGATCTTGCCAGACAAATCTGATTGAGTTCTTTGACTGGGTGATCAGAGAACTGGATCAAGTACACGCGATGGATGTCATCTACTTGGATTTCAGCAAAGCCTTTGATACTGTCCCTCATAGGAGGCTTATCAATAAACTCAGTAGTTTGGGGATTGGTCCCAAGGTGGCAACTGGATCAGAAATTGGTTGACTGACAGATGACAGAAGGTGATAATAAATGGAGCTCACTCAAATGAAAGGAAGGTGATTAGCGGGGTGCCTCAGGGTTTGGTCCTAGGCCTGGCACTGTTCAATGTATTTGTGAGTGATATTGCTGAAGGACTGAATGGAAAAGTCTGTCTTTTTGCAGATGACACGAAAATTTGCAAAAGAGTGGACTCCCCCGAGGGAGTGCTTAACATGAGGAGGGATCTGCAAAAGCTGGATGAATGATCTGATACATGGCAATTACGATTTAATGTGAAGAAGTGCAGTGTCACGCACTTGGGTAGCAGAAATCCAAGGGAAATGTACACGATAGGGGGCGAGAGGTTGGTGTGCACGGAGCAGGAGAAAGACCAAGGTGGGATTATTTCTGTAGATCTCAAGGTGGCATAACAGTGTGACAAGGCAGTGGCAAAAGCCAAGAGGATGTTGGGCTGCATTTGAAGAGGAATTATCAGCAGAAAGGAAGGGGTACTAGTGCCACTGTATAAGTTCTGGTGAGGCCTCACTTGGAATACTGTGTTCAGTTTTGGAGACCGTATCTTGCAAAGGATGTAAAAAGAATGGAAGCTGTTCAGAGGAAGGCGACCAAAATGATTTGGAGCCCGCTTCAGAAGCCTTATGAGGAGAGACTTGAAGACCTAAATATGTACACTTTGGAGGAGAGGGGGAGATATGATTCAGACCTTTAAATACTTAAAAGAAATAATGAACAAACAAACCTCTTCCAGAGATGGGGAAACTGTAAAACTAGAGGGCATGACATGAAGCTGCAAGGTGGTAAATTGAAAGGCAATGTCAGGAAATACTTTTTTACTGAAAGGGTGGTGGATGCTTGGATACCCTCCCGATGGAGGTGGTGGGGGCAAACACAGGGATGGAATTCAAAGTGGCCTGGGACAGACGCAGTGGATCACTTTACAGCAACAAGATTAAATCAAAATAAACGGAATCATCTAATTTCTCAACAAATAGGGGTGTCCTACATGGAGCGATGGGGGGAGGAGAGGTGGGTTCACCCCTAAACAAACACCACTAAGCAAAGACATGGGTAGGGGTGCTCCTACTCTCTAAAATATATGGGAAGGGGTGCACCTACTCCTGCCATATTGCTGGGCAGACTAGATGGACTATACTGGTCTTTATCTGCCGTCATTTACTATGTTACTATATAAAAGCAGCACTATAAGTACTGTAGCGGGCCCTAGAACATCCATACACCGATTGAAAAGCTAAACAAGTCAAATAACTACAGTACAGGTCCTTTCGTACAAACTCCATGTTAACAGAACTTCTGGCCTCAGTCACATACTCAGAACACAGACCCTCACCAAGTACAGAATAAGTGAGGATACCCTAAAGTGAAAATAAAAATATGTAGACAAAAATTAAACTGAAAGCCCAAGAAGACAGACTCTGCAATACCAGAGAAATAAAAGGGACTAATTTTCCTGTACTGTGTAAAATATAAAAATAGTGCAAAGTCCAATCACTCATTTGAAAATAAAATTATTTTTGTTGTCTGACCATTTTATACTCTGATCATGCTGGTCCCGATCTGAAGCTTCTGCTTTCTTCTGTCTTCTCTTAGCTCTCTTTCTATGGTCTCGACTCCATCTGCCATTTTTTTCTCTCCTTTTGTTTTCTTCACTTCCTTCCATCTAGGATATTGATTTTTTTCTTTCCACCTTTCTTCCATTTATTTCTCTCTCTCTCTCTGCCCACCCAGATTTCATTAAATAAATAACAAATAAAATAAATTACTCCTTACTATCCAGTTCTCAATCTCCCTCTTTTTTATGCCATCTACCTACCGCTTTTCAACCTTCACCCCACTCCTTCCATTCCCCTCTTCTTTCCCTGTGTTGTCCAGCATTTGTCCTCCTGTCTCCCCCCACCATTGTACAGCATGTCTTCCTACTTCCCCCCATCCAACATTTGTCTCCCTGCTTCCCCCCCTCCAGCATGTCTTCCTGCCCCCTCCCCTGTTGTCCAGCATTTGTCCCCCTGTTCCCACCCAGTGTTGTCCAGCATTTGTCCTCTTGTCTCCCCCCCCCTTGTTGCCCAGCATTTATCTTCCTGCCCTGCTTCCCTGTTGTCCCCATCTCCCCCTTTGTCCAGCATTTGCCTCCTGTCTCTCCCCTTTGTCTAGCACTTGTCCCCCTGTCTCCTCCTTTGTCCAGCATTTTCCCCGTCTCTCCCCTTTGTCTAGCACTGTCCCCTGTCGACCCCTGTGTCCCGTATGTCCCCGTCTCCCCCTTTGTCCAGCATGTCCCCCATCTCTCCCCTTTGTCCAGCATGTCCCCCTGTCTCCCCCTTTGTCCAGCATGACCCCCTGTCTCCCCCATTTGTCTCTCCTTGTCCTCCTCCTGTCCCCACTCCCTCCACCTGCACCTCTCATCCGGCGGTGGCAGCGGCACTCTGGTTGTTTTAATTTTAGATTTTGAAGCCTTTGGCCTGCCTCTGCCTTCCCGCGCAGGAAATCAGAGGATGAAAAATCTAAAATTAAAACAGAGCCGGAGTGCCGCCTGAGGCCATTGCCTCAGGTGGCCTAATGGAAGAACTGCCCCTGGCTTTCACTGTAGCTGCTCTTGGCTGCCCATCCCTCACCCCCCACCGTCGTCAAAAGCTGCTGCTGTAAGTGACTACTTGGTTTGCCTAGTAGTTGGGCTGGCCTTGTTTGCATGATACTCATTGCTCCCTAAGAAGTGCTGCTGTCCTACTGAGGTGAGGGGGAGCTATAGTAGTAAGCGATCAGTTTGGTAGAGAGAATGAAGGGAGTCCAATGAATGCTCTCCATGAAAAACTATAGTAATCTGCTCTCAAACTATACCTAAAAGCACATTCTTTCAGATCTGCTATTACAAAATATTTTTGGGTTCAATACAAAGCATGAACCAAGGGAAGTTGGAGGTGGTCAAGAATGAAATGGAACGTGTACAACTGGATCTGTTGGGTGTCAGCAAACTGAAATGGACTAACACTGATGATCACATGGTCTACTATGCTGGAAATGAAAGACAAAGAAGAAATGGTGTTGCATTTATAATTAATAAGAAACTTGCAAGAACTGTAATGAAATACAATGCAATCAGTGAATGCTTAATTTCTATTTGTCTACGAGGAATGCCCATCAACACAACTATAACTCAAGTATATGCCCCAACAACAGCTTCAGAAGAGGATGACGTTGATGAGCTCTATGAAAAAGTACAAGCTGAAATTGACAGAACATGCAAACAGGATATTCTGATAGTCATGTGTAACTGGAACGCAAAAGTTGGCAACAAAGAAGAAGGCAAAGTGGTTGGAAAATATGGACTTGGCAACAGAAGTGAAGCTTGAGAAAGACCAATAGAATTCTGCAAGACCAATGATCTATTCATCTCAAACACCTTCTTCCAGCAACACAAGCGGCAACCGTACACATGGGTTTTACCCAATGGATCGTACAAAAATTGAATTGACTATATCTGTGGAAGTCAATGATGGAAAAGCTCTATAACATCAACAAAGACGAAACCTGGATCTGACTGTAGTACTGATCACCAACTACTAGTATGCAAACTCAAGCTAAAGTTGAAAAAGAGCAAGACACTCATAAATGTAGCAAAATATGACCTTGAGAATATACCAACAGAATTTAAAGACTGCCTGCAAAATTGATTTGCTGCTTTAGATACAAAAGACAGAGCTCCAGAAGACATCAAGAAGATTGTGATGGAAGAAAGCGAGAAGTCTCTACAAAAGGTGAAAAAGCAAAAAAGGCCAAAATGGATGACCAAAGAAACTCTGAAAATTGCCCAGAAATGCAGAGAAGCTAAAGCCAGAGAAGAAAGAGAGGCAATCGCAGAACTCAACAGAGATGTCCAATGTGCAGCAAGACAAGACAAGGAGAAGTACTACAATGACGCATGCAAGCAAATAGAAGCAGAAACTATTAGAGGAAGAACAAGATCAGCTTTCCTAAAGCAACAAGAATTAAAGAAAAAATGTCACCCTCGAATTGGAATGTTACAAGATGCTCAAGGATCCATGTTAATTGATGCTGAGAAATCAAGAAAAGGTGGAAAGAATATACAGAGTCATTATATGATAAAGATCAAGTGGACCAACAGCCGTTTCAACCTGTATCTTATGATCGGGAACCATTGGTGATGAAAGAAGAAGTTGAAGCAACATTGAAAGCCTTATTAAAGAACAAAGCTCCAGGCATTGATAGCATTCCCACAGAAGTATTACTGCAATTTGATGCAGCTGTTACCATACTTACAAAGCTCTGCCAGGAAATTTGGAAGAAAATCGCGGCCAATAGACTGTGTTTATACCAATACTGAAGAAAGGTGATCTGACTAACTGTGGAAATTATCGCATAATTGCTGTGATCCCACATGCCAGCAAGATTCTACTGAAGATTATTCAAAAGAGACTACAGCCATACCTGGAACAAGAACTACCTGAAGTGCAAGCAGGGTTCAGGAAAGGGCGAGGAACGAGAGACATCATCATGGATGTGAGATGGGTTCTTGAAAAGACAAAAGAATACCAAAAAGATATCCATATGTGTTTTATCGACTATAGCAAGGCTTTTGACTGTGTAAACCATGAGAAACTCTGAGCCACATTAAGAAGCATGGGTATACCAGAACACCTGATCGTTCTTTTGCACAACCTTTACATTGATCAAGAAGCAACAGTTCGTATGGAACTAGGAGAAACAGAATTTATTTTATTTTATTTTATGCTTTTATATACCGCACTTTTTAAAAGCAGTGCGGTTTACAGATAACATTTTGTGCGGAGCAGGAAGAGCCTGCTCCGCAGTATCCTGTTTCCAACAGTGGCCAATCTAGGTCATACATACCTAGCAGTGTCCCCAAGAGACACAGGTTCCACAATGCTTGTACTGGGTCAAGCATTGATATCCTGGGTCCCTTCTTAATAATGGTTTATGGACCTTTCCTCCAAGAACTTGTCCAAACCTTTTTTAAACCCAGCTACACTAACAGCCTTTACTACATCCTCCGGTAACAAATTCCAGAGTTTGATTACACATTGAGTGAAAAAATATTTTCTCTTATTAGTCTTAAATAGTTTACCCTGTAGCTTCATTGCATGTCCCCTAGTCTTTCTATATTCTGATAACGTAAACAATCGATCTACGTTTACCTGTTCCACTCTGTTCATTAATTTATAGACTTCTATCATATCTCCCCTCAGCCGTCTCTTTTCCAGGTTGAAGAGCCCCAACCTTTGTAGCCTCTCTTCATAGGAGTAGCCTTCCATCCCCTTTACCATTTTGGTGGTTCTTCTCTGTACCTTTTCTAATAACGCTATATCCTTTTTAAGATACGGCGACCAGAATTGCACACAATATTCAAGGTGCGGTCTCACCATGGAACGATATAGAGGGATTATAATATCCTTTGTTTTATTTTCCATTCCTTTCCTTATGATACCAAGCATTCTATTTGCTTTCTTGGCCGCTGTTGCACACTGGGCAGAGGGTTTTAACATGTTATCCACGATGACTCCTAAATCTTTTTCCTGGGTGGTGGTTCCCAATGTGGAACCTTGCATCGTGTAACCATAGTGTGGGTTGTTCTTTCCTAGGTGCATAACTTTGCACTTGTCCACATTAAATTTCATCTGCCATTTGGATGCTCAGTCTTCCAATTTATCCAGATCGTCCTGCAGGTTTCCACAGTCCTCTTGGGTTTTAACAACTTTAAACAGTTTTGTGTCATCTGCAAATTTGATAACCTCACTAGTTATTCCCTTTTCCAGGTCATTTATGAATATGTCAAAAAGTAGCAGACCCAGTACAGATCCCTGGGGTACTCCACTATTCACCTTTTTCCATTGGGAAAATTGGCCATTTAGCCCTACCCTCTGCTTTCTATCTTTTAGCCAGTTTCCGATCCAAAATAGTACACTGCTTCCTATCCCATGACTTTTTAGTTTTGCCAAAAGTCTCTGATGAGGGACCTTATCAAAGGCTTTCTGAAAGTCCAGATACACTATATCAACCGACTTACCTTTGTCTACCTGTTTATTCACACCTTCAAAAAAACATATCATATTAGTAAGACAAGATCTTCCTTGTCTAAAGCCATGTTGGCTGTCTCCCATTAGGCCATGACTATCTACATGTTGTGTAATTTTGTTCTTTATGATGGTTTCTAACAATTTCCCCAGTACTGACGTCAGGCTCACCGGTCTGTAATTTCCCGGATCACCCCTGGAACCCTTTTTAAAAATTGGCGTTACATTGGCGATCCTCCAATCTTCAGGTATTACAGATGATTTTAATGAAAGTTCACAGATTACTAATAGCAGGTCTGCAATCTCATATTTCAGTTCTTTCAACGCTCTTGGATGTATACCATCCGGTCCAGGTAATTTGCTACTATTCAGTTTATCAAATAGTTGTAATACATCTTTCCGGTGTAGCGATATTTCTCTCAGTTCCTCTGCAGTATCACCTTTAAATACCACTTCAGTCTTGGGTAACATCCAATAATGTCCAATATCTCCTAAAAAAAAAAGAAGTGGCCAGTGAAATGGCTTTGGGCTATATATGCACACATATTTGACACATAAAAGAATCAAATAAAACAAGACCAATTAAAAAAGGAAATAGTATAAAAACTGGGACACTGGCAGTACATGATTATTCAGACAAAAAGTGAAATACTTCTTTCCATCACAAACAAAAAATATATATGAAAATCTACATCAGTGGAATATCATACATAGGATATATAGGGTGGCCCAAAAAAAGTGAGAACATCTCGTAAATTAAAAGCTTAAATAGTTTACTTATTTACCTTTTTTAGCTATATAACATCTTTATTTTGACAATTTCCGGTCGCCATCTTTGTTTTTTTAATTTGTCAATCGTTTACATCTGTCTTTTTGAATTTTTAAATAACTTATATGCTACGAGATGTTCTCACTTTTTTTGGACCACCCTGTATATCGCCGTGAGTCAACACCGACTCGACAGCACTTAACAACAATATATTCATATCAAAGGAGAAAAGGTTCTCAGTACCGGTGAGCAAAGTATCATAGGCATGCAGTTATTAAAACCCTTCATTAATGCTCAAAACATCAAAAATCCTGAAAAAGCACCTTAAAGATTCAATTACAAAAATGTTTGTTATTTTACATAACACCTTCTTTCCCATAGAGCATGACAACCATTAATATGCCAAAGGCCCGATTCCATTGCAGACGTAGAAGCCCTCTGTGTGCCTGGCCAGAACCAGATGAACAGAGGGAGTCGTGATTTTGATCCCACGGGGAACGTCTAGCCCCGCGGGATCAGAATCACAAACTGGTCTGTACATGCAGGCCGGGACCGCAATTCAGCCTGGTCTGCACATACAGGCCTTGCCTGACTAACTCAGTCAGGGCTTTTAAATGGAGCCACTGTGCCATGGCACCATGGCTCCATTTAAAAGCTGTGCTCCCCAGCCGCCAGCCTCCAAATTGCTTTCCCTGCAGCCTGACCTCCAATCTGACCTCCCAGGACCAGGGTCGGGCTGCAGGAAATGCCCTCTGCCCCCTGCTGCCCCTTCCCAGTCCCGGGCCTGCCAATTCTGCCACATTGGGGAAGTTATTCCATCTCGGAGGTGGAATAACTTCCTCGTTCAAGTTGCTGGCTCCAGACGTACAGTGCCGACATTCGGATCAGCCCTGTACATTCGGGGCCGGTGACTGTGTCCACTACCCACCCTGATGCCACCCCTGATCCACCCCTTTCCCACCCTGTCTAACTTTCCCGTAAAATACATGGGAAAGATAGTTGGGCCCAGGAAAGGGCACAAATAGCGGTGATAGACATCCCAATGGGACATCCATCCCCCCTATTTGTTGCACGGAATGACCCCCCCAAGTGTGTAAACACTCAAAACCATCAAATGTATCTGCTAAAGGGAACTCCCTTACCAAGCCTGTAACTGATGTAATTTCCGCCCAAGGGATTTGGATACACTCTTATGTTGATGATATTCAGCTGTATGTCCCTTGGATGTAGATCAAACCTCTGGACTTACTAGATTGGTATCCTGTTTGGGTTTGTTTAAACAGTAGATGGTACAGAATAAGTTGCAGATTAGTCTTTCAAACACTGAGGTATTGTGGATTCATTGTAATAGCTCCTCCCATATCCCAAAAAATGTTTGGGAGGAAGTAGAGCTTCAAATCAAGAATCAGGTTCTCCGTCTGGGAGTTGTTATTGATAGTGATTTTTCTCTTGATGGGCACGTCTCCCAAACCATAAAGACCTCTTTCTATTACTTGTGACAATTATATAAGATCCATCAGGTTTTTTTGCAATCTGAGATGTTACAACTTGTATATGCATTTATAACATCAAAGTTCAATTATTGTAACACTTTGTTTCATGGATTGACTGCAAAATCAAAGAAGTGACTGCAACAGATACAGACTACTTCTGTGAGACTGATTTTTGATTTGAGGTTTAGAGATCATGTCTCTTCTTATCTAAACTCACTTCATTGGCTACCGATCAAGAAGCGTTGTATTTTTAAAATGCTTGTCTTGGCTTTTAAATCTTTTCATGGTCAGCTTCCAGCCTCCAGTATGTTGTAAATAAATTGCAGACGTCTATCCCAATCCGTACTCTGAGGTCTCAGTCAGATTGTTTGTTAGTGGTTTCCATCTTGAATGTGCCGTCGTAACACTTATTCATGGTCTTTGCCACTACTATGGAATGGAATACCAAAAATTTACTGTTTTATGGACAATCTGTTATATTTTCGGAAGGCGCTAAAAACAGACCTTTTTCCTGAGAAATGATAAACATTGTAAGATCTTGTAAATTAACTAATGTTCTGTACTATCATCTTTATGAAGAGTAGATATTATGGGGTAGGTTCTGAGCCGCGTTTAGCGGGGATATACATCCGGGTTGTGTGGGATATATGTCTGGGATGTGCGGGCAGCTCTGTATGGGGGTGGGAGAGGGCAGCCCGAGGGAGGAGAGAGGGTGGGCTGGAGGTGTGACCCCTATACAGGGCTGATTCTGTGATCAGCCCTGTACATCCAGGACAGAGGACATATTCTACCTCGGAGGTGGAATAAGCCCCCCTAGATGGCAGCCAACTCTCGCTCTGGGCAGGGACAAGGAGGTAAGGTGGTGCAGGGGGTTCCCCGCAGTCCGACTCAGGCCATGGCAGGCTCGATCGGAGGTCGGGCGGCGGGGAAAGAATCATTTTGGAGTCTGCCAGGGATCATGACTCTTGCATGGAGCTGCAGTGCCATAGCATGATGCCATCATAAAACCAAAAAATCACTCCATCAGACACCCATGTGTTTCTGCTTGCTTATCACTTGCTTATCACTTGAAAATCACAAAGGCCCACCGAGTCTCAGCATACAAGGGCATACGGTGAGAAAACAGCCCAACCCAAGATCAGGCAGTCTGCACCAATATCAGGCCCGATAACATCAATGACCCGGTGGCCGGTGGCTGGCCGGTGGAGCCATGTCGGTGGCTGGCCGGTGGACCCGGTGGCCGGTGGCTGGCCGGTGGACCCATGTCGGATTCCCCTGCCTGTGAAGTCCACATGGTCCCCACCGGGACAGTTACCTCCGGGTTTGCTTATTTTTAAGCAACTTGTTCTTCAAGATGTAGCCCTTTTGGAGCGTTCTCGGTGCAGACAGCTTTCTGTTTTGTCTCCTGCTGAAAGGCAGGCGCTGGCTGCTTTGCGAAAGAATCCAGATTTGGTTATACGTTCTGCTGATAAAGGGGGTGCTGTGGTGGTGTGGGGGAGAGCTGAGTACTTGCGAGAGGCCCACCGTCAGTTGTCTGATGTTGCTACCTATGAGGTGCTGACGGTGGATCCCACTAGTGATCTTCAGAAATCTATCTTGGAGTTGACTACCTCTGCTTTTCTGTCTAAATTAATCTCTAAAAAGGAGTTTTCCTTTCTGAACACCCATAGCCCTCAACTGGCCAAATTTTATCTACTTCCTAAAGTGCATAAGAATTTGCAGCAACCCCCGGGGCGTCCCATCGTGTCCACTAGGGGCACGGTGTTGGAGCCCCTGTCAGTCTTTCTAGATTCTTTTCTTAGGCCTATGTTGTTGCAAATTCCTGCATACATCCGTGACACCATGCATTTTTTAAACATTCTACAGGAGTGTTCGGATCTAGCCGGATCTGCGGATGTTTTGCTGGCTATGTTAGACGTAGTCTCGCTTTACACGTCTATTCCTCAGGCTGCGGCGGTTGATGTAGTTGAGGAATGCCTGGTGCGACGGGGTGATTTGGATTTTTCCATGGTGGGGTTTGTTAGGCGGTTGGCTCGGTTGGCTATTTTTGAAAATTATTTTCAATTTGAGGGATCCTTGTACCATCAGAAGGCCGGAGTAGCGATGGGCGCAACATGCGCCCCCTCGGTCGCCAATTTATACATGGCTCGTTTTGAAGCACGTTGGCTGGGTCGCTCCCCTCTTTCTGTCCATGTTTTGTCATGGCATAGGTATATAGATGATGTTTTTTTGTTGTGGGGGGGTACTATTGAAGCCTTTCAGACTTTTGTACACTGGCTTACTGCCTGTGATGAGCACATTTGTTTCACCAGTACTCATAGTCTCCATAAAATTGTATTTTTGGATGTTGAAGTCTGTAAAAGTGCCCAGGGCTGGGTCACCTCCGTCCACAGAAAGCCCACTGACAAAAATACCTTATTACACTATTCTAGTGCTCACCCAATGGCCTTAAGGAACAGTTTACCTTTCTCGCAGTTCATCCTCTATAGGCGGAATTGTTCGGATGTGCGGGATTTCAAGGAGAAATCTAGGTTGCTGGCTCAGGGTTTTCTCTCCCGGGGATATCCTGGAAAGGTGGTGGGGGATGCTTATAAGCGGGCATTATTTAATAATCGGTCTGTACTGCTGTCCCCTAAGGCTCATCGGGTTGACAGCAATGGAGATGTGGTCAACTTTATTTCCAAGTATTCCCCGCTGAGTTTTGGCATCCAGCGCGCTGTCCGCAAACATTTGGCGGTGGTGCGCACAGTCCCCGGGCTGGAAAACCAAGGGGTCAGGTGTGTTTGGCAGCGGCAGCGTAACATCCGCGAGTTATTGATGTCTGCGGGAGAGCGGTGTGAGTTGGTAGGTGGACACTCGGCATGTGGGCATTGTGCAGTGTGTGAGGTTTCATGTGCGATTGGGTTTTTTGATTATCATGGGGTTCGTTATAAATTGCGCGATGTTACTTCGTGTGATTCAGCCTTTGTTGTTTATGCCATCCGCTGTCCGTGCCAGCTTCTTTATATTGGTAGCACTTGCCGGCCTTTTCGTAAGAGATTGTTGGAGCATAAGAGCAGGCTCCGGTGTGCAGTTCGGGAGGCGCCTCTTGTATCCCATTTTGCTGAGTTGCACCATACGTTTTCTGAGGTGGCGTGCTTTTGTATAGAGCAGGTTTCTCATGGGCGTAATGGGAAGAGTAGGGAGCAAACTCTTTTAGTGTGTGAGCAGAGCTGGATTTTTCGGCTCAACACTGTAGCCCCGGATGGCTTGAATCTCCGAATTGATTGGTCGGTGTGTCTTTGATCTGGGTTGGGTATTCGGTCTGCGTGGTGGCTGAATGGCTTTTTTTGAGATTAGTTGATGTATGGTTGGGTCTGACGTCAATGGGTTCCCTTTAAATTGCAATGAGTGTATGGAGTGCGCATGGGCGGCGTTTTTCTGCTCGGCGCGGTTGAAGGTTAGCTGGCAGGTAGGCACTTCTAGTTGTGGTCTTTTAATTTCTCTAAATCGGTTTTAGATGTGTTTTGCAGTATAATAAAGATTATGTGTAACTTGGATGTATGTTTATGTTTTTATAGATTCCCCTGAAGCAGCGGGTAGTCCCGCGAAACGTTTGAATGGGCTCTTTCGTGTGATAACGTCGGGGAAGTGGTTGGCGTGTTCTGTTTTCCCTACCTGGCTGTTAAGTTAAGTACTGTCATTGTTTCTACTGAAGAAGCTAGGTATGGGTTTCGCCAGCCACCGGCCACCGGGTCATTGATGTTATCGGGCCTGATATTGGTGCAGACTGCCTGATCTTGGGTTGGGCTGTTTTCTCACCGTATGCCCTTGTATGCTGAGACTCGGTGGGCCTTTGTGATTTTCAAGTGATAAGCAAGTGATAAGCAAGCGGAAACACATGGGTGTCTGATGGAGTGATTTTTTGGTTTTATGATAGTTTTTCACTCTGAGAATTTGACCAATTACATTTGGAATAGCATGATGCCATGACACCGTGACTCCATGCAAGAGCCTGGTCGGTTAGCATGACGCCATGACACTGCGACTCCATGCAAGAGCCTGGCCGGCTAGCATTACGTCATGACACCGCGACTCCATGCAAGAGCCTGGCCGGTTAGCATGACGCCATGACACCGCGACTCCATGCAAGAGCCTGGCCGGCTAGCATGACGCCATGACACCACGACTCCATGCAAGAGCCTGGCTGGTTAGCATGACGCCATCACACTGCGACTCCATGCAAGAGCCTGGCCGGCTAGCTGGGTAAGTGTCTGGACATCTGGGGACCCAGAATTGGGGCACGGTTGTTCCATCCAGTCCGGGTGCACCCGATTCTGATCCCTTGGGGACATGTATCCTCCACGGGATCAGAATCGGGTGCAATTCTGGCCCATCCAGATTCTGGAAGTCCGGACGGGCTGGAGGCGCCCAGATCTGAATTGGCCTCCACGTCTTTTGATGAGATATTGTCAATCTGTGTTATGGTTGTTCTTTTTTATTACTATGTATACAATTTGTAACCTGCTCTGAGCAGTTTGAAAGAACACAATAAATATTGAATAAATAAATGTTTTTTTGGTTGTATACCTTTGAACATGCTATTAAAATATTATGATGACATACACCGTGTTCTCTATAATAGTTTTGGTTCTTGGTTTAATGTAAACCACCTTGATGCTGGAAAGGCGGTATATAAAAACACATAAATAAATATGCAGTTGGAATATTTCCAATTATTTCTGAAGATATTGTGCACAACATACCTAAAATGCAAGGGTGACAATAATGTTGACCACAACTGTATCTGTACAGTAGTTGGTATCTCAGAGACCTGGTGGAAGGAGGACAACCAATGGGACACTGTGATACCTGGGTACATTGTAATGATAAGGTAGATCAAATTGGTGGAAGATGGCACTATATGTAAAAGTGGACATTGAGGATAAAAGTTTTACAGAAAACAAAATACACTGTAGAATCTTTTTGGATAGAAATTGCATGTGAGAAGGGAAAGGGAATGGCAGTGGGGGTGTACTACCGTCCACCTGGACAGAATGGATAGATGAATGACTACTACTTATTATTAGTATAGCACTAGAAGGTTATAGTGCAGCACTGTACAGAGACATGTAAGAGATTCTCCCTGCTCATCAAAGCTTACAATCTAGTCAAGACAGAGCAACACGGCTGAGTGCTAGAAATATATCTAGGGAAACACTAAGGAAACACTTAAGAGGTAAACAGGAATCTAAGTGAAATGCTGAAGTCACCAGACAGTGCAGGGAGGACACAGCCACACCACTTACAGACCCGACCGGCAAAGTTTCGTCTGTCAGCCTGCATCAGGGTCAAAGACAAAACACACGAACATTAAAAATACAATAATATTCTCCAAACTGTACAATAAAAATCAAAAATAAAATACAATAACACTCAAGAGTCAGTTGCATATATACTCCAATGGCAATCAGGACATTATAACAAACAAAACCTGTAAATAAAACATGCATATGTAACCTAAAAGGTGCATATGGGGCAATGCAATTGCTACAGACAATACCATAAAATTCTACAGCTAACTTACATCATGTTCTGTACATAAACATAAAAATAAAAACAACAGGAGAAGACTAATGTTAGCTAAAACACTAACAAATAATTCATTACTGCTAGCTGAGCTTATAACTTAGTCTGACCCAGTACGGCATAGTAAAAAGTACATAGTCACATAATAAATGACGGCAGATAAAGACCAATATGGTCCATGTGATCTTCCCAGTAAGGTGGCTAGTGTAAGCCTATGGCTTTGTGCCTTCAAGTCAGTGCTGACTCCAGGTGACCCAGCAACAAATGGGTTTTCCTGGCAGTGTGACCAGGAGTAGAGAGCCAGGCTGTTCTTCTAAGGCAATGGAGGGTTAAGTGACTTGCCCAAGGCCACAGAGAGTGCTGGTGGGAATTGAACCCTGGTCTATTTGTTCTCAAGCCAGTGCTCTAACCATTAGGCTCCTCCGTGCCAGGAACCCTTCTCTACTTTCTAAGGGTAAAAGCTATTGAAGTTTCTCTTGATTTCATCCTCTCGCTATGTAGTGATCCTCTGTGACTGTCCATGCCATTTTGAATTCTGTCACTGTTTCTGCCGCCACCACCTCCTTCAGGAGAGCATTCCAGGCATCCACTACCCTTTCTGTGAAAAGTATTTCCTGACATTGCCTTTCAGTTTACCCCCTTGCAGTTTCATGTTATGCCCTCTAGTTCTACAGCTTCCCCATCTTTGAAAAAGGTTTCTTTGTTCATTAATACCCTGTGAGTATTTAAAGATCTGTATCATATCTCCCCTGTCCCTCCTCTCCTCTAGGGCATGCATATTTAAGTCTTCAAGTCTCTTCTCATTTGTCTTCTGGCGCAGGTCCCATATCATTTTGGTCACCTTCCTATGAAATGTTTTGTCTTTTTATATCCTTTGCAAGGTATGCACCCATCTGGGCAGCAGCAGAATGGGACAGTGTTGACGGCGGAGGATCACATTTTTGTGACAACGGCAACAACACCAAACTTAAACTGCGCGGAAGAAAGGCCCGGCAATCTACTTCTGTATCTTGCCATGAAAACCCAGTGGATAGTTACAACAAAACAAATTGTGCTATGGTGCTGGAAGATGAGACCCCCAAGTCGGAAGGCACTCAACTAGATACTGGGGAAGAGCTGAAGACTTTTCAGAGTAAAGCCAGCATTTATGATGTGGTTGGATCAAAGCCCTCGGGAAGTCTGACTGCTGATGTAGCTGCGCATGAAATGAGAGTCAGAAGCTGTAAAGATGTCTTACACATTGGAACATGGAACATATGAAGCATGAACCAAGGGAAGTTGGAGGTGGTCAGGAATGAAATGAAACGTGTACAATTTGATCTGTTGGGTGTCAGCGAACTGAAATGGACTGGCATCGGGCACTTTGCATCAGATGATCACATGGTCTACTATGCTGGAAATGAAAGACAAAGAAGAAATGGTGTTGCATTTATAATAAAGAAGAAACTTGCAAGAACTGTAATGAAATACAATGCAGTCAGCGAACGCTTAATCTCTAT
The DNA here is from genome assembly GCA_033557465.1 of Ichthyophis bannanicus. Lineage (NCBI taxonomy): Eukaryota > Metazoa > Chordata > Amphibia > Gymnophiona > Ichthyophiidae > Ichthyophis > Ichthyophis bannanicus. Next base: position 1,900,967,524 of record CM066031.1, read on the forward strand.
TCGTCTACGAGGATTGCCTATCAACACAACTATAATTCAAGTATATGCCCCAACAACAGCTGCAGAAGAGAATGAAATTGAAGAGTTCTATGAACAAGTACAAGCTGAAATTGACAGAACATGCAAACAGGATATCCTGATAGTCATGGGTGACTGGAATGCAAAAGTTGGCAACAAAGAAGAAGGCAAAGTAGTTGGAAAATATGGACTTGGTGACAGAAATGAAGCTGGAGAAAGACTAATAGAATTCTGCAAGACTAATGATCTATTCATCTCAAACACCTTCTTCCAGCAACACAAGCGGCGACTGTACATATGGACTTCACCCAATGGATTGTATAAAAATAAAATTGACTACATCTGTGGAAGTCAATGATGGAAAAGCTCTATAACATCAACAAAGACAAAACCTGGAGCTGACTGTGGTACAGATCATCAACTACTAGTATGCAAACTCAAGCTAAAGTTGAAAAAGAGCAAACCACTCATGAATGCAGCAAAATATGACCTTGAGAATATACCAACAGAATTTAAAGACTGCCTGAAAAATCGATTTGCTGCTTTAGATACAAATGACAGAGCTCCGGAAGAGTTATGGAATGACATCAAGAAGATTGTGTTGGAAGAAAACGAGAAGTCTCTACAAAAGGTGAAAAAGCAAAAACGGCCAAAATGGATGACGGAAGAAACTCTGAAAATTGCCCAGAAATGCAGAAAAGCTAAAGAGGAGAAAGAAAGACAATCGCAGAACTCAACAGAGATTTCCAACGTGCAGCAAGACAGGACAAGGAAAAGTACTACAACGACGCATGCAAGGAAATAGAAGCAGAAACTATTAGAGGAAGAACAAGATCGGCTTTCCTAAAGCTACGAGAGTTAAAGAAAAAGTTTAAGCCTCGAATTGGAATGTTACAAGATGCTCAAGGTTCTATGTTGAATGATGCTGAGAAGATCAAGAAAAGGTGAAAGGAATATACAGAGTTTTTATATGATAAACATCAAGTGGACCAACAGTCGTTTCAACCTGTACCTTATGATCGGGAACCATTGGTGAAGAAAGAAGAAGTTGAAGCAGCATTGAAAGCCTTATCAAAGAACAAAGCACCAGGCATTGATGGCATTCCTATAAAGGTATTGCAGCAATCTGATGCAGCTGTTACCATACTTACAAGGCTCTGCCAAGAAATATGGAAGACAACATCATGGCCAACTGACTGGAAAAGATCTGTGTTTATACCAATACTAAAGAAAGGTGATCCAATTGACTGTGGATATTATCGAACAATCGCTCTGATCCCACATGCCAGCAAGATTCTACTGAAGATTATTCAAAAGAGACTACAACCATACCTGGAACAAGAACTACCTGAAGTGCAAGCAGGGCTCAGGAAAGAGCGAGGAACGAGATACATCATTGCGGATATGAGATGGATCCTTGAAAAGACTAAAGAATACCAAAAGGAGTTCTATTTGTGCTTTATCGACTATAGCAAGGCTTTTGACTGTGTAAACCATGAGAAACTCTGGGCCACATTAAGAAGCATTGGTATACCAGAACATCTGATCGTTCTCTTGCGCAGTCTGTACATTGATCAAGAAGCAACAGTTCGAACGGAACAAGGAGAAACAGAATGGTTTAAAATAAGCAAAGGTGTAAGACAAGGCTGCATACTTTCCCCCTACCTCTTTAATTTATATGCAGAACAAATCATCAAAGAAGCAGGATTGTATGAAGACAACAGAGGTGTGAAGATTGGTGGAAGACTCATCAACAACCTTCGCTATGCTGATGATACTACATTACTGGCTGAAAGTGAAGATGATCTGAAACATTTGCTTCTCACAGTCAAAGAACATAGTCTCAAAATGGGCCTGCACCTTAATGTAAAGAAGACAAAGATCATGACAACTGGCATAATCAACAGGTTCATCGTTGAAGGAGAAGAAATTGAAATTGTGAACAACTTTAACTTACTTGGATCAACTATCAATAAAAAAGCAACAAGCAGTCAAGAAATCAAACGACGCATTGCTCTTGGCAGAATGGCTATGAAAGACCTAGATAAGATTCTCAAGAGCAGAGATGTCTCTCTCCATACAAAGATTTGACTTGTTCAAGCCATGGTATTTTCAACAACATCATATGGATGTGAAACCTGGACAGTGAAAAAGACAGACAGGAAGAAAATTGATGCCTTTGAATTATGGTGCTGGCGGCGAATACTGTGTATACCATGGACTGCTCGAAGAACAAACCAGTCGGTACTAGAGGAGATCAAACCTAAGCTTTCTTTAGAAGCTCAGATGACAAGACTTTGACTTTCATACTTTGGACACATCATGTGAAGAGAGAGATCATTAGAGAAAGACATCATGCTTGGCAAGATAGAAGGTCAACGCAAAAGAGGAAGGCCAGCAATGAGATGGATCGATACAATAACAGCAGCTATGGGTACCAGTCTGTCAACAATGAGCCGCCTGACTGAAGACCGAACACAATTTAGGATAGCTATCCAGAGGGTCGCCATGAGTCGACTCCGACTCGACGGCACTTAACAACAACAGCAAGGTATGGTTTCCAAAACTGAACACAATACTCCAAGTGAGGTCTCACCAATGACTTGTACAGGGGCAATTTGCTTTGTATCTTTTCCCTCTACCCTGGGTTAGGGAGACTCGTCTTCTCCCTGTGCTGGTAATATAATCCAGTATTTTCTACCTGCTCTTCATCTAAAGTTCTCCTGGAGTCAAATCACTACTAGTGCTACTACTGAGCATTTGTATAGCGCTACAAGACGTACGCAGTACTGCAGAGACACATGTTAAAGACGGTCCCTGCTCATCAGAGCTTACAGTCTAATAGACACAGACAACACAGTAGCTGTAGACACGGGACACATCTCAGGGGAATGGTAAGGAAACACAAAGAAGATCAGGTGACTCAAGATCCAACAGCGGCAGTGAAGAGGTGAGTTTTCAGCCTGGATTTGTAAAGGGCCAGAGAAGGCGCCTGACATACAGAATCAGGTAGTTTGTTCCAGGGGTAAGGTGCAGCAAGGTGAAAGGAGCAAAGTCTGGAGTTGGCAGTAGAAGAGAAAGGTACAGATAGAAGAGATTTACCAGAAGGGCAGAGTTCCCGAGGAGGGGTGTAAGGAGAGATAAGAGAGGAAAGGTAATGAGGAGCTGCAGAGTGAATGCACTTAAAGGTCAGCAGGAGAGGTTTGAACTGGATGCGGTGCAGGCTGCTGCCGCATCTCTCCTTGAACCCTTGGCCCTCCTGGATCCAACTCCTACTTGCAGTTTTTGGATACTGGACTCAGATGTGGCAGGAGGAACCTCTCCCTGCAGAGTAAGCCCTGGCTCCTGAAAGGACAGCTGGGAAACCGGCTGGTACTTGGTAGATCTCTCTCTTTTGCTTTAACAGATACCTAAGCTCCACGAACACAATGGCTGGGAAAAATCATATCGCTAAAGCTGTTGCCCTCGTTACAGCTTCTGCCTCTGTTCCAGACAGAGGTCCTAATGCCAGCTGAAGAACCGGTTCCATGTGCAGGGTGCCTGCATGCTGAAGCTCTGAGGAAACAAGTGGAGGAACTCAGAGAGGAGGTGGCGAGGCTGAGGAGCATTCAAGACAGTGAGAAGTACATTGATGAGATGCTTCTTGCAGCAACCAAGCTCTCCAGCACAGGAGAAGATGGGTGCCAACAGAATGTCAATGGCTGGACACAAGTCACCAGGGCCTGCAAAATCACCAATCCAACTCCTCCAGCCCTTGAATTGAAGAGCCAGTATGCAGCCCTGGAAATGGAAGAGGTGAAAGCATCCCAGGAAGGGGAAGAACCAGAGCTCATGTACCCCAAAGTTGCAGAATCGGAGACCACAAGGAAGTGAAGGGTAGTGGTGATTGGTGACTCTCTTCTGAGGGCTACTGAGGCGTCCATCTGCCAACCAGACTTGATGTCCAGAGAGGTATGCACTCTGCCTGGTGCCAAAATCCAAGATGTTACGGAGAGTTTGCTGAGACTCATCAAGCCCACTGACTATTACCCAATACTGCTAATCCATGTTGGAACAAATGATACTGCCAGGTATCCCTTGGAATGTATGAAAAATGACTTCATGGCTCTGGGACAGAGGGTGAAGCAGTTAGGTGCACGAGTGGTGTTCTCTTCAATCCTCCATGTTGAGGGTAAAGGCCAAGGCAGAGAGGCTCGCATCCTGAAGATGAATGCATGGCTGCGTGGATGGTGTCATCGAGAGCGTTTTGGTTTCCTAGACCATGGGATGCTGTTCCAAGGGTTGCAGAGCAGAGATGGCATCCATCTGTCCAAGAAAGGTCGGCGCGTCTTCAGTAGTAGACTGGCTAATCTACTGAAAAGGGCTTTAAACTAGATTCATTGTGGATGGGAGAAGAAAGCCCCCAGGTAAGTGAAAGACCCCAGGTAGGTGATACATTAAATACCTTTATGGAAATGGGTAACAGGGGTAACATATGGAAAGCAGTGTGTATAAATGCCCATAGCATGGGAAATAAGATCCCTGATGTTGAAGCTTTGGTGGAAGTGGCTGACTTGGATTTAGTGGCAGTTACAGAAACATGGTTCACAGAAAACCATGATTGGGATGTAACTATATCTGGCTATACTTTATTCAGAAAGGACAGGATAGGAAGAAGGGGAGGAGGAGTGGCACTATATGTAAAAAATACTATTAAAGCTTTGGAATTACAGAGCTTAAAAGGGAGAGAGGAGGCATTGTGGGTTAAACTAGAAAGAGGGAAAGAGAAATCTATTTGCATTGGCATGATATACAGACCTCCCTCACAAGAGGAAGAGGTGGACAGAGAGTTAATTGAAGATATACGCAGCATTGCTAGGAAAGGGAAAATGCTACTGATAGGAGATTTCAATACACCAGATGTTGATTGGCACATTCCTGCTGCAGTGTCATCTAGAAGTAAGGAGATCCTAGATTCTCTACAGGGAGAACTATTCAGGAAATTGGTAACAGACCCCACACGTGAAGGGGCCATACTGGACTTGGTGCTTCCCAATGGTGAAAGTGTTTCTGATGTTGTATTGGAAGATCATTTTGCATCCAGTGATCACCAGATGGTGTGGTTCAGTATAAGGACTAGGGCTGTTAGAATCCATTCAAAGTTGAGGATCTTAGACTTTAGGAAGACTAACTTTGCCAAGATGGGCCAATACCTCAGGGAGTCATTAGTGGGATGGGAACAGCTGGGGGATATAGAAAAACAGTGGGGAAAACTGAAAGGGCAACCAACCTTTTTGTTAAAATGGTAAATAAAGGTAAAAGGAAAAGGAGACCGCTATGGCTTTCAAAAGAAGTAGCTGAAAAAGTGAAGAAAAAGAGGGAGGCCTTCCTGATATACAAGAGATCATAGAGAGACGAAGACAGGCATCTATATTTGGAAAAACTTAGAGAAGCTAGCAAAGTAGTCAGGAAGGCAAAGATTCAAAAGGAGGAGGAAATAGCCAATGCAATAAAATGGGGGATAGGACATTTTTCAGATATGTTAGTGAGAAGAGGAAGAGCAAAAGTGGTATTGTCAGATTCAAGGGTGCAGGGGAGGAATAGGTGGAAGCTGATAAGGATAAAGCGGAATTGCTTAACAAATATTTCTGTTCTGTGCTCACAGATGAAGAACCAGGAGCAGGACCTCAGAAAACACCCACAAACTGGAACAGAAGCGAGGGACATCTTGAACAATTTTCAGAAGACTATGTTCGTGAGAAACTAGCTCAACTTAAAGTAGACTAAGCGATGGGACCGGATGGGATACACCCTAGAATACTGAGGGAACTTGGGGACGTTCTAGCAGCTCCATTGACTGACCTTTTCAATGCCTCGTTGGAGTCAGGAGTAGTGCCAAAGGACTGGAGAGAGGCTCATGTGGTGCCTTTACACAAAAGTGGAAGTAAGGATGTGATTGAAAACTACAGGCCGGTTAGTTTAACTTCGGTGGTGAGTAAATTATTGGAAACGCTGTTGAAAGAGAAAATAGTGAGGTTTCTGGAGTCCAGTGAATTACAGGATCCGAGGCAGCATGTATTCACCAGAGGCAGGTCTTGTCAAACAAATTTGATTGATTTCTTTGACTGACTGACCAGGGAGTTGGACCGAGGGAGAGCCCTAGATGTGGTGTATTTAGATTTCAGTAAAGCCTTTGATACTGTTCCTCACAGGCGACTTATAAACAAACTGAGCAACCTAGGGATGGACCCTAAAGTTACTGCTTGGGTTAGAAATTGGTTGGGTGGGAGGCGACAAAGAGTACAGGTAAATGGAGCTCACTCTGAGGAGAAGAAAGTTACCAGTGGTGTACCCCAGGGATCTGTCCTTGGTCCGGTTCTTTTTAACATCTTTGTTAGTGATATAGCGTTAGGGCTGTCGGTTAAGGTTTGCCTCTTTGCGGATGATACCAAAATCTGCAATAGAGTAGACACCCAGGAAGATGTAGATAACATGAGGAGGGATCTAGCTAAGCTTGAAGAATGGTCTAGAATTTGGCAGCTGGGATTTAATGTTAAAAAATGTAAGGTCATGCATTTGGGCTGCAGCAATCCAAGGGAGCAATATAGTATAGGGCAGGGGTCTCAAACTCAAATTGCTTTGAGGGCCAAATGAGGACTTGTAAAGTAACCCGGGGGCCGCATAAGACGCGGGGACTCATTTGCATAAGGGGCCTCATTTGCATAAATATTTGCATAATGTTACCATACACTAACTTTTAGTAAACATGCCTCTTAATGAGTATGGATAAAGAAAGACTAAAAGATTTAGAAACAGGAAGGCAATAATTAAACTGGGAACCCCAAAAGCCAAACTTGGAATGTACAACAACACTGTAGAAATAAAACTATAAATTAATTTCCTCTTGTACTAAACAAAGCGCAGACGTTAATGATGCACATTTCCCAGAGCTGACATATTCCTGTTAATAAATTCAAAATAAAGAGATATTTTTCTACCTTTTGTGCATTTTTTTCAGTTTTAATTGTTCCAGCCACTTTCTTCTGGTTTCTTCATGTCTTCTGCTAACTCTCCATCGTCTGCTGTCCATTTGTCCTTTCTTCTCTCTCCTAGTTTTTTTTTCCATTCTCTCTCTACATCTGCTTTAACATACTAATCTTTCTCCTTTTGCTCTTTCCTCATTCCTATGTCATCCACTCAAATTTTACCCCTCCATCCTCAATCCCCACTTACTCTCCCAATACCTGGCTAATTGTAGATTTGTCTTCTCTCCCAGACATAATATTTTTCCCCTCTCCATTTCACTTTCCCAGCTCCATCCCATTCTAATCCTCCCCCAACATCAGCTCCCTTCTAGTTCCAGCCCCACCCAGCATCTGCTCCTTTCTAGTCCCTGCATCAGTCCATTTCCAGTTCTATCCTAGCCTCACCATCAGCCCATTTCCAATCCTAGCCCCCCATCAGCCCATTTCCAATCCTAGCTCCCCCCCCCACTCAGCCCATTTCCAGTGCTAGCTCCCTCCCCTCACAGCCCATTTCCATTCCAAGCCCCCTCCCCATCAGCCATTTGCAGTTCAAGCCCCCCTTCCACTCAGCCCATTTCCAGTCCTAGCAACCCCCCAGCCCATTACCAGTCCTAGACCCCCTATAGCCCATTACCAGTCCTAACCCCCCCATAGCGCACTTCCAGTCTTACCCCCCCATCACCCCATTTTCAGTCTTACCCCCCCCAGAGCCCATTACCAGTCCTAGTCCCCCCCATAGCCCACTTGCAGTCTTACCCCCCATCACCCCATTTTCAGTCTTACCTCCCCTCATAGGCCATTACCAGTCCTAACCCCCCATAGCCCATTACCAGTCCTAACCCCCCAATCAGCCCACCTCCAGTCCTAACCCCCATCTGCCCATTTCCAGTCCTAGCCCCCACCATAGCCCATTACCAGTCATAACCCCCCCTGCCATTAGCCCACTTCCAGTCCTAACCCCCCATTACCCCATTTCAGTCAGCCCCTCCATAGCTCATTACCAGTCCTAACTCCCCCCATCAGCCCACCTCCAGTCCTTCCTAACCCCCATCAGCCCATTTCCAGTCCTACACCCCTCCTTCCTCCCATCAGCCCAGTTAAATTTAAAAAAAAATCCTGGCTTCTGCTGCTGCCGCTGCCGCCGTGGCAGCGGCAGAATCAACTGTCAAATTTGTTAGGCACCTTATCTCCTAAGAAAGGCACCAATCTCTCTCTAATTCCCTCTCCCCACAATATGAAATACAATCTCCATGCATAAAGCCCACATGACAAGTGAAGTGAAGTGCTACCAAGCCACATCATATAGAACCGGGGTCTCAAACACACGGCCCGTGACGGAGGGAAACAAAAAACCCAAAAAAACCCTGGCTTCTGCTGCTGCCACTGCTGCCGTGGCAGCGGCAGAATCAACTGTCAAATTTAAAAAAAAAAAACTGGCTTCTGCTGCTGCAGCAGCAAAATCAGCTGTCCCCCAGCCCCTTCCCCTCTGCCCGGAGAGCCCTGAGTCTGCTTCATCAGCGGCGGGCTTTTTAAGCCGCGAAGAGAGTATTTCCCTCTCGCGCAGCTTAAGCCTATTCACTTTTCAAGCCGCGCGAGAGGGAAATACTCTCTTCGCGGCTTGAAAAGCCCGCCGCTGATGGAGCAGACTCAGGGATCTCCGGGCAGAGGGGAAGGGGCAGCGGGACAGCTGATTTTGCTGCTGCAGCAGCAGAAGCCAGGTTTTTTTTTTTTAAATTGACAGTTGATTCTGCCGCTGCCACGGCGGCCGCGGCAGCAGCAGAAGCCAGGTTTTTTTGGGTTTTTTTGTTTCCCTCCATCGCAGGCCGCACAAAATTCTCTCGCGGGCCACGTGTTTGAGACCCCGGGTATAGGGGGTGAAGTACTTTAGTCCACTAAAGAAGAGCGGGACCTAGGCGTGGTTGTGTCTGATGATCTTAAAGTAGCTAAACAGATAGAAAAGGCGACGGCAAAAGCTAGAAGGGTGCTTGGGTGCATATGGAGACGAATGGCTAGCAGAAAAAAGGAGGTGATAGTGCTTCTGTATAAGTCTTTGGTGCGACCTCATTTGGAGTATAGTGTGCAATTCTGGAGACCGCACCTTCAAAAGGATGTGAACAGGATGGAGTCGGTGCAGAGGGTGGCTACTAAAATGGTTAGTGGTCTTCATTATAAAGCATATGAGGGCAGACTTAAGGATCTTAATATGTACATCTTAGAGGAAAGGCGGGATAGAGGTGATATGATTGAGATGTTTAAATACCTCCGTGGCATAAATGTTCAGGGAGCGAGCCTCTTTCAATTGAAAGCAAGTTCTGCTATGAGGGGACATGGGATGAGGGTGAAGGGAGATAGATTCAGGAGTGATGTGCGGAAATATTTCTTTACGGAAAGAGTAGTGGATCCGTGGAATAGTCTCCCAGTGGAGGTGGTAGAGATGAGGACAGTAACTGAATTCAAAAAAAGAATGGGACAAACACAGAGGATCTCTAAAGGTAAAAATGGGACTGTTGTAGTTGTTGATATGGAAGGACAGACTAGATAGGCCATGTGGTCTTTTTCTGTCATTATATTTCTATGTTTCCTGGGGCTATTCTCTAAAAACCTGCTTTTCACTTCCAGGATCAGTAGAAACCTTTTATTGCCCCTCTTTCAGAGGCTTCCTTTTGCCCCTGTCCCTGTAATGTACGGAAGCGATACAGCAGTGTAGGGTTAGGTAATGAATGGTGAGTATACACTGTGAATATAGTGGTCTAAGCAACCCCAAATTCTGTAGTGATCTGATAGTTTAGGCAACTTTTGGGCTTTGTAGTTATACCATTTGGGTTACTCTCCAAGATGAGGTTTCCTCCCACCATTGGTAAGGAGAAACCTACTAATTTCTGGAAAAATGGGTGGCATAAGAAGGCCACTTAAAACAGTTAGTAAGACCAACAGAGGTCTGTATGCTCCAAAGCTGGTAGAACTGGGATCTCAACACAAGGTCTCATGAAGTGGTCCTTGGAGTTGAGAAGAAAAGGCGTCTGATGTGCAAATATTTCAAGGTGGAGGCAAAGAAGGAATAAATTTTGACTTTCAATATTTTATACTGTACCTTTTTTATTTAAGTTTTAATTATTTAAATACTTTAAGTAAACTTTTATTGTTTCATAAGAAATATTTGGACTAGACTGTGCATTTTTGAGAGTGGAGAGTACGAGGAGTTAGCGATCCCTGTGATCAAAGGCCTCCCAGTGCTTATTGGTCCCATCTCAAGAACCCTGAGGCTCAGATAAGGAGTGAGCTGCTTCCCTGAAGTAAGTAACCCCCATCTCCCTATCTGGTCAGGGGTAACAGATAAAGCCTGACATGGAGGCCTCAGTGCGAGGGATAGGCTTGGGCATTGTTAATGTCAGAGCAACTTGGTTCAATGAGCTTGGGAAGTGCAGGGTAGGCGGTATAGTACTTGCTCTAAAAATAAGTTGAAAGCACAGGAAATGCAGGGAGTATAAAGAAGGGAGGGTGCTGTGAGTTGGCCTTTCCAGTAACCCTGCATTATCCACAGAGATTACCCAAGACAGTCATAAGACTATTTGGCTTCCTGCATAGGAACCCATTATAAAACCCTTCTCTCACTGACTTTTTCTGAGCAAGACAGTGGCTTCTGACCATGACGGAACTGGATGCGTGATTGTAGTGAATGTTTAAACTCTTTAATCAGAAGTGGCTTAAGAGGAAATGTGTTCGCTCTGAGGAAAAACACAAGTTCTGTTGCTGAATTAACAAAAATGCTTTGGTCTGGGAATATTTTCTGTGCTGGCTTTTTTACAAAGCGGCTGCTTTATACTGCATGTGTGGAAAGTAAAATATATTCAAATAGAAACGATTACCTGTGTATGGGTAGAACATAATATTAAATTACTAAGAAAACCATGCAACCATGCTTTATTTAGCTTGAAATAAGAGAAAGTTAATGATATCAATTTATTTTTTTATTGGGATTAGAAATGTCTCAAAGGCAGGATAATTTGTTTATAAGCTACATGCATTTTGCTAGATATGTCGTATATCGTGAAATTTCAAAGCATTTACCGGGTGACAGATATTCAGTGGCCGATCCAGATTTTGTTGCCTGCAATGGCCAGTGTTTAAAACTAATGCTAAGCACTGTGGGCTGAATGTTGATCCCTAAGTGATAAGGAATTGAAAATAACAGCAGTTTCTGGGGCTTCTTTTAATCTGAAACCTTTCATGTGGCCTGCCATTGTTTGATTCATGTACATCAATCGCCAGGGTGGCACACGGACCTCACTGGTAGCGGCAGAGGCAATATCGCTTTTCCAGTGGCGGAAGCCAGTCTGATGCCATGGCTGGAGCAGTGAATGTCCAGGAGGATTACTTGAGTCGCCACACCCTGGATCTGGGAGAAAGATCCCTTTCGGAGGTGGTTCAGTCATCAGTGGAGAGATGAAGAGTGCCAGAGATGGATTTGATGGCATGTCTGGGAAATGTCGAGACCCACCAGTTCTCTAGTCGCCACAAGTCCCCAATGTCCAAGGGCCAAGGTGTTCTGGTGCAGCCATGGTCACAGGTGGAGCTGCTGCAAATCTTCCCACCTTAGCCCCTGATAGGGAGAGAGTTGCAGCGCATAGAGCAGCATCAAGGTCAAGTGCTGCTGATAGCACCACACTGGCCCTGCCAGCCCTGGTACGTGGACCTGGTGAGGCTCCTGGTGGAGGAGATTGTTCATCTACAGTTGGTGCTGGACCTTCTGACACAAGGTCCGGTGTGCATACCGGCGGTGGATCAATTCTCGCTTAGAACTTGGGTCTTGAATGGGCTTGGCTAAGGTGCTGTGGCGATTCCACACAGGTCATTGATGTCCTCTTGCAGGCCCGTCAGTGTTCTCCTTCCTTGGCATACATGCATGCTTGGTAAATATTTGAGGCCTGGTGTGAGGAGAACAGGGTCTGTTCCTTGGGAGCTCCCGTGTCTGCCATTTTGGTGGTGCCTCCTTTACTGTTATTCCTCTCTCAGTTGGTGTACCCCAAGGATCTGTTCTGAGCCCTCTTCTTTTCTCTCTCTACACCGAGCCCCTTGGTGCTCTCATCTCCTCCCATGGATTTCAGGATCATTTTTATGCTGATGATTCTCAGATCCAGCTTTCTACACTTGATATCTCTTTGACATTCCAGTCTCGCATCTCTGCCTGACTGTCTGGCATCGCCACCTGGGTGTCTCACTGCCATTTGAAATTAAACATGGCCAAATCTGAACTTCGTATTTTTCCTCCTAAACCTTCCCTCCCCCCCCCCCCTTCCTCCTTGCTCTATCTCTGTGGATAATACTCTTCTACTTCCTGTTTCCTCAGCCCGAAACCTTGGGTCATCTTTGATTCCTCCATTTTCTTCTCCTCACATATCCAACTGATAGTTAAAACCTGTAGTTTCTTTCTCTATAACATTAACAAAATTTGCCCCTTCCTTTCTGAACACACTACTGACAGCAACCTTGGGCCGGAAGGACTGGGGTTTCTAGTCCCACAGGTGCTCCTTGTGGTCTTGGGCAAGCCACTTAACCCTCCATAGCCCATGTTCCCTGTAAAATAGTCCTCTCCAAGTTATAATGCCCTGTTCAATGTAATTTCAGTTTGTTCAATGTAAACCGCACTGATGCAGAATAGCGCGGTATATAAGAGAATGTAAATAAATAAAATAAATAAATAAATAAATAAATACTGAACACTTGTCCACTTAGTTACCGCCCATCTCGACTATTACAACCTCCTTCTTGCTGGTCTCCCTCTTAGCCACCTCTCTCCTCCTTCAATCTGTTCAGAACTCTGCTGCGGAACTAATTTTTCGCCAGCTTCGATATTCTCATATAATTCCTCTTCTCAAGTCACTTCATTGGCTTCCCTTCCATTTCCATATCCAATTTAAACTTCTCCTTCTGACCTTTAAATGCATTCATTCTGTAGCTCCTCACTACCTTTCCTCTCTCCTCTCTCCTCTCTCCCTACACCCCTCCTCGGGAACTCCGCTCTTCCAATGGCCTGCCTCTTTCTATGCCCTCTTCTGCCACTGCCAACTCCAGAGTTCAATCCTTTCACCTTGTTGCTCCTAATGCCTGGAACAAACTCCCTGAGTCTGTACATCAGGCTTCATCTTTGTCTCTTTTCAAGTCCATGTTAAAAACTCACCTCTTTAAAGCTGCTTTTGGATCCGACCCCCTTTTTCCTTCTGTCTCCTTACCCTCCTTTTCCCCATATTCTTATTCTTCGTCTTGTCTGTCTTAATTAGACTGTAAGCTCTCACGAGCAGAGACTGGCTCTATCTATATTTGTACAGCGCTGCGTAAGCCGTGTAGCACTTTATAAATGATTATATTAGTAGTAGTATCTTGGACTCTCAGATGTAGGTCTGCAAGTAATGCAACATGTTGCTGCCTGGTTGATATCAGCTAGTGAGAGACGGGACCAGATATTGCCGGTATTGTGTAATCTTCTTTGGTTGATAATCCCCCCAAAAATCTGCAGGAATTATGATTTATCTGAATCTGCTAATTCTCAAAGACAGACTCAAGAAGACACAAACAATTTTAAAAAAATTAAAACTTTAAAAAATATATAGACTTAGGGGCATGATTACTAAACAATGGTAGCGGCTTCCGTGCAATATAGGAGCCGCGGCCCCATTGAATTCAATATCCGATATCGCACAGAAGCCGCTACCACTGTTTGGTAAACATACCTCTTAGATATACCAGTGGGAGCGATGATGAAACTGATGTTTTGGCACATGAGCACCTTTGTGCCGTGAATCTCAGCTCCCGCCAAAGAAATATTCTGCCCTCTGTGTGATGAGAGTCGTTGAATGAGAGTGTGAACTTGTTATTGGAGGAGGAGTCTCTCTTTCAGAATTAGTACATTCAGATAAAGAGTGATTCCTGCAAATTTGTTGGATTGGTTAAGAAGTTTTTTCAGAAGGGTGGAATTTTTTTGGACCCTCACTGGCTGCCGGTTAAATATTATGTTCAGTTTGATTGTGTCTGTCTTATTTGCATGATTTTGAATGTGATCCAGTCTCCTGAACTTGGGCTGCTTATCCAGTGTTATCTTGCGACACGGGAACTGCATTCTAGTCAAATATACTCTGGCTGATGCCTACTTCTGTAGCCTGAAAAATTCCAACATGGGCCCACACTGGAACCTAATGGTTAGAGCACTAGCTTGGGATCCAAGAGACCAGGGTTTGATTCCTGCTAGTACTCCCTGTGGTCTTGGACAAGTCACTGCCTCAGAAGAATCAAGTTATCAATGTTTAATGTACATTATCAAGTTTAAGTTACAATGTAAGTTACTTTGATTAAAATGGTATAAAAACCTGTTAAATAAATAAATACTCTTAGAGGAGCAGAACCATGTGGATCATAGACATGTCTGCAATTAATTAACTTGTCACAAAAAGCTGAATGCATATTGTTTTATTATGCTTTTATAACGTTTTATGTGAGAGTTAATATTTTATTTTTAATATGTATTGTTTTGCTGTTTATATGTGTTTATGTGACTTCTTATGTATGTTAAGTTTGTTCCTTGCCTAACGGTCTAAAGACAGGCGGATTATAAATGTGATATGGAATGGAATTAAGAATGTCGATTATCTGGAATGGAATTAAGAATGTTGATTATCTGGAATGGAATTAAGAATGTCTATTATCTGGAATGGAATTAAGAATTTTATTATTTTTTGTTTTGATCTGGCAACTTCCTCCCAATTCTTTATGCCTCCAGCTCAGTGGGACCAGGGCTAGATCTAGCACCAGAAACCCTCATTTGCAACTACCCAGGAATTGTTTCCCTTATTTTAGATTTTCTACCAACACGTCGATGGGGCATGTTTACTAAACAGTGTTCGCAGTTAGCTGTTAACACCTCAACCTCAGCCCTAGACCCTTGCCCAGCCCATTGGATCAAAACCACTAGTAGTACCCTTAGCCCCTATATTCTAAACATAATACAAACCTCCCTTAAATCAGGTTCTGTTCCACCCCTCCTTAAATGTGCTTCTATCCGCCCAATCATAAAAGGGACAAAACTTGACCCTACCTCCCCTTCCTCTTACAGACCCATCTCCAGTATCCCTTTCCTGGCAAAGATTACTGAAAAAATAGTCCAAACCCAACTTCAGTGCCACATTGATGATCACTCCCCCCTCGACTTATACCAACATGGCTTTAAAAGAAATCATGGAGTTGAAACACTACTTACTTCCCTACTAGACTCCTTATACTTACATACCCAAAATCCTACTCAAGGATGTTTACTCATTTTCCTTGACCTATCTGCCGCATTTGACTCTCTTCCTCATAATCAACTCCTAACCAGACTTCACGAAATAGGTCTTAGAGGCACTACACTCAAATGGTTCCAAACCTATCTGAACTCCAGAACTCAACAGGTCCATCTTGGAAATGACACCTCCCTCCCATTTATACTAAAACAAGGAGTACCTCAAGGATCTAGCCTATCTGCCTTACTGTTCAACATCTTCCTTCAACCGGCTTGCAAAATATTTCAAGAACATGGCATACAGTACCAAATATATGCTGATGACATGATGTGTTTCACCCCTTTTAACCTCTCCAATCCCAACTTCTCCAAAATCAATGAATGTCTAACTTGCCTCAAATCCTGGCTTTCCCAACACAATCTACTAATCAACCAATCCAAAACAGAGGTACTTCAAGTATTTTCTAACCTTACATACTCCCCTCCTCCAACTCTCACCATTGCTGATCTCCCACTTATTATAAAAAACCAAGTAAAATATCTTGGAATTATCATTGACCAGAACCTCTCCTTCACTGAACATATAAAAAGATCCACCAATACAATCTATGCAAAATTACGCACCCTCCGGAATCTTAAACCCCTCTTAAACCCTATGTATATTGTCAGATGTTGTTGTTCTATGTAAACCGCGCTGATCGCAAATAGTGCGGTATATAAGAAATGTTAATAAATAAAATAAATAAATAAATAACTCCTTTCGCACTGTCTGTCAGTCCCTTACAACCCCTTCACTCGACTATTGCAACCTAATCTACCATGGTCTCCCCAAAAATACAATCCAACCACTCCAAATAGCCCAGAATACGGTAGCTAGACTCATAACCAACAAGCCCAGATGTGCTCATATCACACCTGCCCTCCATGACCTTCACTGGCTCCCCATACAACACAGAGCTAAATTTAAGGTCCTTATTCTTATTCATAAAATAATTGTAAATGAATCAGCACCCTGCCTCACTTCACTCCTTACCTTTCCTAGTAACACAAGAACACATCGTACCTCTACCAAAAACCTGCTATCCATACCAACAGCCAAAAGGTACTGTAAACAATTTACTAGCAATAGGGCCTTCTCCCTCTACGCCCCATCCTTATGGAACACCCTCCCTCCCGAACTGCGCAACTTGAGAGCCACCTTGAATTTTGCAGGAAACTAAAAACACACCTCTTCCTAGAGTATTTTTCCCTCTCACCCTAGCTCCTAACCTTCATGATCTACCTCTCTACCCAAGTTGCCCCCAAATCTTTACAAAATTAACTGTAGGCATATTTATCTAATGTAAAAAGTTAACCTTTGATCTCGATCTCCGATCATGGTAGTCAGTTCTACTGCCACAGTCGTACCTATTATCTGTTACATTGTTAATTGTTACTTGTTACCTAGTTATATTACTTATATTGTTTTCCTTGTTCCTTGTAAACAGTTGTAATATGCTGCATTATAATGTTTCATGTGAACCGTCTTGACTTGTAGAAAGACGGTATATAAAAACTGTTAAATAAATAAATAACACAACAGCTAGCGCTTGCCAAGCACTCCGCACTAACAGCTAATGTGGAGCAAATGCAGATAGTGCAGCAGGTTTCTGCTCTGTCTTCAGAAAGTGCATTAGCCGCACACGTGGACAGAGACTAGGCATGTCTGCATGCGCAATCACTGCACGTGCCAACAGCACACAGCAACCACTGGGTTTGCAGACAGCCGGTGCAACTAACACCACCACAATGGGGGGCAATAGCTGCATCCAGGCTGCTGTTATACCCACTCTCAGTATTTTCAGTGTGGCGACCACTGGCAGAAGGCTGTGCCCTCCCCAACAGATACTGTACAGCTTTTGCAGCTAACATGGTGCTGTTTACGCTAACACACAGCCTAACATGCTTTAGTAGACAAGCCCCTATGTCTCTGTCAGTCCTCATATCTACTCACTCATAGCCCACCACCCATAAATAATCCCTGCTGCCTCTCCTCATCCACTCACTCTGCCCCACACCCACAAATAACTCCCATGTTGGAGGGAAGGAAAGACCCTATTCTGAAGGCCCTGCAGCATTTGGAAGAGCTCTGTCCTCTTTGCCACCTCCACCCTCCCCCCCCCCCCCCACTATGCTCATGACAATGAGGCTGGGGAAGGGCTCCTGCTCAGCAGGGCCTTGTGTGAAGAACATGCTCATGTACTTATAGGTCCCAATAGTAAAGTGACGGAAAAATTGACTTTTTTATTTGTCAGATATGCCATCTGAACCTCCAACCAGCAGTGGCTATACATTTCAAACAAAGATACCCAAGCTCCATGAACAGACAATGGCTGGGAAAAATCGTATTGCTAAAGCTGTTGCCCCCGTTACAGCTTCTGCCTCTGTCCAGACGGAGGTCCCAATGCCAGCTGAAGGACCAGTTTCATGTGCAGGATGCCTGCATGCTGAAGCTCTCAGGAAACAAGTGGAGGAACAGAGAGGAGGTGGCGAGGCTGAGGAGCATTCAAGACAGTGAGAGGTACATTGATGAGATGCTTCTTGCACCAACCAAGCTCTCCAGCAGAAGAGAATTTGTTACCGGAGGATGTAGTAAAAGCTGTTAGTGTAGCTGGGTTTAAAAAAGGTTTGGACAAGTTCCTGGAGGAAAGGTCCATAAACCATTATTAAGAAGGGACCCAGGATATCATTGCTTGACCCAGTACAAGCATTGCGGAACCTGTGTCTTTTGGGGAAACTGCTAGGTACGTATGACCTAGATTGGCCACTGTTGGAAACAGGATACTGGGCTTGATGGACCTTGGTCTGACCCAGTATGGCATATCTTATGTTATGTTCTTATGTTCTTAGAAGATGGGTGCCTACAGAATGATGAAAGTTGAACACAACTCACCAGGGCCTGCAGAATCACCAATACAATTTCTCCAGCCCTTGAATTGAAGAATCATTATGCAGCCCTGGAAGTGGAGGAGGTGAAAGCATCTCTGGAAAGGGAAGAACTAGAGCTCAAGCACCCCAAAGTTGAAGAATCAGTGACCACGAGGAAGCGAAG
The DNA here is from genome assembly GCA_033557465.1 of Ichthyophis bannanicus. Classification (NCBI taxonomy): domain Eukaryota; kingdom Metazoa; phylum Chordata; class Amphibia; order Gymnophiona; family Ichthyophiidae; genus Ichthyophis; species Ichthyophis bannanicus. The sequence continues at coordinate 1,900,985,906 of CM066031.1, forward strand.
GGTAGTGGTGGTTGTTGACTCTCTTCTCAGGGGTATTGAGGCGTCCATCTGCCAACCAGACTTGATGTCCAGAGAGGTATGCTCTCTGCCTGGTGCCAAAATCCAAGATGTTACGGAGAGTTTGCCAAGACTCATCAAGCCCACTGACTATTACCCAATGTTACTAATCCATGTTGGAACAAATGATACTGCCAGGTATCCCTCTGAGCGTATCAAAAGTGACTTCATGGCTCTAGGACAGAGGGTGAAGCGGTTAGGTGAATAGGTGGTGTTCTCTTCAATCCATCCTGTTGAGGGTAAAGGCCAAGGCAGAGAGGCTTGCATCCTGGAGATGAATGCACGGCTGCGAGGATGGTGTCATAAAGAGAGTTTTGGTTTGGTTTGACGCATCTTCAGTAGTAGACTGGCTAATCTACTGAAGAGGGCTTTAAACTAGATTCATTGCGGATAGGTGAAGAAAGCCCCCAGGTAAGTGAAACATTAAATACCTTTATGGAAATGGGTAACAGGGGTAACACATGGAAAGCAGTGTGTATAAATGCCTGTAGCTGGGAAATAAGATTCCTGATGTTGAAGCTTTGGTGGGAGTGGCTGACTTGGATTTAGTGGCAGTTACAGAAACATGGTTCACAGAAAACCATGTCTAGGATGTAACTATACCTGGCTATACTTTATTCAGAAAGGACAGGGTAGGAAGAAGGGGAGGAGGAGTGGCACTATATGTAAAAACTACTATTAAAGCTTTGGAATTACAGAGCTTAAAAGGGAGAGAGGAGGCATTGTGGGTTAAACTAGAAAGAGGGAAAGAGAAATCTATTTGCATTGGTGTGATATACAGACCTCCCTCACAAGAGGAGGAGGTGGACAGAGAGTTAATTGAAGACATACGCAGCATTGCTAGGAAAGGGGAAGTGCTACTGATAGGAGATTTCAATATGCCAGATGTTGATTGGCACATTCCTGCTGTAGTATCATCTAGAAGTAAGGAGATCCTGGATTCTCTACAGGGAGAACTATTCAGGCGATTGGTAACAGACCCCACATGTGAAGGGGCCATACTGGACTTGGTGCTTACCAATGGTGAAAGTGTTTCTGATGTTGCAGTGGGAGATCATTTTGCATCCAGTGATCACCAGATGGTGTGGTTCAGTATTAGGACTAGGGCTGTTAAAATCCATTCAAAAGTGAGGGTCTTAGACTTTCAGAAAACTAACTTTGCCAAGATGGGCCAATACCTCAGGGAGTCGTTAGTGGGATGGGAACAGCTGAGGGAAGTAGAAAAACAGTGGGCAAAACTGAAAGGGGATATTTTAAGGGCAACTAACCTCCCAGACACTCATGACTGATCTGGTTTATTTATGTTCGTCTACAATCTCTTCTTTATGTCTAGTCTTTATGTTTTCTGCTGCTTCCTGTTTTCTGATAAATTGTAGTTCCTTTCCTTTCTGCTGGCCTTTGTGCCACTACTTGATTGTTAATATGACTGTAAACCGCCCTGATGTCATAAAGGGCGGTATATCAAATGTGAATAAACTAAACTAAACTTTTTGTTAAAATGGTAAATAAAGGTAAAAGGAAAAGGAAATGGTTTTCGAAAGAAGTAGCTGAAAAGGTGAAGAAAAAGAGGGAGGCCTTCATGAAATACAAGAGATCACAGAGAGAGGAAGACAGGCATCTGTATTTGGAAAAACTTAGAGAAGCTAGCAAAGTAGTCAGGAAAGTAAAGATTCAAAAAGAGGAGTTAATAGCCAATGCAATAAAATGGGGGGATAAGACATTTTTTAGATATATTAGTGGGAAGAGGAAGGGCAAAAGTGGTATTGTCAGACTCAAGGGTGCAGGGGAGGAATATGTAGAAGCTGATAAGGATAAAGTGGAATTGCTGAACAAATATTTCTATTCTGTGTTCACAGATGAAGAACCAGGAACAGGACCTCAGAAAACACCCACAGAAGCGATGGGCATCTTGAACAATTTTCAGAAGACTGTGTTCATGAAAAACTAACTCAACTTAAAGTAGACAAAGCAATGGGACCAGATGGGATAAACCCTAGAATACTGAGGGAACTTGGGGACGTTCTAGCAACTCCACTGACTGACCGTTTTAATGCCTCGTTGGAGTCGGGAGTGGTGCCAAAGGACTGGAGAGAGGCTCATGTGGTGCCTTTACACAAAAGCGGAAGTAAGGATGTGGTTGAAAACTACAGGCCGGTTAGTCTAACTTCAGTGGTGAGTAAATTATTGGAAACGCTGCTGAAAGAGAAAATAGTGAGGTTTCTGGAGACCAGCAGATTACAGAATCCAAGGGAGCATGGATTCACCAGAGGCAGATCTTGTCAGACAAATCTGAATGATTTCTTTGATTGGGTGACCAGGGAGTTGGACCGAGGGAGAGCCCTAGATGTGGTGTATTTAGATTTCAGTAAAGCCTTTAAACACCGTTCCTCGCAGGCGACTTATAAACAAACTGAGCAACCTAGGGATGGACCCTAAAGTTACTGCTTGGGTTAGAAATTGGTTGAGTGGGAGGCGACAAAGGGTACAGGTAAATGGAGCTTACTCTGAGGAGAAGGAAGTTACCAGTAGTTTGCCCCAGGGATCTGTCCTTGGTCTGATTCTTTTTAACATCTTTGTTAGTGATATAGCGGAAGGGCTGTCGGATAAGGTTTGCCTCTTTGCGGATGATGCCAACATCTACCAGGAAGGTGTAGATAACATGAGGAGCGATCTAGCTAAGCTTGAAGAATGGTCCAGAATTTGGCAGCTGGGATTTAATATTAAAAAATGCAAGGTCATGCATTTGGGCTGCAGCAGTCCAAGGGAGCAATATAGTATAGGGGGTGAAGTACTTTAGTCCACTAAAGAAGAGTGGGACCTAGGCGTGGTTGTGTCTGATGATCTTAAAGTTGCTAAACAGGTAGAAAAGGCGACGGCAAAAGCTAGAAGGATGCTTGGGTGCATACGGGGAGAAATCGCTAGCAGAAAAAAGGAGGTGATAGTGCCTCTCTATAAGTCTTTGGTGCGACCTCATTTGGAGTATTGTGTGCAATTCTAGAGACCGCACCTTAAAAAGGATATAAACAGGATGGAGTCAGTACAGAGGGTGGCTACTAAAATGGTTAGTGGTTTTCATTATAAAGCATATGAGGACAGACTTAAGGATCTTAATATGTACACCTTAGAGGAAAGGTGGGATAGAGGTGATATGATTGAGATGTTTAAATACCTCCGTGGCATAAATGTTCAGGGGGAGAGCCTCTTTCGATTGAAAGCAAGTTCTGCTACGAGGGGACATGGGATAAGGGTGAAAGGGGATAGATTCAGGAGTGATATGTGGAAATATTTCTTTATGGAAAGAGTGGTGGATCCGTGGAATAATCTCCCAGTGGAGGTGGTAGAGATGAGGACAGTAACTGAATTCAAAAAAGCATGGGACCAACACAGAAGATCTCTAAAGCAAAAAAGGGGACTGTTGTAGTGGTTGATATGGAAGGACAGACTAAATAGGCCATGTGGTCTTTTTCTGTTGTCATTTTTCTATGTTTCTATGTAAATTTAAAAAAAACACTTAGCTCAAGGGATAATAGTGCTGAAATGGGTAATGGAAAACAGACGAGATTCTGCATACGATGTGTCACATTTTGAGTCTCGTCATAGACCCTCCTTCAGGTTAGACAGGATTCCCAGAATTCAAAAATCCATTGCTCCAAATAAAAAAAATCAATTTTTCCATCACTTTGCTATTGGAACCTTACATTGTTATTATATTTTTAGTTTGATCACCATGATGACAGAAAAAGACCACATGGCCTATCTAGTCTGTCCTTCCATAACAACTACAACAGTCCCCTTTTTACCTTTAGAGATCCTCTGTGTTGGTCCCATGCTTTTTTGAATTCAGTTACTGTCCTCATCTCTACCACCTCCACTGGGAGACTATTCCACAGATCCACTACTCTTTCTGTAAAGAAATATTTCCGCATATCACTCCTCAATCTATCTCCCTTCACCCTCATCCCATGTCCCCTCGTAGCAGAACTTGCTTTCAATTGAAAGAGGCTCTCTCCCTGAACATTTATGCCACGGAGGTATTTAAACATCTCAATCATATCACCTCTATCCCGCCTTTCCTCTAAGGTGTACATATTAAGATCCTTCAGTCTGTCCTCTTATGCTTTATAATGAGGACCACTAATCATTTTAGTAGCCACCCTCTGCACCGACTCCATCCTGTTCACATCCTTTTGAAGGTGCGGTCTCCAGAATTGCACACTATACTCCAAATGAGGTTGCACCAAAGACTTATACAGAGGCACTATTCCCTCCTTTTCTCTGCTAGCCATTCCTCTCCGTATGCACCCAAGCATCCTTCTAGCTTTTGTTGTCACCTTTTCTACCTGTTTAGCTACTTTAAGATCATCAGACACAACCACGCCTAGGTCCCGCTCTTCTTTAGTGGACAAAAGTACTTCACCTCCTATACTGTATTGCTCCCTTGGATTGCTGCAGCCCAAATGCATGACCTTACATTTTTTAACATTAAATCCCAGCTGCCAAATTCTAGACCATTCTTCAAGCTTAGCTAGATCCCTCCTCATGTTATCTACACCTTCCTGGGTGTCTACTGTATTGCAGATTTTGGTACCATCTGCAAAGAGGCAAGCCTTACCCGACAGCCCTTCCGCTATATCACTAACAAAGATGTTAAAAAGAATCGGCCCAAGGACAGATCCCTGGGGCACACCACTGGTAACATCCTTCTCCTCAGAGTGAGCTCCATTTACTTGTACTCTTTGTCGCCTCCCACCCATCCAATTTCTAACCCAAGCAGTAACTTTAGGGTCCATCCCTAGGGTGCTCAGTTTGTTCATAAGTCGCCTGTGAGGAACAGTGTCAAAGGCTTTACTGAAATCTAAATACACCACATCTAGAGCTCTCTCTCGGTCCAACTCCCTGGTCACCCAGTCAAAGAAATCAATCAGATTTGTCTGACAAGACCTGCCTCTGGTGAATCCATGCTGCCTCGGATCCTGTAATCCGCTGGACTCCAGAAACCTCACTATTTTCTCTTTCAGCAGCGTTTCCAATAATTTACTCACCACCGAAGTTAAACTAACCGGCCTGTAGTTTTCAGCCACATCCTTACTTCCGCTTTTGTGTAAAGGCACCACATGAGCCTCTCTCCAGTCCTTTGGCACCACTCCCAACTCCAACGAGGCATTGAAAAGGTCAGTCAGTGGAGTTGCTAGAACGTCCCCAAGTTCCCTCAGTATTCTAGGGTGTATCCCATCCGGTCCCATCGCTTTGTCTACTTTAAGTTGAGCTAGTTTCTCACAAACACAGTCTTCTGAAAATTGTTCAAGATGTCCCTCGCTTCTGTTCCTATTTGTGGGTGTTTTCTGAGGTCCTGCTCCTGGTTCTTCATCTGTGAACACAGAACAAAAATATTTGTTAAGCAATTCCGCTTTATCCTTATCAGCTTCTACATATTCCCCCCCTACACCCTTGAGTCTGACAATACCACTTTTGCCCTTCCTCTTCTCACTAATATATCTGAAAAATTGTCTTATCCCCCCATTTTATTGCATTGGATATTTCCTCCTCCTTTTGAATCTTTGCCTTATTAACTACTTTGCTAGCTCCTCTAAGTTTTCCCAAATACAGATGCCTGTCTTCCTCTCTCTGTGATCTCTTGTATTTCATGAAGGCCTCCCTCTTTTTCTTCACTTTTTCAGCTACTTCCTTAGAAAACCATAGCGGTCTCCTTTTCCTTTTGCCTTTATTTACCATTTTAACAAAAAGGTTGGTTGCCCTTAAAATATCCCCTTTCAGTTTTGCCCACTGTTTTTCTACATCCCCCAGCTGTTCCCATCCCACTAACGACTCCCTGAGGTATTGGCCCATCTTCGCAAAGTTAGTCTTCCTAAAGTCTAAGATCCTCACCTTGGAATGGATTCTAACAGCCCTAGTCCTAATACTGAACCACACCATCTGGTGATCACTGGATGCAAAATGATCTCCCACTACAACATCAGAAACACTTTCACCATTGGTAAGCACCAAGTCCAGTATGGTCCCTTCACATGTGGGGTCTGTTACCAATTGCCTGAATAGTTCTCCCTGTAGAGAATCCAGGATCTCCTTACTTCTAGATGATACTGCAGCAGGAATGTGCCAATCAACATCTGGCATATTGAAATCTCCTATCAGTAGCACTTCCCCTTTCCTAGCAATGCTGCGTATGTCTTCAATTAACTCGCTGTCCACCTCTTCCTCTTGTGAGGGAGGTCTGTATATCACACCAATGCAGATAGATTTCTCTTTCCCTCTTTCTAGTTTAACCCACAATGCCTCCTCTCTGCCTTTTAAGCTCTGTAATTCCAAAGCTTTAATAGTAGTTTTTACATATAGTGCCACTCCTCCTCCCCTTCATCCTACCCTGTCCTTTCTGAATAAAGTATAGCCAGGTATAGTTACTTCCCAGTCATGGTTTTCTGTGAACCATGTTTCTGTAACTGCCACTAAATCCAAGTCAGCCACTCCCACCAAAGCTTCAACCTCAGCGATCATATTTCCCATGCTACGGGCATTTATACACACTGCTTTCCATATGTTACCCCTGTTACCCATTTCCATAAAAGGTATTTAATGTATCACATACCTGGGGGCTTTCACTTACGTGGGGGCTTTCTTCACCTATCCCCAACGAATCTAGTTTAAAGCCCTCTTCAGTAGATTAGCCAGTCTACTACCGAAGATGCGTTGACCTTTCTTAGACAGATGGATGCCATCTCTGCTCTGCAACCCTTGGAACAGCATCCCATGGTCTAGGACAGTGGTCCCCAACCCAGTCCTATGGGGCCCACCAGCCAGTCAGGTTTTCGGGATATCCCTAATGACTATGCATGAGATATATATGCATTAGAGATATCCTGCCAACTTGACTGGTTTGTGGCCCTCCAGGGCTGGATTTGGAGACCCCTGCCTTACACCTCTGTCATTTAAGATTGTGAGTGGGCAAGGTACAGATGTCCTAGACATCAAAAGGGTATATAGAATGTGTCACATTCCTCCTCGATTCTCACCACCACCAAAACGTTGTCTAATAGACAATTTTTTGGTGGTGGTGAGAAGTGAGGAGGACTGTGACAAATTCTATCTAACCTTTTTGATGTCTTGGACATCTGCACCTTGCCCACGCACAATCTTAAATGACAAAGGTGTAAGGCAGGGGTCTCCAAATCCAGCCCTGGAGGGCCACAAACCAGTCAGGTTGGCAGGATATCTCTAATGCATATATATCTCATGCATAGTCATTAGGGATATCCTGAAAACCTGACTGGCTGGTGGGCCCCATAGGACTGGGTTGGGGACCACTGGTCTAGGAAACCAAAACGCTCTCGTTGACACCATCCACGCAGCCATGCATTCATATTCAGGATGCGAGCCTCTCTGCCTTGGCCTTTACCCTTAACAGGGAGGATTGAAGAGAACACCACCTGTGCACCTAACTGCTTCACCCTCTGTCCCAGAGCCATGAAGTCACTTTTATACGTTCCGAGGTATACCTGGCAGTATCATTTGTTCCAACATGGATTAGCAACATTGGGTAATAGTCAGTGGGCTTGATGAGTCTCGGCAAACTCTCCATAACATCTTGGATTTTGGCACCAGGCAGAGAGCATACCTCTCTGGACTTCAAGTCTGGTCGGCAGATGGATGCCTCAGTACCCCTCAGAAGAGAGTCTCCAACCACCACTACCCTTCGTTTCCTTCTGGTCACTGATTCTGCAACTTTGGGGTACTTTAACTCTGGTTCTTCTCTTTCCAGGGATGCTTTCACCTCCTCCACTTCCAGGGCTGCATAATGGTTCTTCAATTCAAGGGCTGGAGAAGTTGGATTGGTGATTTTGCAGGCCCTGGTGACTTGTGTCCAACCATCGACATTCTGTTGGCACCCATCTTCTCCTGTGCTGGAGAGCTTGGTTGCTGCAAGAAGCATCTCATCAATGTACTTCTCACTGTCTTGAATGCTCCTCAGCCTCGCCACCTCCTCTCTGAGTTCCTCCACTTGTTTCCTCGGAGCTTCAGCATGCAGGCACCCTGCACATGGAACTGGTCCTTCAACTGGCATTAGGACTTCTGTCTGGACCAAGGCAGAAGCTGTAACGGGGGCAACAGCTTTAGCAATACGATTTTTCCCAGCCATTGTTCTGTTCGTGGAGCTTAGGTATCTGTTAAAGCAAAAGAGAGAGATCTACCAAGTACCAGTCGGTTTCGCAACTGTCCTTTCAGAGAAAAAGCAGTTAAATCTCTTTAATTATATTCAAAATGTGCTGGTCCAATTCTCTGTGGTTTGTTAAAGGGGGAGGTGCCCTATAAAGCAAGACTGCCCACTAGGGGTGGGTGGGAGTCGGGGTGGGTAGGGAGGGAACTAACACCCGATTAGGTGTTAGCAGTTTATAAACCTGAGGAGGTTACTAGAGTTCAGCAAAAGGTCCCCTAAAGCACGAAAAAGAAAGTAACCTTGCTTTAAAAAATATACAAAAAACCCTTTTAAGAGCTCCCAGTCAGAGAGCTAGCAATGTAATATAATAAAAACAAACAAACAAACCCTCAAATCCTTACTGTTTGTTGATCTGTAGAGCCCTGGTTAGGAAAGCCTCAACAGGGCAAGGCACTGGAGCCTTTTATGCAGGCCTCAGCTGCACTCAGGAAATCAAGCCCACTAACCCCTGATTAGGTGTTAGCAGTTTCTAAACCTGAGGAGGTTACTAGAGTTCAGCAAAAGGCCCCCTAAAGCACCAAAAAGAAAGTAACCTTGCTTTAAAAAATATACAAAAAACCCTTTTAAGAGCTCCTAGTCAGAGAGCTAGCAATGTAATATAATAAAAACAAACAAACAAACCCTCAAATCCTTACTGTTTGTTGATCTGTAGAGCCCTGGTTAGGAAAGCCTCAACAGGGCAAGGCACTGGAGCCTTTTATGCAGGCCTCAGCTGCACTCAGGAAATCAAGCCCACTAACTCCTGATTAGGTGTTAGAAGTTTCTAAACCTGAGGAGGTTACTAAAGTTCAGCAAAAGGTCCCCTAAAGCACCAAAAAGAAAGTAACCTTGCTTTAAAAAATATACAAAAAAACCTTTTAAGAGCTCCCAGTCAGAGAGCTAGCAATGTAATATAATAAAAACAAACAAACAAACCCTCAAATCCTTACTGTTTGTTGATCTGTGGAGCCCTGGTTAGGAAAGCCTCAACAGGGCAAGGCACTGGAGCCTTTTATGCAGGCCTCAGCTGCACTCAGGAAATCAAGCCCACTAACTCCGGATTAGGTGTTAGCAGTTTCTAAACCTGAGGAGGTTACTAGAGTTCAGCAAAAGGTCCCCTAAAGCACCAAAAAGAAAGTAACCTTGCTTTAAAAAATATACAAAAAACCCTTTTAAGAGCTCCCAGTCAGAGAGCTAGCAATGTAATGTAATAAAAACAAACAAACAAACAAACAAACCTTCAAATCCTTACTGTTTGTTGATCTGTAGAGCCCTGGTTAGGAAAGCCTCAACAGGGCAAGGCACTGGAGCCTTTTATGCAGGCCTCAGCTGCACTCAGGAAATCAAGCCCACTAATTCCGGATTAGGTGTTAGCAGTTTCTAAACCTGAGGAGGTTACTAGAGTTCAGCAAAAGGTCCCCTAAAGCACCAAAAAGAAAGTAACCTTGCTTTAAAAAATATACAAAAAACCCTTTTAAGAGCTCCCAATCAGAGAGCTAGCAATGTAATGTAATAAAAACAAACAAACAAACAAACCCTCAAATCCTTACTGTTTGTTGATCTGTAGAGCCCTGGTTAGGAAAGCCTCAACAGGGCAAGGCACTGGAGCCTTTTATGCAGGCCTCAGCTGCACTCAGGAAATCAAGCCCACTAACTCCTGATTAGGTGTTAGCAGTTTCTAAACCTGAGGAGGTTACTAGAGTTCAGCAAAAGGTCCCCTAAAACACCAAAAAGGAAGTAACCTTGCTTTAAAAAAAGCCTCTCTCTGTAGAGCCCTGGTTAGGAAAGCTCTGCTTTTATGGCCAGCCTATCTCCAAAGATTGGATTCATTCTTTGAAAGCCAGGAGCTCTTTCCACTGACTGCACACATACGACCTCCCACCAACTGGGAGATAATAATGTGACATTCAATACAAAAAGACAGGACAGCCCCCTCTCACTGCTGGATTGCTGTTAGCATCATAGTATTAGTGAGCTGTTTAGCTAAAAGCTGCTAAAAAATGAGGATAACTGAATTAATATAAAAGCTGTTAAGATTATTGATATAAAATCTTGTACAAACTGATTTTAAGAGGCAATACCTACATTTTTGTTTTTAATTAAATTAAAACTTAGAACAGGGCTCGGCAAATCCAGGGGCCAGGTCACTATAGTGACTATAAGTTACATTATGGCACCCAGGATTTGAAAGCCTTGAGACTTCGGCCTGGTATTTCCTCCCTTCACTGCGATTAACTGTCTACAAAGAACTCAAGCCGTGCAGTGGAGAAAGTTCTTGCAGATTGGGCCAATTTCAAGTCTCGTGATCTGCAGGAACTTTCTCCACCACGTGGCTGGAGCTCCTTGTAGAGTGTCATTGCAGTGGAGAAACCTCCTGGTATTTGAATGAAGTATTATTTGGTGCACTGAAAAAGTGTCCTTAGTTGTCCCCGATAGTAATGAATTTTCCACTTTGATTATATGTTTGTTTTGTATGGAGTGCCTTTTTTTGGAATTAAGATTGCAATTTACTCCAAGAAGACCAGTAGTATTTTTGTATTGCAGTGGAGAAAGCAGTACAGTGTATAAATGCAGCCTGGCAGGAACGGTAAGAGACCCGAGGCAGTGGTGGGTGAGAGAAAGAGATCCGGGTAATGGCTGATGCTGGGGTTGGGCAGTGAGAAAGAGAGAGAGACAGACATGATGATGGCTGTGGGAGGGAGGCTAAGAGAGAGAGAGAAACCCAGTGTATTGTCTGATGGGGGGCAATGGGTGATGGCTGTGGGGGAGGCTGATGGGGGGGGGAGGGCAATGAGAGAGAGAGAGAGAGAGACCCAATGTATTGTCTGATGGGGGGCAATGAGAAAGACATGTGGTGATGGCTGTGGTGGAGACTTAGAGAGAGAGAGACCCAGGGTGAGAAAGAGAGAGAGATAGACCCGGGGTGAGAAAGAGAGAGAGAGACACACACACACACACTGGCTGATGACTTTGGGAGATTTTTTTGCTTCACGTATTACCTGTAAGAACTATAAAAATTACTCTAATATTACGCTCTAATGCCTCTGGCCTGAGCGGTATATCAAATTCTCAATAAACATAAACATAAACATAAACCTCTAATATGAGGAAAAGCAATATAATAAGGTATACTCAATAATAGAGCACGGGAACGTCTCAGACAAATCGGCACGTTAACAGAGATACCGTGTATCAGGCAGTGCCCCGATAGCATCAATGACAGTTCACCGGCTCAAACAGTCTCTTTTTTTGGTTTTTTCTCCCAGCATACCCACAGCTTTTCACGTATTACCTGGCCATGGTGATATGTGAAGCAAAAAAGGAAATTGCCTACTCATTGGGGTTGGTGGGGCGGAGAAGGGTCTCTGCTTTCTGTTGACACTGTGCAATAACATGTTAAGGGTCTGATTTATTAAGCTTTCTTTTTCCATAGAAAATGGGAAAATAGTAAATCAGGCCCTTAAAAAAGAGGCTGCGATACACCTTTTGGGGATTGGGACTGGCACTGTGACCAAGGTTGCAGCAGCTAGTTCCTAAAGTTTTAGGCTGGCTCCTAGATTCCAAGAAATTTTGTCAAGGCCTGACATAGAATTTATCAATAAATCCATGATCCCCTTCTATACCTAGCTTTAAATCACCAAGGGGGTTGGGACGTCCATCCCAACTATTCGTGGCTTCTCCTGCCCCCGAATAACTTCCCCACCGGTTGTGCAGGGAAGTTCGATAGGAGCAGGGAATGGGTGACTCAGGGGCGGAGTCTGGGTGGGCAGTGGCAGTCCCCAGCCCTGGACGTACAGAGCCGATTCTAGCGTCGGCCTTGTATGTCCAGGGCTGGCGAAATGTCTGGGGAAGTTATTTCACCTCCGAGGTAGAATAACTTCCCTGGACGTGTTTTTTTTAAATTGCCCAGGGCGCAGCTGGGGCGGGGGGGGGGGCAGGGTTTATTCACCACAGCCCAACCCTGGCCTTAGGAGGTCAGATTGAGGGTCAGGCTGTGGGGAATAAACCCCTTTTTCAGGTGACCAGCATCACAGCTCTTAAAAGGAGGAGTGGCCTAGTGGTTGGGGCAATTTACCGAGGGCCAGGGGTTCAAATCCTGCCAGAGGACAGCAACCCTGGGCCGGAAGGACTGGGGTTTCTAGTCTCACAGGTGCTCCTTATGGCCTTGGGCAAGTCACTTAACCCTCCATTGCCTCAGGTACAAAAACATAGATTGTGAGCCCTTTGGAGACAAGGGAAAATATATATACAGTACCTGAATGTACACTGCTTTAACTGGTAGAAAAGCAGTATATAAGCCTAGTTAAATAAATAAATGGAGTTGCAGCTCCATTTAAAAGCCCTGACCTAGTTAACCGGTGGCAGCCTGCACGTGCAAGCCAGACTGAATCGCAGTCCTGGCCTGCGCATGCAGGACTGTTTGCGATTCTGATCCCGTGGGGCTAGATGTGCCCCATGGGATCAGAATCGCGATCCCCTCTGTGCGTCCAGTTCAGACCGGATGCAGAGAGGCGATCTATGTGCGGGGCGGAATCAGGCCCTAATTTTCAAAGTAAAATAATGTTTGCTTCCCTGCAGAAGCTACATCTGTTCTCAGTATCACCCTCAAGAAACAATCTTAAATTGAAAATATGGAATTGACTCCAAGATGGCTACTCGTAGCATTTGAGCTCCGGCCGCATTTTCTCTATTGGGAAAAAGAGAAAGGGGAAGCAGGTTGTGCTGCCCCAGGCAGACCCGTGGACCTTTCCTTCTCATACCTTCAGTCCTTTGGATGCATTTATTCAGTGACTGGAGCGGCAGCCTGGTGCGGGGATAGTGGCTCGGCTGAGAGGCGGTTGGAGCTGGTTGGCTCTGCGTCTCTCTCAAGCAGCGATCTAACTTCCCCTGAGTCGCAGCAGCCCTGGAAGCTTCTCTGCTCTGATTTGGACCTTGCAGTTTGTGGGACACATGAAGTTCCTTTATCGGCTTCTTCAGCGTCTCTTCTGGGGTCGACTGCAGCTCTGGAGGCAAGTGGAAGTGTAGGCTTGTGGGACCAGCAATTATCAGAGAAGAGCATCGAGGCAGGAGCTATCTCATCAAGGATGAGTGAAGGCAGCGTTGTATCTCTGGTGGGCCTCTCTACTCCTGCAGCTTTGCCGGTCAGTGGGCAGTGGGTGTCGGCTTTTGCCTTTCCTATGCAGTGACCGGGTCAGTTCATGCTGGAATCTATTTGGTTGGCCATAAATCAGCTGGGAGAAGTGATTATGGGTCAGACGCAAGGACTTCAAGGTCAGGTACAAGTGAACTCTGGACTGATTTCTGAGAATGCTGGCGATATTGGACAGATAAAAACTGATTTAGAAGGATTGTCTTTGAGGTCTGAATGGCTGTAAAGTTCTTCAGAGGCTTTCATGAAAGACCCTAACAGTTTAAAATCTTGTTTGGAACAATTAGACAATTTCTCTAGGTTGGCGAATCTTCGTTTGACCAGTTTCCCCCATTCACCAAGTATTTCTGCTAAAGTACAGCCACAGCAACATACCGCGCAAGACATCCATGACTACGATTACTTTTGATACGACTTGACGTGACGCCTAGATATAAATAGTTACCCCAGTTTTATCCAAGTTTTACTACCTGTTCTTTGTAAACACAGATCAGCTTGCTGCACTGTGCAAGTCATTCTGTTTCATGTAAACTGCACTGATGTTGAATAGCACGGTATAAAAGAGACTGTAAATAAATAAAATAAAAATAAAATAAAAATAAAATAAAATGTTTAAGAAATATTTACTTGAGGTGTTAGGGGTGCCGGGGGAAACATGTCCACCGATTGCTAAAGTATATTATTTACTGTCAGGCCAAAGGACCCCCCTCGTCTGCAGAGTCTCCTGGACATGGACAACTTGATGTTTTGAATATCTCCGCTATGCTGGAGTCTTCAGACTCAAATAATATTGTACCTGCAGCCCTTGGCTCTTGTATCGGAGAGAGATTGGCTATTAAGATTATTTTTTAGGAGAAGGCATATAATGTTTAAGGGTTGCCTTGTTCGGATTTTTCCAGACTAGACGATGCAGAAAGGAATTTTTAATTCTGCGCCCTCGGGTCCTGCAGGCTGCGGGTTTATTTTTCCTTAAACACCCCTGTAAGTGTCTAGTAAAGCTGCAGGGTAATGCTTATGTTTTTCTATATCCGCAATTACTTTCTTTCTTGAATGCTGGGTGGAAGAGCCTGTGCTTGTTGCTGTGCATTGTGATATGGTTGATTAAACTCTGCTATTTCCGTTTTGGTTTGGATTATAATTTTGTTTCCTTTTCTTGGATCTCTCTTTCTAGTGGGCTAGTGGAGGGGCTCCTTGTTATTTGTTATATTCCTAGTTATAAGTTTCCTAATGATTTATGTAGTTGGAGGATGCTCTCATTTCATGCAAGTGATTGCATTGGCTTATATTCTTTCATTGAAATTATAAATTAAAATATTACATTTAAAAAATTGAAAATAAAAAATTTCAAAACAGATTTGCCCAATGGCTTGTTCTGAAATGTGAAAGGTTTCCGGTCGATCCACAAGCAGGATCTTTCCTTATGCAGGCTATGGAGGCAGCGTCTACAGCTCCATGTGGGAGGGAGATCTGCTCGTTGCTGAAGGTGAAACCTGCCGATCGGTTGCAGCGCCCATGATTACAGAGTTCTGGAAAGAGCCATGATGCATGGCCCCTGCTCAGAATCATCACTGCATTGACCAGATTAAGTGTGTTAGGGGCTAGAGAAGGAGATATAAAGTAGGGGGGAAAATCCCCAGATGACTGCAAATGAAGGCTCATGGAGCCAAGCTCCAACCCTTGTTCTGTTTGACCCAGCAGTACAAAGGAGCAAAGGTAACTGCCAAATGAAAAAAGGAAAAAGAAAGGGATAAGAAGATGAAGGTATCCTAGATAGACTTCTTACCAGTGAAATCCATCATGAAATTCAACAGGAGAATTTCCATCAAGCTTTATCTAATGATGAAACACGAGACAAAAATGTCACACAAAACTTTCATCCACAAGCAAGGAAATGTGAATATAAAGACCAAACTGACCTCCACTCTGAGTTGTTGTTGTTGTTAAGTGCCGTTGAGTCAGTGTTGACTCATGGCGATCCTCTGGATAGTGTTCCTAAACTGTGTTCGGTCTTCAGTCAGGCAGCTCATTATTGATAGAGTGGTATCCATAGCTGCTGTTATTGTATTGATCCATCTTTCCTCTTCTGTGTTGACCTTCTACCTTGCCAAGCATGATGTCTTTCTCTAATGATCTTTCTCTTCCCATGATGTGTCCAAAGTATGAAAGTTGAAGTCTTGTTATCTGAGCTTCTAAAGAAAGCTTAGGTTTGATCTCCTCTAGTACTCACTGGCTTGTTCATCAGGCAGTCCATGGTATACATAGTATGCATTACTGGCACCATAATTCAAAGGCATCAATTTTCTTCCTGTCTATATTTTTCACTGTCCAACTTTCACATCCATGTGACGTTATTGAAAATCCCGTGGCTTGGACAAGTTGAATCTTTGTATGAAGAAAGACATCTCTGCTCTTGAGAATCTTGTCTAGGTCCTTCATAGCCATTCTGCCAAGAGCAATGCGTCGTCTGATTTCTTGATTGCTTGTCATTTCTTTATTGATAGTTAATCCAAGTAGGTTAAAGTTTTCAACTATTTCAATTTTTTCTTCATCAGTGATGAGCTTATTGATTTTGCCAGTTATCAGAATCTTTGTCTTCTTTATATTAAGATGCAGACCCATTTTAAGACTATGTTCCTTGATTTTGAGAAGCAAATGTTTCAGAGTATCTTCACTTTCAGTCAGTAATGTGGTATCATCAGCATAGGGAAGGTTGTTGATGAGTCTTCCACCAATCTTCACACCTTGGTTGTCTTCATAGAGTCCTGCTTCTCTGATGATTTGTTCTGCATATAAATTAAACAGGTAGGGGGAAAGTATGTAGCCTTGCTATACACCTTTGCTGATTTTAAACCATTCTGTTTCTCCTTGTTCCGTTCAAACTGTTGCTTCTTGATCAATGTAAAGGTTATGCAAGAGAATGATCAGGTGTTCTGGTATACCCATGCTTCTTAATGTGGCCCAGAGTTTCTCATGGTTTACACAGGCAAAAGCCTTGCTGTAGTCAATAAAACACCTATAGATATCCTTTTAGTATTCTTTAATCTTTTCAAGGATCCATCTCACATCCGTGATGATGTTTCTCGTTCCTCGCCCTTTCCTGAACCCTGCTTGCACTTCAGGCAGTTCTCGTTTTACTCTGAGTAGAGGCACCTATATTTATTTCTACTTATTTGTTTAGCTTTATTGACCACCTGTACAAAAACACTTGAAGTGATTTACAATAACATCGTTCAAACACATACATAAAATCACTCTCATAAAATGACCCCATCACATTTTAAAACATAATACAGAAAAATCCTCACCCCCTAATCAACTGTTTGCGAAATTCTGAAAAAATGCTTTCCACACCTATGCCTTAGCTCTTTACAGAAACAAAGAAAATATATTTCCTGACAGAGGCAACCGGTAGCCTATTCCACCAGCTAGGCCCAAGGACAGAGGAAGTCCAATGACAGAGGAGGCCCAAGGACAGAGGCCCTCCTCCTCAGTCACATACATGATGGCACAAGTAACAAATCCTCCTGTGAAAACATAAATTATTTATTTTATTTATTTATTTGGTTTTATAACGCACTATTCATAATCAGCATGGTTTACAATATAACAACTTATTACATGGAACAGTTTACATTGAACATGTGAACAAGGTATAATACAATTAACAAATTTACATTAATAGATCATACAACAGTAGCATGTAAGACTGGGAACTATTTATAGTCTGACAGAATCTTGAGTATGATATTGACAGACAAAGCTTTAAGTTACGTGGTCGAAAGCAAGATGGAATAGGTGTGTTTTGATTGCCTTGCAAAAGGTGTCCAAATCTGAAATGAGACGAATAGGAGCAGGCAGGGAGTTCCATAGTAGAGGGGCGAAGAGGGAGAAGGCTCTGTTCCTGGCGAATTGGGAGCTTTTTCTAGTTATGGATGGGATGGTGAGAGTCTTTACATATTTGTTCTTCTTGTTCTGTTGTCCGGAGTCCAGTGTAAGAGATCTTCCAGAGAGGATGCAAATAGGTGATGGAGAATTTTAAATGTTATCAGGAGAATTTTGTACTTAAGTCGACTGCTTATTGGGAGCCAGTGTAGATGAATTAGGAGAGGAGTTACATGTTCGTATCTGGAAGCTCCGTAAATGGTTCGCGCAGCAGTATTCAATGCTAATTGTAACATATGGAGAGCATATTCAGGAAGCCCATGTAGGATGATATTGGCGTAGTTGAAGAGCGGAGTGATAAGGGCTTGGAAGACAGTGCAGAAGTCAATAGGCTCCAGTAAGGAACGGAGATTGTGGAGGGAACGTATTTTATGATAGGCAGCCTTTGTGATATTGCTTATATGGGACTTCATGTTTAGGGACTGGTCCAGGGTGACACCCAGATATCTAACCTCATGATTAGACTTCAGAGCAGCATTCTTAACCTGTAGGTTGTTGGGGGTATGAATGTTGAGGCCTTTGTGACAAGAAGGACTTCTGTCTTTTTATAGTTCACTTTCAGGTTGTGATCAACTAGCCAGTCGGAGACAGCATTGAAGCAGTCGATGATTCCAGTGAAGTTTGGGTTTTCTGTTGAAAAAGGAGTGTAGAGAAGCACATTATCTGCACAGATGTGATAAAGAATGCCGAAGGATTGTATGATCATACATATCGTTTTTTATATATATGCTAAATTACAACCCAGATAAGCAACCAAAAGCTAAGACAAATACCGTGGGGACATTCCATTCCTAACCTTAAAGACCAACATCAGAATTTTAAAAATCACCTGCAGTTCTGTTGGTAGCCACTGAAGGCTCTTCAGCAAAATTGAAACATGGTCTCTTAACCCCAGCTCCCTCTGGTAACTGAGCTGCTGACTGTGAAGGCATTGTAATGGATGCAAGAATTTCTTTGACAACCCATTAACAACCCATTCCTGTAAGCCAGTCTCAACAAGATTAAAGCATGCAATACTTTCCAAACATTATCCCTGCTCAAGAAAGAGCTTATGAATAAACATTTCTTGTATCACTTTTGGAATATGAGTATCCCATATGCGACTCAACACCAAATCCCTCTGCCTCCATGGCTTTTCCTACCACTGCCTTCCACATCTGTCCCAAACAAGCCCCATACCTGTGATAGCTTCCGTCACCTCTGATAGCTTGGCATTTTGAGTCTTGTCTTTAACTTTGCTTCTTACAAGACCACTAATTAAGCCAACATCCAGGCCATCTTGTGTCTTGTTGCCAAGTTTTTAATCCCCACAGCCACCAAGATTAGTGAGCATGTTGTAAACTGTTCCATAGGACGAGTTTGGGGAGCGTGGGGGGAGGGCGAATAGTACCCCTTGAAATGCTCCAGGTAACACCATTTTCTTCTTCGGGCTGGGCTCTCAGGCAGATTTGCTTCTGAGCTAAACTCTCCCCCAGCAGTGGAAAAACGATACACACATAAATCAGAGAGACGAGAACTGTGTCTGCCACTATCTGCCTCTGGATAAAACCGTGTTGCCTTGGATCTTGGAATCCATTGGACTGCAGAAAGTTCACTATCGTTTCCTTCAACAACATCTTCATTAGTTTTCATACCACTGAGGTGAGGATTACTAGCTTGTAGATTCCCACCTTGTGGAAAGAGACCACATCAGCCATTCTCCAGTCCCATGGAGCCTCTCTCATCTTTAAGGATCCTACTTCTAGTATTTATCATCTCTATAGAGCTACTGGGCATATACAGTGCTGCACTCATACACATAAGGGACAGTCCCCGCCCCACAGAGCTTACAATCTGTTCAAGACAGACAAACAGAACAGGGGACTAGAGTCATTCTCAAGGGAAATGATTAAAAGGCATATGGGGATGGCCGGGAAAGTAAACAGGTTAGGATCCAATAGCAGCCTCAAAGAGATAGGTTTTTAGCCTGGCTCTGAACTGCACCAGAGATGGAGCCTGACGAACTGACTTAGGCAGTCTATTTCAGGCATAAGACGCAGCAGGGTAGAAAAAAATGGAACCTGGAGCTGGCAGGAGAAGAAAAGGGATGGATGAAAGTGATGAGCGGAGTTGCCGAGGAGGGTGAAGGGAGAGATAGCGAGAAGCCAAAGAATTAATGGCTAGGGAGCCAGTGAAGTGACTTGAGAAGAGGGGTTACATGAGCACAGCGAAATGGCGGAAGATTAGCCGTGCAGCTGAGATTTGAACAGATTGAAGGGGGAGAGATGATTCAGTGAGGAGCAGGTTACATAACATAAGATAACATAAGATATGCCATACTGGGTCAGACCAAGGTCCATCAAGCCCAGTATTCTGTTTCCAACAGTGGCCAATCTAGGTCATATGTACCTAGCAGTTTCCCCAAGAGACACAAGTTCCACAATGCTTGTACTGGGTCAAGCATTGATATCTTCGGTCACTTCTTAATAATGGTTTATGGACCTTTCCTCCAGGAACTTGTCCAAACCTTTTTTAAACCCAGCTACACTAACAGCCTTTACTACATCCTCCGGTAACAAATTCCAGAGTTTGATTACACGTTGAGTGAAAAAATATTTTCTTTTATTAGTCTTAAATAGTTTACCCTGTAGCTTCATTGCATGTCCCCTAGTCTTTCTATATTCTGATAAGGTAAACAATCGATCTACGTTTACCCGTTCCACTCCGTTCATTAATTTATAGACTTCTATCATATCTCCCCTCAGCCGTCTCTTTTCCAGGTTAAAGAGCCCTAACCTTTTTAGCCTTTCTTCATAGGAGTATCCTTCCATCCCCTTTACCATTTTGGTGGCTCTTCTCTGTACCTTTTCTAAAATCACTATATCCTTTTTAAGATACAGCGACCAGAATTGCACACAATATTCAAGGTGCGGTCTCACCATGGAACGATATAGAGGCATTATATCAT
The DNA here is from genome assembly GCA_033557465.1 of Ichthyophis bannanicus. NCBI lineage: Eukaryota > Metazoa > Chordata > Amphibia > Gymnophiona > Ichthyophiidae > Ichthyophis > Ichthyophis bannanicus. Next base: position 1,901,006,210 of record CM066031.1, read on the forward strand.
CTTTTGTTTTATTTTCCATTCCTTTCCTTATCATACCTAGCATTCTATTTGCTCTCTTGGCTGCCGCTGCACACTGGGCCGAGGGTTAACATGGTATCCACAATGACGCCTAAATCTTTTTCCTGGGTGGTGGTTCCTAATGTGCAACCTTGCATCGTGTAACCATAGTTTGGGTTGTTCTTCCCTAGGTGCATAACCTTGCACTTGTCCACATTAAATTTCATCTGCCATTTTGATGCCCAGTCTTCCAATTTATCAAGATCCTCTTGCAATTTTTCACAATCCTCTTGGGTTTTAACAACTTTAAATAGTTTTGTGTCGTTTGGCTCTTTTTTCCATTTCCTGAAAGATGCTTTTTTGGTAACAACAGCCTCTCTGACCTCACCTTTAAACCATGCTGGCAGTTTTTTGGACTTCCTTCCACTTTTCTTAAAGCCTGGAATACAGCTGGTCTGGGCTTCCAAGATAGTATTTTTCAACAACACCCAAGCTTGATGTACGTCTTTAACCTTCGCAACTGCTCCTTTTAGTTTTTTCTTAACTGTTTTCCTCATTTTATCATAGTCTCCCTTTCGAAATTTAAAAGGTAGTACTGTGGATTTCCTTACTATCCCTCCTCCACTAATTAAATCAAAGGCGATCATGCTATGATCACTATTGCCAAGTGGCCCCAACACCCTTATCTCTTGCACTAGATCTGGTGTTCCACTAAGGACTAGGTCTAATATGGCTTCCCCTCTGGTCAGTTCATGAACCAGCTGCTCCAAGAAGCAGTCATTTATTTCATCTAGGAACTTTATCTCCCTAGCAAGTCCTGACGTGACACTGACCCAGTCGATACTGGGGGTCATTGAAATCACCCATTATTATTACTGCGCTGTAACTTTTGTTAGCTTCCTTGATTTCTTTGAGCATTTCATCATCCATTTGGTCATTCTGGCAAGGCGCTCGATAGTACACCCCCACTGCCATTGCCTTCCACCTTTTACATGGGATTTCAATCCATATAGATTCTACAGCAGATTTTGCTTCCTGCAAAACTTTAATCCTTTCTGACTCAATGCCCTCTCTAACATAGAGCAAAACCCCGCAACCAATTTGATCAGCTCTATCATTACGATATAGTTTGTACCCAAGTATCACAGTGTCCCACTGGTTGTCCTCCTTCCACCATGTCTCTGATATTCCAATCATATCTAACCTTTCATTTAGTGCTACATATTCTAACTCTCCCATCTTATTCTTTAGACTTCTAGCATTTGCATACAAGCATTTTAGAGAATGTATTTTATTCATGTTAGTTTGGCTATTGTTAGACATGGGTAAATTGGGATCTTTAAGCTCTGTCTGCTCCATACTTGAGGGCATTTGGGCTATTTTACTCTTTTGTGGAACCTCTCTGCTTTTGGTAGTATCCTTCAAGGATACATTCTTCCGAACCATCCGCTCTTGGGCGACTGTCAGCTTTCCCCTAACATCTAGTTTAAAAGCTGCTCTATCTCCTTTTTAAAGGTTAATGCCAGCAGCCTGGTTCCATCCCGGTTAAGGTGAAGTCCATCCCTTTGGAAGAGCCCCGCCTTTCCCCAGAATGTTCCCCAGTTCCTCACAAATCCAAAACCCTCATCTCTGCACCATTGTCTCATCCACGCATTGAGACTCCGGAGCTCTGCCTGCCTTTTGGGTCCTGCGCGTGGAACAGGAAACATTTCGGAGAATGCTACCCTGGAAGTTCTGGATTTCAACTTCCTACCTAAAAGCCTAAATTTTGCCTCCAGAACCTCCCTACCACATTTTCCTATGTCATTGGTACCGACATGTACCAAGACAGCAGACTCCTCCCCAGCACTATCTAAGACCTTATCTAGGTGGCGCGTGAGGTCCACTACCTTCGCACCAGGCAGGCATGTTACCAGACGATCCTCACGTCCACCAGCCACCCAGCTATCTACATGCCTAATGATCGAATCACCAACTATAACGGCTGTCCTATCCCTTCCCTCATGGGCACATGGCCCTGGAGAAACTTCCTCGGTGCGAGAGGGTTTTACATCACCTGGAGGACAGGTCCTAGTTACAGGATCACTTCCTGCCACACCAGGGTGATGCTCTCCTGTCATGTGACCTCTCTCCTCCATGGCAACAGGGGTGCTGCCAGACTGGAGGTGGGACTTCAGGACTATATCCCTGTAGGTCTCGTCTATGTACCTCTCTGTCTGTCTTATGTTTTCCAAGTCTGCTACTTTAGCCTCTAGAGAACGGACTTGTTCCCTGAGAGAAAAGAGCTCCTTGCATCTAATGCACACGTAAGGCCTTTCACCAACTGGGAAAAAATCATACATGTGACACTCAATGCAAAAGACTGGAAAGCCCCCATCCCGCTGCTGGACTGCTGTCTGCATCTTAGTTTTAAGTTTGTGTCTAGATCTTTAAGTTCTTACTTACTAGGGATTGCTATGGGTATTTACACCAATAAAACTGTACCTAATACGTGTAATATACCTTGTTCACCTGAAGCTTAATTAATCTCAGGTCCTTAGTGTATGACTGATTTGGGTAATGAGCTTCACCTGAAAGCACCTCCTGTCTTTTAAGATGTGTAAGTACCTATAAAGCTATGATTATCCAAGGGGTGGGTGGGAAATAACTTTTTAAAAGACGGCTGCTACACAGTACCCTGTCTTGTGCTGCTGAGGTAAGCTAAATTCTGATTTGATTTAAATTATAGCTCTTAGCTGCTGCTAGGCTCTAACTTCTTATGGTTGCAATAGCCTAGACAGGTGGTGACGAGAGAATAGATAAGGGCCTTGGTAGTGTGTCCAGGAAGGAGAGGAAGAATATTGATGATGTTGTAAAGGGAGAAATGACAGGTTTTAGCTTTGCTGTTGGATATGTGCAGAGAACGAGAGAGAAGAGTCGAAAATGCTGAGGAGACAGGGAGAAAGACAGTGTCAGTCACAGAAACAGAGAAGGAAGGAAAGGGAAAAGATAAGAAGCTCTGTTAAACACATCCCTGAGAGGACCCACCAGAACATCTCCGAGTTCCCTCGCTATCCCTTTCCCAGAGCCACGGTTTGCACTGGGAAAATAGGCAGGTGCATAAAGCGACAACATTCTGGCTGCAACAAAATTACTACTAATCACCTGAATAGCGCCACAGGGTGTGCAGCACAGTTCCTACTCAGAGCTTAGAATCTAGTCAAGACAGACAACACAACAGCTGGGGACTAGGATATGTCTTGGGGAATGGTCAGGAAACACCACTGAAGAGCAGGAGAATATGTGGAACAGGATCCAAAATCATCCTCGAAGAGTTGAGTTTTCAGCCTGGATTTGAAAAGGGCCAGAGATGGAACGTGACGCACAGACTCAGGTAGTTTGCTCCAGGCCTAAGGAGCAGCAAGGTGGAATGAACGTAGTCCAGAGCTGGCAGTGGTAGAGAAGGGCACAGATAGAAGGGATCTGCCAGAGGAGCGGAGTTCCCGAGGAGGCGTATAGAGTGAGATAAGAGAGGAAAGGAAGTGAGGAGTCGTGGAATGAATGAAGTCTGGAGTTGGCAGTGGCAGAGAAGGGCACAGATAGAAGGGATCTGCCAGAGGAGCAGAGTTCCCGAGGAGGGGTATAGAGTGAGATAAGAGAGGAAAGGTAGTGAGGAGTCGTGGAATGAATGAAGTCTGGAGTTGGCAGTGGCAGAGAAGGGCACAGATAGAAGGGATCTGCCAGAGGAGCGGAGTTCCCGAGGAGGGGTGTAGAGTGAGATAAGAGAGGAAAGATACTGAGGAGTCGTGTAATGAATGAAGTCTGGAGTTGTCAGTGGTAGAGAAGGGCACAGATAGAAGGGATCTGCCAGAGGAGCAGAGTTCCTGAGGAGGGGTGTAGAGTGAGATAAGAGAGGAAAGATACTGAGGAGTCGTGTAATGAATGAAGTCTGGAGTTGGCAGTGGCAGAGAAGGGCACAGATAGAAGGGATCTGCCAGAGGAGCAGAGTTCCTGAGGAGGGGTGTAGAGTGAGATAGAGGAAAGGTAGTGAGGAGTCGTGGGATGAATGAAGTCTGGAGTTGGCAGTGGCAGAGAAGGGCACAGATAGAAGGGATCTGCCAGAGGAGCGGAGTTCCCGAGGAGGGGTGTAGAGTGAGATAAGAGAGGAAAGGTAGTGAGGAGTCGTGGAATGAATGAAGTCTGGAGTTGGCAGTGGCAGAGAAGGGCACAGATAGAAGGGATCTGCCAGAGGAGCAGAGTTCCTGAGGAGGGGTGTAGAGTGAGATAGAGGAAAGGTAGTGAGGAGTCGCGGAATGAATAAAGTCTGGAGTTGGCAGTGGCAGAGAAGGGCACAGGTAGAAGGGATCTGCCAGAGGAGCGGAGTTCCCAAGGAGGGTGTAGAGTGAGATAAGAGAGGAAAGGTAGTGAGGAGTCATGGAATGAATGAAGTCTGGAGTTGGCAGTGGCAGAGAAGGGCACAGATAGAAGGGATCTGCCCAAGGAGCGGAGTTTCCGAGGAGGGGTATAGAGTGAGGTAATAGAGGAAAGGTAGTGAGGAGTCGTGGAATGAATGAAGTCTGGAGTTGGCCGTGGCAGAGAAGGGCACAGATAGAAGGGATCTGCCAGAGGAGTGGAGTTCCCAAGGAGGGGTGTAGAGTGATATAAGAGAGGAAAGGTAGTGAGGAGTCGTGGAATGAATGAAGTCTGGAGTTGGCAGTGGCAGAGAAGGGCACAGATAGAAGGGATCTGCCAGAGGAGCAGAGTTCCCGAGGAGGGGTGTAGAGTGAGATAAGAGGAAAGGTAGTGAGGAGTCATGGAATGAATGAAGTCCGGAGTTGGCAGTGGCAGAGAAGGGCACAGATAGAAGGGATCTGCCAGAGGAGTGGAGTTCCCAAGGAGGGGTGTAGAGTGATATAAGAGAGGAAAAGTAGTGAGGAGTCGTGGAATGAATGAAGTCCGGAGTTGGCAGTGGCAGAGAAGGGCACAGATAGAAGGGATCTGCCCAAGGAGCGGAGTTTCCGAGGAGGGGTGTAGAGTGAGGTAATAGAGGAAAGGTAGTGAGGAGTCGTGGAATGAATGAAGTCTGGAGTTGGCAGTGGCAGAGAAGGGCACAGATAGAAGGGATCTGCCCAAGGAGCGGAGTTTCCGAGGAGGGGTGTAGAGTGAGGTAATAGAGGAAAGGTAGTGAGGAGTCGTGGAATGAATGAAGTCTGGAGTTGGCAGTGGCAGAGAAGGGCACAGATAGAAGGGATCTGCCCAAGGAGCAGAGTTCCCGAGGAGGGGTGTAAAGTGAGATAAGAGGAAAGGTAGTGAGGAGTCGTGGAATGAATGAAGTCTGGAGTTGGCAGTGGCAGAGAAGGGCACAGGTAGAAGGGATCTGCCAGAGGAGCAGAGTTCCCGAGGAGGGGTGTAGAGTGAGATAAGAGGAAAGGTAGTGAGGAGTCATGGAATGAATGAAGTCCGGAGTTGGCAGTGGCAGGTAGGGGCACAGATAGAAGGGATCTGCCAGAGGAGCGGAGTTCCCGAGGAGGGGTGTAGAGTTTGATAAGAGAGGAAAGGAAGTGAGGAGCCGCAGAGTGAATGCACTCGTAGGTATGTGGCAGAAGTTTGATCTACTGTAGATACAGAATCAGCTCGGCAGCCAATGAAGCGACTTCAGAAGAGGGGTTATGAGTACAGTGAGACTGGTGGAAGATTAGCTGCGCAGCTGAATTTTGAAGAGATTGAAACATATGAGGACAACAAACTCCCCCTCACAACAAGAGAATGGATAATAACATTACCTGATAGCAAAGATGCAAAACTGATATGACCTAGGCCAGCTTATCGAATAGACTCCCACATCATGTACATAAGTTCATCATTAAACAAGGTCCTTACGTGCATCATATGAGGCACACATATCCTAATATTGTATATAGCTCTCATTCTGCTTTTTGTAACTGATTAATTTCCACTGTTCTTAGACGTTCATTGTAAAACAGACAACTGACTGTGATTTTGTTGTTAAATGTAAACCGCACTTGATCTTTGGAAGGTGCAGTATATAAGCGACTGTTAATTAAATTAAATTAAATTAAATTAAAGGGCCCGATATTGAATTAAGAGGGCTAAGCACCCCTTTGGCACATAGCCTTCCCTGCCGACCTCTAACCCCAGATATTCAGTGCCTCTGACATTGAATATCCGGGATCGCCGCACTGTCAGCCGCAGTCGATAACCAGGCAGCAGAGATATTGCAGGCTGCCTGCGTAGCTCCTGCAGCTAAAGATAGCTGAGCTTTTCCCTAGCCTATGTTTTAGGAGCAGGTTGCAATATCTCAGCTGCCAGGTTATCAATTATCACCACCTCCCCTCCTCCCCGAAATGCCCTGACACACCCCAATGCTAAGCGGTTAGCATTGGGGTGTATAAAGGAGAAAAGATGGGATATTCAGCAGCAGTAAAAGAATATCCCAGATAGCGGCATGTACACGGTTTACAGAACTGTAAACTGTGTAAATGCCTTTCAAATATCAGATTCAAAGATCTTAATATGTATAGTTCAGAGGAAAGACGGGATAGAAGAGATACACTCACAGTGTCTCAAAATAAACTTCAGCAAGACTGAAGTGCTGTTCATCATGAGAAATCAGTCCTTCTCCCCCCCCCCCAGCAACACTGAAGACAAGAGAAACTGAACTCCCGAGCCGTCACACCATCCGCTACCTAGGAGTCTTGTTGGATCAGCGCCTCGATATGAAAGCTCACATAAGCAACGCTGTAAAGAAGGTCTACCATAAGATGAGGACAATCTGACATCTCCGACCCTTGCTGCAACCAACAGACTTCCGAACAGTTTTCCAGGCACTGATAACCCCCCACTTTGATTACGCCAACGTAATCCTTCATGGACTCCCTAAGAACGCACTCAACCCACTACAGCTAGCCATGAATGCTGCCGCCTGTTTCCTACACGGGACCTCTAGAAGAGAGCACATTACCCCAATCCTGAAGGACCTACACTGGCTACCAATTTACTGCCGGATCATATACAAAGTTGCCCTCTTAACCTTCAAGGCCATTAACAAGCGAACAGCCAGCTCCTTGACAAATCTTATCCTCCCCACACCTGCATCCAGAACAAGAAGGTCCGCCGCCACCAACACCCTAGTAACCCCTAGTGAAGAAACAAAATGCACTAACACCACAATGAACAGAGCGTTCAGGTTCTACGCACCCACCTGCTGGAACGAACTCCCAGTGGCCATCCGCACGATCACTGACCTCGCACAATTTAGAAAGGAACTAAAGCACCACCTCTTTCTCTTACACTATGCTCAGGCCAAAAACACATCCTCACCTGGTCCAACCTCACATTCAACCCAATAAATAATCCACATCCTTACACATAGTAACCACAACAAGCCATGCCACTATAGACGCTGAGCAGCCACCAACACCTGTATATAGTATGTATATAATAGCCATATATGTTTTCCCCTGTTATCATTCCAAGTTGTTCACTGTAAGCGCAAAGTAGACTCTTCCTACCTTGCTCAAAACTGTTGTCTGTAAACCGCGCTGATTTTAAAGAGTGCGGTATATTAAAGCATTTAATAAATAAATAAATAAATAGAGATGTTTAAATACCTTCATGGCATAAATACACAGGGGGGGAGCCTCTTTCGATTGAAAGCAAGCTCAGCTACGAGGGGACATAGGATGAGGGTGAAAGGGGATAGATTCAGGAGTAATAGAAACATGACAGCAGAAAAAGACCACATGGCCTATCTAGTCTGCCCTTCCATATCAACAACTTCAACAGTCCCCTTTTTTCCTTTAGAGATCTTCTGTGTTTGTCCCATGCTTTTTTGAATTCAGTTACTGTCCTCATCTCTACCACCTCCACTGGGAGACTATTCCACGGATCCACCATTCTTTCCATAAAGAAATATTTCCGCATATCACTCCTGAATCTATCTCCCTTCACCCTCATCCCATGTCCCCTCATAGCAGAACTTGCTTTCAATCGAAAGCGGCTCTCCCCCTGAACATTTATGCCACAGAGGTATTTAAACTACTCAATCTTATCACCTCTATCCCGCCTTTCCTCTAAGGTGTACATATTAAGATCTTTAAGTCTGTCGTTATATGCTTTATAATGAAGACCACTAACCAAATTAGTAGCCACCTTCTGCATTGACTCCAACCTACTTATATCCTTTTGAAGGTGCGGTCTCCAGAATTGCACAATAAACAATAGACAAACAATATTCTAGATGGGAGGTGACAAAGAGTGAATAAAGATGTGTTTAGAAAAGAAGGAGCAAATTTTGCTGATGTTATGGATAAGGAAATGTCAGCTATCAGTTGGATGTGTGTGGAGAAGGAGAAGGAGGAGTCGAAGATCACTGCAAGGTTGCAAGCTGAGGAGTACACCATTAGCTACAGAAACAGAAAAAGGAGAAAGAGGAGAGGTGGATTTAGGGGGAAAGATGAGAAGTTCCGTTTTGGCCATGTTCAATTTCAGAAGGTGGCAGGACATCCAGGAAGCAATGTCAGATAAACAGGCAGGCAGAGATCTGGACCTGGATTGCTGGAGAGATTTCAGGTGTAGAGAGATAGATCTGAGAACCATCAGCATAAAGATGGTACTGAAAACCCATAGGAGGAGATGAGCGCACCAAGAGTCTGGTTATAGAGAGCGAAAAGGAGAGGTCCCTTGGGCCACACCAACTAAGAGCAGGATAGCAGGAGAGGAGGATCCACCAGAACAAACACTGAAAGAGCGATGGGAGAGATAAGAAGAGAACTAGGTGAGGACAGGATATTGAGGAGAAGAGGTGATCAATATTGTCAAAAGCAGCAGAAAGATCAAGAAGGATGAGGATTGAGTAAACATCCTTGGGTTTGGCGAGGATCAAAGTGCTGGAGATTTTGGCAAGAGCCATTTCAGTAGAATGTAGAGGACAAAAGCCAGATTGCAATGGATCCAGAAGGGCTTCAGAGTTGAGAAAGTCACAACATTGGCGGGCTGATGCTTTAGTTTTCTCAGATTCCCGCCATATCCCCAGTGCTTCTCCAGGACCCCATGGACAGTAAAAAGAACAGCACTTAATACCGCATCGGCTTCCTCTTTTGCATGTGTCTGGTCCAGCTGTATGAGCCCTAATCTCACAGCTCATACCACAAGACTGACACCGTGTGTTTGAGGAAGATGACATAGTATTAAATGTCATTACTCCTGCCAGCCAGGGGGGAGCAGGGAGAGCCTTGAAAGGTCCTGGAGAGAAAGCTGCTTCTTTTTTAAACTGTAGATAAGGCCATAGTGGAAACACAGAATTAATTCTTTGCTTTGGTCTTTATTGAAGAAGATGTAGGGAAGTTACTCATGCTTGAAATGATATTAAAAGGTGATGTATCAGAAGAACTGAAACAAATGTTGATAAATTGGGAAGATGTATTACAGTTATTTGATAAACTAAAGAGTAGCAAATCTCCTGGACCAAATGGTATATATCCGAGGTTGCTGAAAGAACTGAAATATGAGATTGAAGACCTACTATTAGTCATTTGTGAACTATCAATAAAATCATCTGTTGTACCTGAAGATTGGAGACTGGTCAATCTAACACCAATTTTAAAAAAAGGGTTCCAGGGGTGATCCGGGAAACTACAGACCAGTGACATCAGTACTGGGCAAAATGGTAGAAAACATTATAAAGAATAAAATTACTGAACATGTGGATAGTCATGGCTTAATGGGAGACAGCCAACAAAGCTTTAGCCAAGGAAGATCTTGTCTTACTAATCTGTTATATTTTTTTGAAGGTGTGAATAAACAGGTAGATAAAGGTGAGCTAATTGGTATAGTCTATCTAGATTTTCAGAAAGCCTTTCACAAGGTCCCTCATGAGACACTCTTTGCCAAATTAAAAAGTCATGGGATAGGAGGTAGTGCACTATTTATTTATTTATTTACATTCTCTTATATACCGAACTATTCTGCATCAGTGCGGTTTACATTGAACAAACTGAAATTACATTGAACAGGGCATTATAACTTGGAGATAACTATTTTACAGGGAACATGGGCTATGGAGGGTTAAGTGGCTTGCCCAAGACCACAAGGAGCATCTGAGGGACTAGAAACCCCAGTCCTTCCGGCCCAAGGTTGCTGTCCTCTAGTGGATCAGAACTGGTTAAATGATAGAAAGCAGAGAGTAGGGCTAAATGGCCAATTTTCTCATGGAGAAAGGTGAATAATGGAGTATCCCAGGGATCTGTGCTGGGTCTGCTGCTTTTTACATATCTATTTATTTATTTATTTTATTTAGACAGATTTGTATACCACCTTATCCTACAATCAAAGTGGTTATATGACATCACAATTGGGGTTACATGTAACATGTGGGTGCTTTACAACATTTAACATGAAGGTATTTAACAACATTTAGACAGCACAGTTGGGGGGTTACATTTAGCATGAGGGTATCTTCGTGAGTCTAGTTGGGCTGATTGAATTGGCGGGGGTGGCTGCAATACCGCTCGAGTAAATGAACTGGAAATGGGAATAAAGATTCAGGTGATCAAATTTGCAGATGACACAAAATTATTCATAAGAACATAAGATATGCCATAGTGTGTCAGACCAAGGTCCATCAAGTCCAGCATCCTGTTTCCAAAGTGGCCAATCTAGGTCAAAGTTGTGAAAACACAAGAGGACCTTGATAAATTGGAAGACTGGACATTCAAATGGCAGATGAAATTTAATGTGGACAAGTGCAAAGTTATGCACCTAGGAAAGAACAACCCAAACTATGGTTACATGATGCAAGGTTCCACATTAGGAAGCACCACCCAGGAAAAAGATTTAGGCGTAATCGTGGATAACATGTTGAAACCCTCAGCCCAGTGTGCAGCGGCGGCCAAGAGAGCAAATAGAATGCTATGAATCATAAGGAAGGGAATGGAAAATAAAACAAAAGATATTATAATGCCTCTATATCGTTCCATGGTGAGACCGCACCTTGAATATTGTGTGCAATTCTGTTCGCCGTATCTTAAAAAGGATATAGCGTTATTAGAAAAGGTTCAGAGAAGAGCCACCAAAATGGTAAAGGGGATGGAAGGATACCCCTATGAAGAAAGGCTAAACAGGTTAGGGCTCTTTAACCTGGAAAAGAGACGGCTGAGGGGAGATATGATAGAGGTCTATAAATTAATGAATGGAGTGGAACGGGTAAACGTAGATCGATTGTTTACCTTATCAGAATATAGAAAGACTAGGGGACATGCAATGAAGCTACAGCTATTTAAGACTAATAAAAGAAAATATTTTCTCCTAGGACAAGCAGGATGTGTCAGCCACACCTGGTGTCGTCCCCCGACGGCGCCGTGACGGAAGTGCTCTATAGCTCAGAACTTCTGAGCATGTGTGAGGTGGTCCCACCTCCCCAGCCCGCCCCTAGCCGGCCAGTTTTTTTCCTTCCGCCTTCGCCTCAAGACGGACTTTCAAGCTCTCTTCACAAATTTCAACAAAAATGCCTAAACCAGGTTTCAAGAAGTGCCTTACCTGCAGCAGAAAGTTGAATATCTCTGACTCTCACCAGCATTGTGTCAGATGCCTGGGGACGTCTCACCAAGTGGAAAACTGCGAGAGCTGCTGCCGGATGTCCCCCAGAGCTCAGAGACACCGCGAGCAATCTTTGAGAGACCTCCTCTCCCCTGCTGCAGCCACCACATCCCGGGACCCGGAGAACACCAGAAGCACTGAATCAAGATCAGCGAGTGATCGTTCAGGCCCGCCGAAGCTCCCCAGCGCTGCCTCCGCTGCCTCTGCGAAAACGATGAAGAGAAACAAAGCGCTCCTTTCTGACCTCCGCGCTGGTCTTCCTGCTCCCGGAGAGGCCTCTGCCGCTACGGTAAGCCCCTCTCCAGTCTGCAATCTTCCGGGCTCTTCCCCCAGGCCATGCGGTCCTGCCGGCCAAGATGGCGCTGCCCTCGTGGCCCCGCCAGGCCCCGCCTCTGGAAACGCCTCCTCGGCTCCTATTGGCTCCCGCGGCCCTGACGTCAGCCGGCATCCCTCCCCCCAGCCCAGCACGTCACTGCAAGGGGATCCTCGGAGCACGGCGCGGCAGCTTCAAGCCCGGACTTCTTCTCCACGCCGCGCCGGCTCCCCAGATCGCGCTGATGCTCAGCGCCGACGAGGGAGCCGCGATCCTGGGAGACGCGATCTCAGCGCCGACAGCAGGGGAATCCCCTGTCAGCGCCGCCACGGATCTTCTGACCGCGCTGAGCTTCAGCGCCGACGAGGGAGCCGCGAGCAATGCTCTCACAGCAGGGAATCCCCCTGTCAGCGCGCATGCAGTGAAAGGGGCAGGAAGAAGTCTGCAAAGCGCAGACATCGATCCCCCCCAGAGGCAAGTGATCCCCAGCGTGGGTCCCCAAGGGACAGCAGCAGATCCAGCTCACACCGCAGCAAGAGACGCAGAAGCAGCAGATCTGAGTCCACCTCTTCTGCCATCCTAAATCTGCTATCTCGTCTTGTGGAACAGACGGCCCCACTACGACCAGACCAGCAACGCAGGGCCATCAGTCCACAAGAGACTCGCTCAGAACGCGGACCGGCCTCACCATACCCCAGACTCTCACCTAGAGCGCGGACTCCCTCCCCTGCTCCTTCCAGAGCGCGATCTCCCTCACCAGCACACCTGGGCTCCGGGGGGAGCGACGCAGATGACCGGGGACCCTGCTCCGAGGTGGAAGAATCAGGTCCAGGCTCTGACAATTTCAAAAGCACTACGGACGAGGCAGAAGAGCCTCCACCTACAGTACCAGAGGACCTCACCTACCCTAAATACCTCAGGAAAGTGGTCTCTAAACTAGGACTCGCCACAGAGGAGACTTCGGAGGAACAGGAACCAGAGGTCATGAAGTACCTAAGCGGTCCCAAGCCAGCTATGGCTCTTCCCCTCCACCGCAGATTGAAGGACAAGCAGCTGACGCTCTGGCAGTCCCCAGCCTCCGGTCAAGCTTTCTCAAGATGCTTGGACAGCAAGTACATTGTCCACATGGCGCCTGGTTTCAACAGAGCACAGTTACCCCACCAGTCTATCGTGGTGTCATCGGCTCTCAAGAGATCAAAGTCCACGCGCACCCAGACAAGCCACCCGCCAGGACGGGACCCCAAGCGCCTGGACGACGTTGGAAGAAAAGTGTTTCAAGGGGCCATGCTCAATGCGAAAATAGCAGCCCACCAGTTTCAGCACGTCCTCTTCCAGGACGCCCTCCTGGCGGACGTTAAGAAGCAACTACAAGACCTTCCCAAGGACGCGTGTACGATTGCTTCAACCCACATGCAGGAGTTAGCTGAATGCAGCAAACATCTGATGAGTACAGCCTTTGATGCCTTTGATACCGCCGTCCGGACAGCGGGCACGGCCATCTCGGCCCGTCGCTGGGCATGGCTTCGGGCCTCAGGACTCTCTGACAACACCCATGACCGAATTGCGGACGCACCTTGCTCAGGTGACTCCCTGTTCGGGGACAAGGTAGCAGACACCGTGAAAGACCTCAAAGAGGACTGCACCACATTGAAAACACTGGCAGCGGACGGACTCGAACGCCCCTCTTGGACTCATAAAGGGGGCTATTTCCGAAAGCCCTTCTCCAACTCAAAGCAGTTCTATGGCTCCAACCGTCATTGGCAGGCGCCAAAATTCAAACAGACCTATCAGAAGGCGCCCTTTCAGCGACAGCAACCGCGACAACGAAAGCAGAAGCAGTCCAACCCTTCCCACTCAGGGAAAGACACCTCCTCCTTCTGACTATACCCCGGTTGGGGGTCGTCTGTCTCGGTTCCTCTCTGCCTGGCAAGAGATCACCACGGACAAATGGGTCCTGCAGATAGTCCAGTCGGGCTACCGCTTACCCTTCTCCTCCCCTCCACTCCAGCACAAGCGACCCACCAGCCAGCCTCCTCAACACCTGGAACAGCCGCTACAGGACCTTATACAGCAGCTCCTCCAGGCCAGAGTGATAGAACGGGTGCCACCGGACGAGGTCAACACTGGCTTCTACTCCCGGTACTTCCTTATTCCCAAGAAGTCAGGGGACCTACGCCCTATCCTAGACCTCAGGAGACTGAACAACTTCTTAAAGAAAGAGAAATTCAGGATGTATTCGCTCAACTCCATCCTTCCCCTCATCAGAGCGGGAGATTGGCTAGCGACTCTGGACCTTCAGGACGCGTACTCCCACATCCCAGTCCATCCCCCCCACAGGAAATTCCTCAGATTCACAGCACTGGGGTGCCATTACCAGTATTGAGTCCTGCCATTCGGCCTATCCCCAGCACCCAGAGTCTTCACAAAGTGTGTGGCGGTGGTAGCGGCGCACCTCCGCAAACAAGGAGTCGCCATCTTTCCCTACCTGGACGACTGGCTCCTGTCGGCGGATTCTGCCTCCGGCCTCCGCAGGGCAGTACGCCGGACGACGGATCTGCTGATCAGGGTGGGATTCCTCCTCAACAAAGAGAAGTCCAGATTGGAGCCGGTCCAGCGCACAGAATTCATCGGGGCGATTATCGATACCAAAGTGTGCAAGGCCTTTCTGCCCGAACTGCGATCAACACCATCATCCGCCTGGCCCTGAAGATGTCAGCCGAGAAGCATACCTCTGCCCGCGCGATCCTCTGTCTGCTAGGCCACATGGCTGCAACGACTTCAGTCCTTCCATTGGCGAGGCTGTATATGCGCACACTGCAATGGCACCTACGGACGCACTGGAAGCAACTCTCCCAACCTCTCAACACTCGCATTCCAATATCTGCCCGTGTGGTCGAGGGCCTGCGCTGGTGGACGCAACCAGCCAACCTCGCGGTGGGCAAGTGCCTTCACCCACGTCTACACCAGCTCATCCTCACCACGGATGCCTCCTCCACGGGATGGGGGGCCCATCTACGGCACCTCAGCACACAGGGTGCATGGACCATGGCAGAACGAGCCCTCCACATCAATCACCTCGAGCTCAGGGCCGTCAGGTATGCCCTGCAAACTTTCATGCCCAAGCTGAAAGGGAAAGCAGTCTTGATACAGACGGACAACCAGGTCGCCATGTTCTATATAAACAAACAAGGGGGCACTCGCTCCCACTCGCTATGCAAGGAAGCCCTCGACACGTGGGCCCTGGCACTGCACAACAACTGCACACTCCAGGCGACCTACCTTCCCGGGGATCAGAACGCCTTAGCAGACAGGCTCAGCAGACAGCTTCAACCTCACGAATGGATGCTCCACATGGAAGTGGCACGCAACCTTTTCCAGCGCTGGGGCAATCCCCAGATCGACCTCTTTGCGAACAAGGAGAACGCAAGATGCCCGTTGTTCTGCTCCAAGCACCCGTCACAGCGGAGGGTAGCCTCGGATGCATTCACCATCCCCTGGGGGAATTGGGAGCTGGCATACGCCTTCCCCCCGACACCTCTCCTGACAAGCACGATACAGCGTATCATCAAGGAGAATGCACACGTGATTCTGGTCGCCCCCTATTGGCCACGACAGATGTGGTTCTCCCTGCTGTTGCAGCTCTCCCAAGAACCACCAATCCGATTACCTCTGAGACCAGACCTCCTAACCCAGAACGGGGGCTTAACCTGGCACCCCAATCTCCAGACGCTAGCTTTGACAGCCTGGAAGCTCAAAGGCTAACCTTCAACGGCTCACACACAGTCCTCCGGAGGTGCAACAAATTGTCCTGGCTTCCCGGAGACCCTCTACCAGAAAGGCATACGGCCTCAAATGGAAACGCTTCACCTTCTGGTGCAAGGACCAAGGAGTCGACCCAGCCTCTTGCCCGATACCCACAATCCTACAGTACCTGGCCCTCCTCTGCAGATCGGGTTTAAAACCGCAGTCCATCAAGGTACACCTGGCGGCCATCGCCTCCCTACACGAGCGCACAGACGACACAACGTCGGGCTCCATCGCCACCCTTCCCATCGTGACACGTTTCATGAGAGGGCTCCAAAATTTAAAGCCCCCGGTACAGAAACCGGTACCCTCCTGGGACCTCAACATCGTTCTACAACAGCTGATGCAAGAGCCATTCGAACCATTGGCCACAGCCGAAGGAAAGTATCTCGCCTGGAAGACCTTGTTCCTCGTCGCCATTACCTCTGCACGGAGGGTTAGCGAGCTGCAGGCGCTGGTGGCGCACCCGCCGTACACGCAACTCTATCACAACCGGGCATCCCTGCGGACTCACCCCAAATTCGTGCCCAAGGTTGCCTCCGCTTTTCACATCAATCAGGCGGTGGAGCTGCCATCCTTCTTCCCAGCACCACATTCATCACCCGAAGAGCAACGTCTTCATTCTCTAGATTGCGTACGCGCACTGCGTACCTACATCGCCAGGACATCTGCAACTCGTCGGGGGACACAGCTGTTTGTCTCCTTTGACCCGAACAAACCAGGAAGACCTGTTACCAAACGTACGCTGTCCCTCTGGATTTCAACCTGCGTTGCCTATTGTCTGCAGAAGGCTGGTGCACTCCCAGCGAACAGGGCTAGTGCACACCAGCTCCGCGCAATAGCCGCTTCCCTGGCTTGTGCTCAGGAAATTCCAGTGAGCGATATCTGCAAAGCCGCCACCTGGTCCTCTCACCTCACCTTCCAGAAGCATTACTGCCTCGACATTCATTCTTCATGGCTCCAGAGAGTGCTTCACGAGACTGAACTGACGGCCTCCGGGTCATTGTCTTCCTGTTACTTCACACTTGCCCTGAATAGCCATTGCACTTGTTCTTGCACTATTGTTGTTTGCACTGTTCACAAGTTCGCACAGTTATGCCTTGTTCTTGCACTGTTGTTGTTGCTCTGTCTTCACCTGTTGTTCACAATAAACCTTGAAATTACGCATGCCTCCCTCATTCCCCTCAGCATGACAATAGCTCGGGAGACACCAGGTGTGGCTGACACATCCTGCTTGTCCTAGGAGAAAACAGAGTTACTTACCTGTAATGGAGTTCTCCGTGGACAGCAGGATAAGTCAGCCACACCATCCCGCCCGCCTCCCCTTCTCGAGGGTGGCCTGCGCACCGCACCTAGCCGCAACGGCATAGCTAGTCACCAACTGGCCGGCTAGGGGCGGGCTGGGGAGGTGGGACCACCTCACACATGCTCAGAAGTTCTGAGCTATAGAGCACTTCCGTCACGGCGCCGTCGGGGGACGACACCAGGTGTGGCTGACTTATCCTGCTGTCCACGGAGAACTCCGTTACAGGTAAGTAACTCTGTTTTTTCACTCAACGTGTAATCAAACTCTGGAATTTGTTACCAGAGGATGTAGTAAAGGCTGTTAATGTAGCTGGGTTTAAAAAAGGTTTGGACAAGTTCCTGGAGGAAAGGTCCATAAACCATTATCAAGAAGGGACCCAGGATATCAATGCTTGAACCAATACAAGCATTGTGGAACCTGTGTCTCTTGGGGAAACTGCTAGGTACGTATGACCTAGATTGGCCACTGTTGGAAACAGAATACTGGGCTTGATGGACCTTGGTCTGACCCAGTATGGCATATCTTATGTTCTTATGTTCTTATGGGTAAATGTAGATCGATTGTTTGCACCAGCATAAAGTAGGAAGACTAGGATACATGCAATGAAGCTACAATATAGCGTATTTTAGACTAATAAGAAATAATATTTTTTCACTCAACTCATAATCAACCTCTGGAATTTGTTGCCAGAGGATGTAGTAAAGGCTGTTAGTGTAGCTGGTTTTAAAAGAGGTTTGGACAAGTTCCTAGAGGAAAGGTCCATAAACCATTATTAAAGAGGACCCAGGAAATCCGCTGCTTGACTTGGGACAAGCATTGTAGAACCTGCCAGGTATTTGTGACCTAGATTGGCCGCTGTTGGAAACAGGATACTGGGCTTGATGGACCTTGGTCTGACCCATTATGGCGTATCTTATGTTCTTATGTAAGCTTGTAAATCATTTTTTTTAATATATAAAAAGTCTGCTTTGGAATCAGTCTTGGGAGTTTTTGAAGCTGTTATGGGATTCTACTGTAGAGAGATTTAAGCACTCTTACTTGTCAGCACTGTCCGTAACCGAACCCTCAGACTTACTGAGGGCAACTTTATAATTAGTGACATTGGTTAACAGGGCAGGAAGGCATCCAGTTTCCACCTATGTGTCTTTATGAAATACTAGCACAAATCCTGAAGAAACATTTATGCATTGAATACCTGCATCTGCATGCAGGGGTGGCTCAAGAGTTTCTGTCACCCTAGGCAGAAGCCCTGGCATGTTGCTCTCCCCCCCCCCCCTCAGGTTGGGAGGGGCAGCTGCATGGCACAGCTCAGCTGAGCACAAGGGATGGCAAGCTGTACATGCTGTGCTGCCCATGGAGGTCTGCCACCCTAGGTGACCACTTAGGTTCACCTAGTAGACAGGTCAGCCCTGGCTGTGTGGGTTTTTATTTTTTGTGCCATCAAGTCAGTGTTGACTCATGGCGACCCAGCTACCTCTGGGTTTTCTTGGCAATGTATCATCAGAAGTAGATTACCAGCCTGTTCTTCTGAGGCAATGGAGGGTAAAGTGACTTGCCCAAAGTCACAAGGAGTGCCAGTGGGAATCAAACCCTTGATCTTCTGGGTACTAGGCAGTTGCTCTAATCACTAGGCTACTCCTCCACTCCTGTGTGGTACAGCATGGAAAGATTGGCTTAAACAAATGTAACTTCACAATGACCTTTGCTATCGTTAATACAACAAAAGGTGCTAAATTAGAGTCTGATGAAGCATCTTTATTGCATTAAAGAAATATTTGGTCCAACAAAAATGTTAAGATACTGATTAGGGCAGTGGTTCTCAACCCAGTCCTCTGGACTCCCCAGGCATGTCGGGTTTTCAGGATGAGAGCTTCCAATAAACACAAAAATAACCCATAGACAAACCTCTCAGTGCATTGCATAGATCAGGACTGCATGAAGAGCTGTGCACACAGATAAACTTCTTAGTGCAATGCACACATCAGAACTGCAGGAAGAGTTGTGCACACAGACAAACCTCTCAGTGATGTGCACACATCAGAACTGCAGGAAGAGTTGTGCACACAGGCAAACCTCTCAGTGATGTGCACACATCAGGACTACAGGAAGAGCTGTGCACACAGACCAATCTCTCAGTGCCAGGCACACATCAGAACAGTAGGAAGAGCTGTGCACACAGACAAACCTCTCAGTGATGTGCACACATCAGGATTGCAGGAAGAGTTGTGCATACACACAAAACTCTCTTTGCCTTGCACACATCAGGACTTCAGGAAAAACTGTGCACACAGACAAACTTCTCAGTGCCGTGTGCAAATCAGGACAGCATGAAGAGTTGTGCACACAGACAAACCTCTCAGAGCTGTGCACACAGACAAACCTCTCAGGGCTGTGCACACATCAGGACTGCTGGAAGAGCGGTGCAGAGATCAGGACTGCTTGGCTGCTGCTAGAATCACTGGATTTTTCAGGTACGATGAATTATTTTTCAGCCATTATGTTACTATAGACTCGAGCATTAGTTCATCTGGTGACTCAGCACAGTGCTGAAGAGCTTTGGAGAGTCCGGTGCAGGGGGATTGAAGGAAGTGAAATGTCCGTACACAGAAGAAGAAACCCAGCGACAGTCCCTTCTCCGGCGAGCTTAGCCCCCAGTGAATACTCTCTCCGTCTTGCACTCTCAAGGCACAGACCTTCCAGGAATTCGGTCGCCAGGAGCCCCCAACCCTCAGGAGCCCCGGGAGCGCTGGCTGGACGCAGAGCTTCGTCCGTTCAGGAGAGTTACATTCAGCTCCAGGAGCTAGTTCCTGCCCCCGGCCCGGACGGCTTCAATGCCAGATCGCCGTTGCTTCCCCACCCTAAATATATTGCTTAAAAGCTGCCCTCCTGCTGAAAATCTCGCTAAAGCAGAGGCACCAGGAGAGAAGGGATGGGCTGCTCTTGGACTACCAGAGATTCAGCACAGGAAAAACCACAGTTTCCCCTTCGGCTAGGTAAGACTTTCCTTTAAATGCTTCACTTTCCACAAACAAAGGGTAAAGGCAGGAGAAAAAACACAGGTAAAAAGAGATTAGTTCCAACATTTTCCACATACCTGAAGTGATTTTACATGAACTATAATGAGAACAGCCTGGAGCTGTGGGGTCTGGGGTGGAGGAGTAACCAAGAGACCAGGGTTCAGTTCCACTAGCATCCTTGTGTCCTTGGGCAAGTTACTTAACCCTCCATTGCCTCAGAAGAATCCAAGTTATCAATGTCCCTGTTTAACGTATATTACAAAGTGTCAATTACAATGTAAACGGCTTTGATTGAAATGATAAAGTGATATAAAAAAGCCCTGTCAAATAAATAAATAATACTATTCCAGAAGAGTGCTGAGACCCAGGGGATGACTCTCCAGCTCTCCCTGAATCATCCATCGCCTTCTCAGTCCATTCACAAAGCAGCCATAAGGCTCTTCTTCCATCAGCGCCACTATGCTCGCCAATGCTCCCTGTCTGTTTCTGCGTCCTGCTCAAAAGTCTCCTACTGACCTACAAGTGCATTCATTCTGCAGCTTCTCCTCTCTTATCTGTCCCTGCTTCCTCCTCGGCAACGCCACTCTATCGCTGCCCTTCTCTTTCAGTGTCAGCTCCACCATTCCTTCAGTCCACCTTACTGCAACTAAGGCTTCATCTCGGTCCTCTCATATCCACGCAGACAACAATCCTTACTGCTTATTCTCCTCTTTATCACCCATGTGGCTTTAAAAATATCTCTGGTCCACCGTGTGCTCTGTTTGTCTTGCATACATTGTGAAATCTCTTGAGCACTGACTGTATCTCAGCTCTAAATATACAGCACTGCCGTGCCTTGTAGCATTATTTAAATGGCAAGAAGAGAAGAGATGCGTGCCTCATCTTTACTGGAGAACGAAGCCACAAAGATTTATCCCCAGAGGCCTACGGATTAACAAGGCCCCTGGGATGTAGCGAGACGATTTCCGACTTTATGGCCGATTGGACCAAAATTCTAAACAAATGTTCATTGGATCTCATGATCCTTTTGATTAATACCTCACGTCGTAAGGCAGACACCTTACGAGTAGATTTAGAGTCAAAATTATCAATGCTGAAGGAAATAGATTGATGTTTTGAAAAATCGAAGAATGAATATGAACAAAATATTTTAGAGTATAAAAAGGTAGTCAAGGATAGAAAGTTGAAAAAATTCAAAAGAGATGAGGAGGACTACAAAATAGGTAATGTCTATTACTGGACTAATGATACAGCTTCATCTAGAAGTGTTTCTAGAAAACGTAAATTTGATTCCAAGCCAGACAGATATAATAATAGATCTCGTTATCCCTCGATCACAGGAAGTCCTGAACATATCACAAAAAGAAGCCGTAGCAACCATCTAGATCCCCCAGATTCCTCTGCCCCCTTATTTTCTTCTCTTCCCCCTCCGAATCAACAACAAAAACAGGATTTTTACATGGACAACCTGTGGAGAGGAGGAGGGCCCAAATACAAGAAAGATTATCCATTACAAGAACATCCCCAATCCTCGAGGGATCCTCCACACCCATCACGCTATCAGCTGGAATTTCACTCACGAGGCAGAGGCAGAGGTCAGGGCTACCGGCACCAATGGGAGCGATAGAGGGCATTTTCAATCTCTCTAGTTATACCCTCACACACTTAGAGACTTCTGTCCTCCATAAAGGATTGTCTTTTGTTCCCATTAAGAAACATGATCCATTCAATACTCAGGTAGAACTCTTTAAGTTCTTTCGGAAGCTCCAAATTAAAGATTTTTTGATAATCACATTGATGGGCAGGCTGACCCATCTGTAATCCATAAACCTTCCACCTGGATTCCCCCTAAGACAGACAATGCTATGATTGAAGCATTCCAAAGAATAGTCCTTCATGAGATACAAAAACTATATGATAATAAAAAGCCACATACTTATTTCAACCTTAGCCGGGAAGAAAAGACAGCACTCACCCAGCTCAAAAACAACTTTGAGATCATTATAAAACCAGCCGACAAAGGTGGGGCATTAGTGATACAAGCCAAAGATACTTATGTACAAGAAATTTTACGTCGTTAAACACACTTCATATTATGTAAGATTACCTGACAATCCAACTTCTGCTTTAAAAAGCAAAGTTGACACAATTATTTATGTGGGACAGCAAGCTGGGTATCTTACACGGAAGGAATGTGAATTTCTCACTGTATATTGCCCTATAATGCCAACTATTTATGTTCTGCCTAAAATATACAAATCTTTGGATAATCCGCCAGGCAGACCCATCATATCAGCCATCGGATCTTTATTCAAACCTGTATCCAAATTTCTGGATGTTTTCCTTTGCCCGTCCATTCAATTAACACCTTCTTACTTTAGAGACTCCTCACACATGATGCAACTTTTGGACGCATCTCAAGGGATGCACACTGGAATTCTGCTGGTTACTTTGGATATAAAGTCGTTATGTACCAATATTCCCCAGGACACCGCACTCACTATTTTAGAATGCACCCTCATTACACGTTCTAGACCTGTACGCACTCCACCTGTTTTCTTATGCAGTTGGCCTCTTTAGCTTTATGTAACAATTATTTCTGTTTTCAGGACCTTTATTACCAGCAAATCAGAGGTGTTGCAATGGGTTCCTCAATGGCACCCAATGTCTCCAATTTCTATGTGTCCAACTTTGAGAATGTTTTTTTGACTACACACCCATACTAAGGATAATTAATATGTGGACACAATATATTGATGACGTAGTCCTTATCTGGGAAGGCACACATGATCATTTACTTGAATTCATATGTTGGCTCAATTCTCTGGATCCCTGTCTACAATTTGAATTTACATGCAGTCCAGATCAAATAGCCTATCTTGACATATTAATTAAAAATACATCTCATAGTTTTGTAACCACAATTTATAGAAAACCCACTGATAGGAATTCTCTCGTACATTTTAGCAGCTTTCACACAATCGATCCTTGAAAGAAAATTTACCTACAAGTCCGTTTCTAAGGGTTCAGAGACTTTTGCACCACAGATAGTAGCATTCAAAACATCATTGCTGTTGGATATGAGCAATAGCTTTCTAGACCATGGTTATCCTCCCGAGTGTATTCAAAAAAAAGCCCTGTGTCGAGCTCGCTCCTTGGATAGAGTGCACTCTCTTAAAAAGGTCACGCTCGTGGCAAAAAACTAACAATATTGTCTGTACACTCATCTTTTCAGAGGTACTTGTAGGGACATTGCTCGCATTCTGGAGAGAAGCATGGCATATTTTGGATCCACTTTCTTTCTTAAAAGGACACAAAATTTTTGATAGCCTATAAGGAGAAAACGTCCAATCTTAGAGGCCATCTTGGTACTGTCTGCCCCTCAGCAAACCCCCCTTTTTACATAAACAATGACACCTTGGGTGGGGGGGTTGCACACTTTAAAATGTTGAGAGTAAATGCACAGTGTGGGTGATATACGTAATTGGCAACGAAGAATGTGTTTATAATACCCTATTTCTTCACATAAAATATACCTCAATGACTTCTCTAATTGTGAGAACAACAAATAAGTCATCTGCCCTTGCCGCCTATGTTACATTGGTAAGACCAGAAGAAATATTAAAACAAGAATCACTGAACACAATAAGCTGCCTTCGGAACGAAAGGTCATCCGGATAAAACCTTAGTACAATCTTTGAATTGATAGCCTAACAGACACATGTTTGGTGACCCATTCACGGGTGGTTCTTGTCTTGAAAAATAGTTTCGGCCCCAATCTGGTGGGGAGGTGATACAGATAAACGCCTCCTTCGTATGGAACAGCAGTTTCACTATACGAAACTTTCGTACACTGACCAATGTTCCCGCGGGGACCACGTTAACCAGGCAGTAAAAAGAAAAAATTAAAACAACAAAAGGATCTTTCCGTCTTTTAGTGATTACGAGCAACCTCCCCTCCCCTTCTCTCTTCCACATGCCACGTCCTCCTAAAATCCCGTAGAACCCCCCACCACCGCACCCCGTTAATTGCCTTTCTTGACCACCCATGCCCCCTAGATCACCCCGCCTCTTCCTCCTGAGCGCGCTCCAAATCACCCACATGTCCCATACACAAACAACATCTACCGGATAACGCGCACTACTCCCTTCCTCACCCTCGGCGATCCATCTCCGCTCCTCTATCTGCTCCACGCCATAATCCATTAACCTCAGAGCCGCGCCCTCATCCCCCCCCCGCTCCTCCTCGGCCACATCACTCACTGTCCATCCGCCCTCGAACCACCTCCTCCCCGTCAACACTACCTCTCTTACTCCTTTAGGTTTTCCCTTACATCCCACCGCGCTCAACCTACTCCTTTCCCCTACCTCCACCAGGCCCTTAACGCTCCAATTGCCTTCTCCAAACTTTACCCCCTTGCCGGTCTCTTCAGACCTTCAACCTCTCTCGCATTCCTCCCCAGGACACCACTACCCACACATTTACCTTCCAGACACTGCCCCTCCCCGTCGGCTTTTCCATTGACAACCGCTCTCTGTCCCCCCCCTTCCACTTATTCATCCCCCTTCCCATGCCCCCCTTCTTTTCCTCCGCCCCCCTTTACCCCTTCTTACACACCCCTCTCTTGCCCCCCTCCCCCTTTTCCCTACCAGTCTTCGCCGCCCTCCCTCACACCTTCCATCTCCCCACCGTCCTCTGCCCTTTTTAAAGAGTGTCCAAAGCATATAGGGATGGATAACAGTGCCTCATCATAAACCAATAAAAGCCCTTTCCATCTTTGACTGGACTTTTACTTTTTCGTGATGGTGTGAAATAAGGACTGTTCCGGTCAATTTTATTTTTTGATCTATACCTCTTCAGGGTTTGCTATACAATCTGTGCATGGTGGCTTGTTTTTTGAAGTTATGGACCTTTCACCTTTGCAGAGGTGGGAAAATGCCTTTAAGTACGAACGGTGTGAGCCTACTAGTTCTTTCAAGGCATGCGAACACCCAGTGACTCCGGCGATGCGGTGAGAACTTCTTTTCAGATGGTCTCGAGCAATACACCTTTGCGTTACTACTTTCCCGAATGAGCGGTGGAAAAATTAATTCCTTGGTTATAATGTGCGGTCTAGTCCTTTCTATCTTACAACCTACCACGAGCAGTTCGTATTAAAAAGAAACCCGTACCGTTGTCTGTTTTTTTTTGGCAATTTCATTGCAAGTTTTCAGGTTGTTAATCAGCAGTATCAGCATGTTTTGTCAGCTAACGGGCAAGAAAATCATTCTGATGCACGAGACGGTCCATTTCACATTCTGGGTTGTTCAGCAATATGTACGCCTACGAAATGATACATGGAAATCACATACAAGTATACAATGTAGGGCTGTTTTCTATATTATTTAGTTGATTTGACAAACACTATACCCATATTTGCCAGGCGACTTTCAAGGAACAACGGGCATAAAGAGGAATGAAAGTTGTATGCCTTCATAAACTCTTGATGTGTAAACATTGTACACTACAGTTTTAACCAATGCACGCTTGAGTTTGTCGCCATAAGAAAATATATGCATTTAATATGTTTGGGCGGGTTGGCATACATCACCAAGTTGTTTTGGTAATTCTTGTAGAACAGAGATATTATATAAGATTGCCGAGCTGGTTTACTTTTAAGTGGCAAATTTGTTTTAGTTTCATATTTACAAATGGTCCTTCCTAGTATACATTTTTTCAATCTAGCCATTAAACTAGTTATTTATTATTCTTCACATTCTCTTATATACTGCGCTATTCTGCATTCAGTGCGGTTTTTACATTGAACAAACTGAAATTACAGTTGAACAGGGCATGTATAACTTGGAGATAACTATTTTAAGGGAAACATGGCTATGGAGGGTTAAGAAGTGGCTTGCCCAAGACCACAAGGAGCACCTGTGGGACTAGAACCAAGTCCTTCTGCCCGCCCAAATGTTGCTGTCCTATAGTGGGATTTGAAACCCCGACCATCCGGACTGATAGTACCTTGGTACCCAACCACTAGGCCACTCCTCAGCTCCTTATGTTTTGTTTGTTATGTTTACTGTTATGTTTTTAAGTGCACTTTGCAGTATGCCGCATATTAAGGAGCGTGGATGATTATTTTGTATTATTTGTTAAGTGGCACAGTGTATTGTCTGTGACATTGAAAGAAATTTTAGAAGTTAGTTCGGTACATGCTTTATTTTATTGATAGTTTATTTTTATGTGTAATCCTCTTCTCTCTTCCATTTTTAGTTTGGTTAACATGTGAATGTTCCATCCAAGATTCATTAAATTTTATAATACAAACACTATTGATAACCGTAGTATAATACATATGAGTGATCTAATGGTTTTTTTAAACAAATAGGTTTTACAATTTTATTATCACTAGTACTCTGTTGTCTTAAGAGCTTCTCAACATTTAGTATTCACTTATATATCTTTATATATTTTTTATGTTATATAACATTATTAGATCTTCGTTAAATGTGCCGTGAGTGGATTTAATCTCTCCAGACACATTGTATTCTATTACATGCTTTCATCATATGCTTTTATTAAATGTTTATTAATTACATCTATTTATGGCTTTTCATATTTTAAAAGTTTTGTATGTCTTATGATGAATTATTCAGTATTTTATTGTATTTTTCTGCGACGGTTTGTTTCATCAATAATCCCCCATGAAGAAAGACTGTTTGGCACGAACTGCGTTAGGGATCCCCAGCTAAAGGGTTTCAGAAAACCTGTAAATTTGATATCTGCCAGTGCCTTGTACCCGCTTTTATGTTCCTATTTGCAATCGACAGTTACTTTGTTGCTTGGCTTAGGGATATCTAAACTCTAATAATATCACAGGGGTGATACGAGAGCCGGGGAACTCACTGTATTAAACGCCAACAATAATCACAAGGGGATCCTGAGAGACGGGGCCATCACTGTTATAACTCTAACAATATCACAGGGTGATACCGGAAGAGAGCGTGGATTCACTGTCATAACTCTAATAACATATCACAGGGGGATCCCGAGAGCCAGGGGGGATCACTGTTATAACTCCAACACTATCACAAGGGGATCCTGAGAGCCGGAGGGATAAATGTAACTAACTCTAATACTATCACAAGGGTGATCCCGGAGAGCGTGGAAATCAAGCCGTATAACTCTTAAAAATAATATCACAGGGGGATCCCGAGAGCCGGTGGATCACTGTATAACTATAATAATTCCACAGGGGGATCCCAAGAGCCGGGGAATCACTTGTATAATTCTAATAATATCACCGGGGGATCCAGAGAGCCGGGGGCAATCACTGTATAAACTCTAATAATAGAACAGGGGGATACTGAGAAGCGGGGATTACTGTACTAACTCTAAGACTATCAAGGGGGGATACCGAGAGCCGGGGATCACTGTATAATATCTAATACATGTAAAAGGGGAATACCGAGAGCCAGGGGATCTACTGTATAACTCTAATAATATCACAGGGGGGGGATTACGAGAGAGGGGGAATCACTGTATCACTGTAATAAGGTATCACAGGGGGATACCGAGAGCTGGGGGCTCACTGTACAATTCTACTAATATCCCAGGGGCCGGATACCAAGCGACGGGGGATAACTGTATAAATCTAATAATAGGAGGCTCCTGAGAGCTGGGGGATCACTGTCTAACCCCTAATACTATAACAGGGGGGGTCCCGAGATCCGGGGAATCACTGTATAACTCTCATCATATCACAGGGGGATCCTGAGAGACAGGGATCATTGTCTAAACTCTAATAATTTATGACAGGGGGATCCTGAGAAGCCGGCGGGATCAATGTTTCTAACTCTACTAATTTGATCACAGGGGGGATAACGAGAGCCGGGGGATCACTGTAGAACTCTTAAACTATCAACCGGGGGATAATGAGAAGCCGGGGGATCAAGTATAACTCTAATAATATCACAGGGGATCCCCGAAGAGCCCCGGGTGATGAGATCGGTATGTAACTATAATAGATATTCACAGGGGGATCCCGAGAACTGGGGATCATTGTATGAAAAATAAATAATATCACAGTGGGATCCCGAGAGCGGGGGCGATCACTATATAACTCTAACTTAATATCACAGGGGGGCTACCGAGAGCCGGGGGATCACTGATAACTATAATAATAATTTCAAAGGTGATTTACCGAGCGCCGGGGGATCACTGTATATAATCAAATTAATTTATCACAGGGGATTAAGAGAGAGCGGGGCGATCACTGTATAA